>CM021105.1:94292060-94366611 GCA_007115665.2 Sequoiadendron giganteum
GAACACTAAAGCTAAATCATCCCAAAGTTAGTAAACCTCTGCAGAATGCTAGAATGGCACCATTTGATTGGCCGTATGAACCCTGAAAGCCAAAATACATAAAATGGCCAAATAACATTCTGTTATCAAGTGGAAAAAGAATGGAAAAACCTCAAGAACGTGTGGATCAAGCTAATCATAAGATACAAAAAAGAAAAGTGGTGACAGGAAAACCCATCAAACCAAAGCCAGACAACATTAACATAAAGATTAAAGTTGATGATTGGAAAAACAAATCGAGAAAAAATCAAGGAATGAAGCAACCAAAAGATTACAAAACTGAAAAGGATTCAGCCATAGAGATTGATGTGTAGGAAAATTCAAATGAAAACATAGATATCCTCCTTGAAGTATCGATAATATGCAAACCAATTGGAAAAAGATTAAGCAGAAATAACATCGCAGATTGGGCTAGGGCAAACTGGCATGTCGACCATGCAATCAAATTCCTACCTAAAGGATTCTTCATGGTGGCATTTATTTCAAAAGAGCATAAAGAAAAGATATTAGCCAAAGGACTATGGAAAATAGACGCTTTCCCTTTATATATGCAGGAATAGGAACCGAACTTCAATCCCATAAACCTTGATCCTTACCAGGAGGCCAAATGGATCAGATTGTATAATATGCCAGTGGAATTCTGGACGAAAGAATGCCTGGATAAGATCGGAAGAACTTTAGGCACCCTGAAAAAATTGATACTCAGATTCTAGAAAGTAACTCTTATCTATACACAAGAATCCAGATAGAAGCAATTAAAAAAATACCAAAGGTAATATTGCTAAAAACCAGGTAAGGGATTTCGAAGCAGGAATTTGAGATTGAGGAGGATAATTTGTCCCGTTCAAAATGCGGGCAAAGAAACCACTCTACAGAAACATGGCCGAAGCCTAAAAAATAAAAAAAGGTATGGAAAAGGAAGGATCCCAAGGAGAAGCCAGAGGATGTTGAGGAAATACAAATGGAAATTCCTAAACAACAATTAACAAAAGCATCGGCCGCTGAGGCAATTCAAATGGAAACCCCTAAGCAGCTAACACCAGAAGCAGAAAATTATAAAACAATCTCAGAAGTAAGGAAAAATGAGCCTATAATGGGGAAGATAGATGAATCCACTTCTTAGAAAGAAGCAATCGATGAAGGAAATGAAGATCTTTTGTCTGAAAGCGAAAATGAAGATTTCACGGATGAAATTGATATCATAGAACCAAGAAATATATCACAATTAGTAGCTCGTATGGAAGAACCTATTAAGAGGATAAAAAAGAAACGAGGAAGGAAAACAGACAAGCAAAAAAGGGAAGAATTAGCCAAAGAAAAGGCATTAGAAGCATCAACAAAATTTGGCAGGCCAACAAGGGAGAAGAGCACTCCCAAATAAAGAAGTCATGAAGATATGAAGTTGGAACGTTAGGGGCCTCAATGCCCCTAACAAAAGATGCTTAATCAAGCGTCAGATAGATAAGGCAGATACATATATAGTACTCCTATAGGAAATGAAATTGGAAGATGAAGAAACCATAGCCTTGCACCTTGGAGGGTGGGAAGAATCCTATTCTAAGTCTTACAACATAGTTGGAGGCTTGGGAATCCTATGGCGCTCATGCAATATCAGAATGAGAATACTAGAAAGCAATGCAAATTGGATGATGTGCAAAGTCTCAAGCCTTAAATTTAATCTCAATCTTACACTTTTCAACGTGTATGGTCCAACCAGAACCCAAGAAAAAAAAAAGCTATGGGAAACCCTAAGCCAAAAATTAGCAAATTACAATGGAGAAAAGGTAATTATGGGAGGAGACTTGAATGCAGTGCTTAGAAAAGAAGAAAAGTTTGGTTGGGCAGATAAGACAACTGCCTCCATGTTAGAATTTGGTCAATTCCTAGTCAGCAATAATCTAATTGAAGCACAAGCAAGAAATGGATCCTTCCCATGGTCTAATAAGCGGTCTGGGGGAAGTTGCATCAAAGAAAAATTGGATAGATTCCTCTTTTCCCAAGTATGGTTGGAAACCACCTCTAACCTTGAAACCTCCATTCTCCCCTTGGCTGGCTCCAATCATCTCCCAATCAAATTATCAATTACCTCAGAAAAAAATAGAAGAAGGGTACATTCAAAGTTGAGAAGATGTCGTTCAAAAGGCCGAAGCTCATTACCCAAATTGAACAATGGTGGAAAAAGGCCCCAAGATGTGTAGGTACCAAAAGCTTCATTTTCTCAAACAAGCTAAAACACATCAAAGGGAAGCTCCAAGAATGGAATAAAAAGGTTTTCAAGAATATCTTTTCGGAAAAGGATAGGATGGAGGAAGCCCTATCAGCTCTTAATGAAAAAGTAATGAACTAGGGGATGTTCTAGGAAGATTATATAAAAGAAAAAGAGCTCAAGGCCGAATATGAGGAAATTTTGGCTAGAGAGGAAGTGTATTGGTGCTACAAATCCCAAGAGGTGTGGTTATGTGAAGGTGATGCCAACACCAAATTTTTTCATAATACCTCCAAAATAAAAAAAGGCACACAAAAGAATATCAAGCATTCAAAATTCTGAAGGAAGATTAACAGAGGACATTGAAGTAATTCAGGAAGAAGCAATTAGTTTCTTCAAGGATATTTTAGCCTCGAAGGATAGCAATGATACTTTAAGCTATGGAGAAATTCTAAGGAACATTCCCCATCTCATCTCTCAAGAGGATAATGAAATGTTGACTACCCCTTTTTCAGTAGAAGAAGTAAAGAATGTAGTCTTCCAAATGCACCCAGATAAGGCACCTAGGTCAGATGGTTTCCCAACCTTCTTTTACCAAAAATGCTGGTCTTTCTTGGAACATGAAGTATTGGAAATAGTGGAGGAATTTAGACTAAAAAAGAAATTCATCAAAGATATGAATAATACAGTTTTGGTGCTCATTCCAGAAAAGGAGGAATGCCTCAATTTTGGGGACTACCGTCCAATCTCCCTATGCAATACAATATATAAAATCATATCAAAGGCCTTGGCCAACAGATTGAAAAAGATTCTTGGAGGCATCATCTCTACCAATCAAAGTGGCTTTACCCCAGGCAGAGACATAATTGACAGTATTATTATCGCAAATGAAGCCATACACACAATTAAAAGAGATAATATGAATAGCATGATGATAAAATTAGATGTAAGGAAAGCATATGCCAGAGTAAGATGGAGCTGATCAAAGTTATGGAACAATTTGGTTTCTGCAAAGATTGGCTCCAAATGATATATTCTTGCCTATCAACAGTTAGATACTCAATATTGGTAAATGGTTTACCATGTGGATTCTTTGAAAGTATCAATGGACTAAGGAAAGGAGATCCAATCTCCCCTTTCCTTTTTGTGATAATGGAAGAAGCACTTAGCAAAAATATAGAAAAATACCAAAGAGAAGGTGGTTGGAAAGGTCTGCAGGTGGCACCAAATATAAATGCCATCACCCATCAACAATTCGTTGATGATACATTACTATATGGGGAAGCATCGCTCAATGAGGCTGCAAAGATCAAAGAATGTATGGAAGAATACATACAGGTATCAGGTCAGCAAATAAATAAAGAAAAATTAAAAATAAACTTTTTTCACACCAAGAAAGTGCTACAAAGAAGAATATCAAACCTATTGGGATATACAATAGACACAATTCCATGTAGGTATCTGGGTGTGCCCATTTTCAAAGGAATAATAAGAACTAAATTATGGGAGCAAATCAAAGAAAAGTGTAGAGAAAAAGCAATGAGCTGGAGAGGAAAATGGTTTACTCTGGTAAGAAGAATTACAATGATCAAAGTAGTTCTATCTGCTATCCCAATATATGCTATGTCCAGCATGAAGATAACTTCCAAAGCAATAGCCAGTCTGGACAGTATACTAAAAATCTTCCTTTGGGAAGGATCTAATGAACAACACAAATTTCCTTTGATACACTGGGACAAAGTGTGCAAACCCCAGGATGAAGGAGGTGCAGGTATAAGAAGCCTAAAAGCTCAAAATATGGCCCTTGGAGCTAAGTTAATATGGAAGATGTAATAGAATCCCCATCTACTCTGGTGTAGAATACTCCAAATGAAATATCTTGACAATGATGACCCTGAAAGAATACTGACTATTGCCAATCCAAGAAGCAGATCCCACATTTGGAACTTCACATGCTAAACTGCAAACATCTAATAACAAATCATTTAACATGGAAAATTAATGATGGAAATAAGGCTGATTTTTTGCTAGATTCGTGGGGAGGGCACAAGCCCCTGTAGATATTCCCGAACTAAAAGACCACATCCCATCTCTAAGAGATAAGTATGGGCAACATGTTAGGGACTTTGTGGAACTTGAGCAAATTGGGAAACCAAGATGGAAGAACCTACAAGCCATCCAATTGAATGAAACCACAAAGGAAAAGTTAACATAAATCATAGGTGAGAGACAAGTATGCCTAAATAATCAGAATGATAGAATAATTTGGTGTGGGGAAAAATTAGGAACATATTCAGTCAATATGGGCTACAAAATACAAATGGTGGAAGGTGCTAAACTATGGCCAAACAAACTATGTTGGGGTAAATGGATATTACCAAAAGCTAGAGCCTTCACATGGACGGCCCTGCATGGCAGAATTTTAACAAGTGACAGATTAAAACTATGGGTATTGAAGGCGCAAGTTGGTGTGTGATGTGCAAAAACTGCACAAAAAATGTCAACCATCTGCTCCTAAATTGCCCTTATGCAGGACAATGTTGGGACTGGTTACAAAAAAGCCTAAACTGGGTGACACCAAGAAGCAAACAGTTATGGAATTTATTTTTAAGCTGGCCTAGATTAAAGAAGAGATCATTTTGGGGACTCATATGGCAAATAGCCCCATCCATCATGATTTGGAATATATGGAAAGAGAGAAACAGGCAAATTTTTCAAGAGAAATCAAAATCCCCAATAAAACTAATAGTGGATATAGAAAGGAATATATCAGAATGGCTAAATGCTCACATAAAACTTCAAAGAAAAACAACGTTCACAGACTGGGACAACGAAGTAATAAAAATTTGGAATCAATTAAAGGTACCACCCCTTTTTCAGTTTGCTCCAGACTCTAAACAAAGAAGGCAAAAGGCAAAATGGGTCTCCCCCCCACAAGGACATCTAAAGCTTAATACCAATGAGGCCTCAAAAGGAAATCCGAGAAAAGCTGGCATCAGGTGCATCATAAGGAATGAACTAGGTGAGGTGGTTGAGGCTATGTCTGCAAAACTACCAGTGGTCACAAATAATGTAGCTGAATTAGAAGGGATTCTTATGGGCCTCCAATTATGTAAAGATAAAGGCCTCAAGAACATTGAGCTTGAATGTGATTCAAGCATCAACATAAATACCATAATCAGAGGTCAATTTGGCAATTGGAGCCTCCAGCCCAAAGTCTTTAGAATCAAAGAACTCATGCAAGAAGTGAATGTTCAATCAGTCTGCCATATGTTCAGGGAGGCTAATAAGGCACCAGATCTCTTAGCCAATCTTGGGGTAGAACAAGCTGAGAGCCTCAAGGCAAGTTCCAAGGATGTAGGGTGGCAGGATCTGAATATAATCATATCAGAAGATATGTTAAATCAAGAGCTCCTAAATACAAGATAAGTTATTTGATGCATAGCTACAACAACTCTTTATTAGCACAAAATCTAAACCATGGTAAGAAAGATTCAGAGTGGAGGCATGTTTCAATTTCCAAAAACCAAGATAAGCACTAAAGCCAATGAAGATCATGCATAGGTTCTTGGTGGAACAACTTCTTCAGGAACCTATACCCGCGAATGGCAAGCATACGTTGATCTAGTAGCTCCTCGCCCGACAAATCCAGTTGAAACGGATGATAAGGCACCTTGGGATCAATATGCCTCCCCAAATCACTTGGAAACGGAACCCCTTTGCCCAAATGAGTAGCCTCCGGGTATCCTCAAATCCACCCAAAAGAGTTGGGTCAAAAAGCTCGTGGGCCGGTGAGACTACTAAGGGCTTACTGAGGAGAAGTGACAATCCGAGAGAAAATATCTAGATCCGCTTGATATCGGTCCTCAGACTTCTTAAATTGGTGACGTTGCAAGAACGTGTGTGAAGGGCTCTCGCCATTTTTTCCGTTACACACCTCTTGCCCTAACACAATCCATTGCCCTAACCGGAGGCCGCTCGGCTCTTGATATCATGGTGTCTTTGTTGAATCTGTAACATCAACATTAAGCCATCTGGATGGTGATGTGCCGAGTTGAATAAACCCTCCTTTGCTCAAACATTGCCAGGTTACTTGTAATCTCCCTCCAATGTGGCATGTATGGGTTAAGCCACTGCTGAAAGGAAACAATTAAAATAAGGCTCAGGCCATTTCATTTTTGTAAAATCAAGTATATGGATGTTCCCCCCACAAGGTAACAACTTGCCAATAAAAATAAAAAATAAAAAAATATTATAACATCTTAAATTTTAAGATATGCTAATTTTTATATATTAATATTTTTTGTTTTAATAAATGAATATTTGTTTCATTGGATATTCATTTTGCTTTGGTACTACTTTAGTATTTTGGTAGGGGGCAACCATCCCGAAAATTCAACATCTCCAACATGTTTACAAGGGTTGCAAGAGTTTTTCGAACTTCACCCTTCATGTTGATGACTTTTTTCATCCAATTTTGAAGAAATGAAAAAGTTTTGTTCAACAAGTTGAGAACATTCTACATTGATAAGTTGATTGAAAAATATTTAGAACTTTTAAGCGATTAAACATTTTTTGAATCCCAAAGATGCATCACACACTATGCTTCACAAATTATAATTGAAAAAAAAATCATAATTTTTTTACTAAGTTAGGGTGGCCGACAAATGGTTTTTAATATTTCTAAAAATTCCTACTAGACAATTCATAACTAATTATTTACTTGCAAAAAAATACAAATAAATATACGCCACGTTTGGGAATGTGTCTTATACTTATATTGAAATATTTAGAAAAAATATTTATTTTTAATCCCCATTAGGGTGGCCGGACAAACACTTTTTTTTTCTTGAAAATTTAGTACTACTACATTGAAATTTCAAATTTTCACCAAATATATTTACTTTTTTTCTAAAAAAAGACTAGTAATTTAGAAACTACATTCAATTTGATATAAATTTTGTTCTTACATATTTTTAAAATTATGTTAATAATCCATTCAAAATTTTATGTCAAGTTGTCTAACTAATTTTTTGAATTTTCATTGTCACTTAAGGGCCTAGTTTGGACCCCCATGATCCTACACAGACCCATACCAAAGCACATGGGAAAATAGAACAAGAAGAAACCACATAGTAATCACATATAAAAATATCAATTCATATGGTTTTGAAAAGTACAAATATAGGAGATGTGGGTGCTACCACAATAAAGCTTCACACTTTCTATGACATCTTTATTTTTGTTGAAATCGCATATTTTTAGAAAATATAATGATTTAAACCCGAAAAGGTTCCATTAAAAAAAATTAATTGAAGAGGGTTAGATCAAACCCCCACTAGATCAAACCCCACTAGTTTAAAACCATACCTATAATGGAGTCTTCTCTACACCTATCAAAATGTTGATAAAAGACAACTTTTGATTACTTTTGGGGGATCAGATGAATTCATTTAAAATTTATGTTTTTTAAATATGTATTCCTTATTATAAGCTTCCCAAAAAGTATAATTTTAAATATATTTAATTTTTTATTATATTTATTTTTTAATTTCTAGTGAATGTAGGTTTTAGGTTTTTCAATAAAAATCAAGCTCTTTGTTCTACACAAGTGGAAAAATAGTAGATTATCATTTAAACAAATTAAAAATATCTATGATCTTGGTATTGATGTCTTTGATCCAAAAAAAATAAAAATTGCATTTTTATTCATACAAAAACAATTGTGTTATATAGTAAACCTATGTCTAAATTGTAATTGGTTTGACTTCAAAACTTAATTAAAAAAAATCAATAAAACACTATGAAACCAAATGAATGAGCTAGATATCGTAGTTACAAATCTAAATTCAAAAATATTAGAATTTTATCTTTCATAGAAAACAAGTTGTGTAACTATATAGTAAACATCACTTTTTAAAAATGGTGTTTCTTGTTAAAAACTAGTTATCGAAGGAGATGGAAAAAACAATGCAATTTTATTCCAATTTTTTTAAAAATATATATTTAAAATCTACATATAAAATGTCACAAATCACTAATTTGCATCATCTTCAAATTCCTCATGGTTTAGCAACTATAAGTGTCTGAAAATAAAAATTTAGTTAAAAAGATTCAGTTCAATGTCAAGTTTGACCAAAAAATGTAACCCACTATTGTGAAATCACCCATGTAGAGATTGAGGACATTTATCTAAAAACAAATTCAAAAAGGGAATAAAGAAAATAAGAGAAAAATGAAAAGAAAGAAATATAAATATGAAAAAATGGGAGGTATCAAAGCAAATAGCTACCCCAACAAAACAATAATCAATTGATCTAATAAGTAAGATAAAAACATATTTAGCAAAGTAGAATTAATAAACTTCACTAGTGATAGTAAGCCTAGGCATCCTTATGAATACTCCTGTAATGCCCCGCCATGTGACCTTAAAGGAAGTTGTAATTAACAACTTAAGCGAACCAATTTTTTTTATAAAGTGCATTTAACACACACATTCACTTACTAATTAACAACAATCTCTAAGGCTACAAGGTTAGGATTACTTAAACCCACACATACATATTACATATCACCATAGCAGTATAAACCTTATGAAATAAACATCATACATCATAAGAATACCACATAACCTAATAAGATAATCAACCAAGATACAATTTCATAAATATTAACTTAATCCAATAGTTACATCACTCATTCCCAGAATGAGGCAATAGTACATAAGTTTACAATTACAAAATTCCACCTCATAAACATAAAAGGGATAAAATAACTTATACAAACTGAAATATTACAATGCAAGATAATACAAGAACTCGAGCCGTCCATCTGGATGTCTCGCCACCAAGTACTGAAGATAGATGGGGACCCAACGGTTTTGCTGCATGTTCCACCCAACCAATGTGGTACCTGAAGGCCCACCCCCCATGCTAGGAGATAGTAACAAAGTAACATGGACAAAGATCTACAACCACTAACCAAAGAAAAACTCATACTGACTCAAACTGACATAACCAAATGAATGCCATAATAAGTACAAATCAAGTACAATACAAATACAAATCAAGTACAACATTCACATCATTGACATAGGTCACATTCCTTCCAGACATAAAATAGATCAAGTATGTTCAAAGAACCATACACATAAAACAATTAACAACAGTTGTCATAGATAGAGTGTCATCGCAAGGTTTGTCATGAGATCTCCTCTGGGCATTCTTCATAGGCTCCGACACAAGTAATCCTGGTGGCCTCAACCGAATCCGGCACTCATACTCACTCATGCGGAATCAACTATCTTTCGCAAGGTAATATAGTTGATCTTGCCATTCCAAGCCTTCCCACTCATCCCAAGTCTAAACAAGCCCTTGTGTCTATGAGTGAGGTAAAATTATCTTGATTAGTGAGAAGTTAGTCCTAATCTTCTAAGTACATTAATTTAATTATCACTTGTTTAAATCACTCCTGAAGGTTATCCAGTTTACCTCTTTGGGCTCTGGCACCTAACAGAAGCCACTCTTCTATTCAACAACACACACCCAAACAATCCACCAAGGGAACCACAAGTGCATACCAACTAGGCATCATAATCCACTCCAACACAAGGAGGATACAAATAATAGAACTCACTCCAAACATCTTGGAGACAATAAACACATAGTCCACTCCTTTCATAGGAGGCAACAAGATGAAACCACATAACAAGGTCACTCCATACAAGGAGACACGGATCCCATAATCCGCTCCTAAACCAAGGAGGTGCAAGCATCCCCGTTCATGAAAATCGGGTAAAACTAAAAAGACTCCATGCACTACCCAAGGGAAAACAACTGGATGGCATAAAGATTCAACAACCCTTATCCTCTAAACTTTTCTGGAAGACTTATAATTTAGGACTAACACTAAATCCCAAAACCCACAATGCAACTTGACGACATAACAACAAAAGCATTCAAATCATTAATCAAATCTAATATTTGGATTTTCTAAATCCATATTCATTCAATAGGTAGTGTTGACAAAGCCAAAGACACGATAAGTAGATCATCTAAAATAATCATAACCCCTATTTCCCTTTTCATTATTGGAAATCTAAAACAATTAAACTTACTTCCCTTTACTGATTACAGAGAATTAAATCTTTTAACATAATCATGAGGAAGATACTACTTTTGGATATACTAAATCCATATCTCTTTCATAATCCAATCACAATGATTCAATTAATCTAAATAGAAATTAATAAATAACATAATTGATTGTCTCATCAATAAAACAACTTCTTAATTTACTTTTAAATCGACACGAATCCATGCAAGTAAACTCTTTCTATTTCCTAACCAAATCTTACATCTCATTCAATTTTCTAATTGAAACATTCAATCACTTTAATATAATAACATATTGTTTCTCTATCAATTTTCCATATACACTAATAATACCCAATTTGCAAACAACAGAATAAAATAAGATAAAATATTATTTATTCTCTAAAATGGATATATACTTTCAATGTATATATATTAAATATAAATTAATATATCTAAATACATTTAATCATTACTATATCTTCTATTTTTTACAAAATATCAAATTGTTTAATTCAAAATAAAATATCCCTTATCATTAATTTTTCAAAATATATATATATTTTTCCAATTAAATCAAATTAATAATTGGACCTTTTACACATGAATTTAAATTCCACAATTAAATTTTAAATTATGCATTCTTTAAACCAAATATTTAACTCCTTCAAATAAACTTTAACACGCCATTTTAAAATAAACAATAATTTTTCCATACGTTTATAATTTTAATTCCACTAATCTAATATACAAATTTTATTTAAAATAATATAAATAAATATAATACTTTAATATTATAAATTATAATATAAAATATTATTAAATAATATTTTAATATTATAATAACAATACATAAAATATTAATATTTATAAATATCAATTTATTATTATTTTATTATCACAGCAGCCATGGGAAAACAACTTAACAGCAGTCTCATGTTTCAAGCATAACTCAAAAACTACGATCTAGATATTTGCGATTTTTTGACAGGGATAAGCAAATTTCAAAATGCAGAAACCCTTTAAATTTCTTAAAAACCCAGTTTGTGAAAGTGGAGTTATAGGCGACACAACCAGACCATTTTATCATGAAAAATATAACTATCCTCCAGATTTTAAAATCCGATTTTTAATAATAAACAGAGAGTTTCATTTTCTAAAAACATTCTAAATGCATTGTTCAATCTCTATGTTTGATTTCAATAACAACATAATCGATTTCCCCAAATAATTTAAATTCAACTGAGGTTTTCACAATTTTCACTCAAGAATTTCACAAGCAAAGGCTGTAAATTTATTTAATTCTTTTCTTCTAATATCAAATTTATTATTAAAACAGATTTAACAAACAAATCTTTAATCACTACTATTTAAAAAAAAACAATCAAGAACAATAAAACACAAAGAGGAAAACCTGGTACAAGAAGCTACAAGAATAGATGAATTTCTGATGAAAGCCTCCTCCAAAGATTTTCTGAATTTTTTTCAATCTTCCAATGAATCCAATCCAAAACCCAACAAATGCAAACAATCTTTCCTTCAATCAATTCTACAATCAAAACCTTCTTCAAACACTTGTGCCAATTTTCCAAAATTTCTTCCCTGCTGTAAAAATGTATTTTCCTAAAGACTTTTCTGCCCTAAAATTAAAACATGTATTCCTTATAAATCAAAAATACCTAATTCAACTCTAATTCACATTACATGCAAATTAGATATTTCAATTTCAATTTCAATTTCACTTTTCGAAAACCCGCTTTCAATTTAAATTGCAATTTCAAATAGTAAATTAATTTCCAAAGATGCAACTAATTTCCCAAATAAACATTTAATTACAATTTCTAATTTAATTCCCACACGTTGAAATTAAATTCTAAAATTAATTTTAATTCTTTTATTTCCTTTCATTCTCTTGCATCACGTTTAATTAATTAATTTAATTAGTTAATAACTAAATTCAACCCCCATGGATTAAATTTAATTAAATAAATAAATTAAATATAATTAATTAATTTAAATATAAACTTTTATCCACATTGCATTATTTAAATTAAATAACCATCAACATGATTTAAATACAATTATTCTAGATATCTATTTCCAAATCAAAAATTCTTTAGAATTAAATAACATCAAAGTAAGATAGACAATGACTCGACACACAAAATTGACGACACACTAAGGTTAGGGCGTAGACTTGACACATGTTACCTAGCTACTATCTCCCGTTCAATTTAACCATTGGATCGACATGCTCAAACCTGTGAAACCAGGTGGAGTCGATGTCATGTACCTGCAACCAAGTAAACAACATCATACAATATATCCAGCATATAATACACACCGTGAAGAAGGAATTACGAATTCACAGGGCACTCGCAAGCGAGTGATGTGAACTCGTCCTCTTCATCCATATAGTCATTGAAACTAACACTTCTATCATAATTCCAAAAATCTCATAATAACATCTCATGCTAACTCTACAACATCATTAATCCATAATGCATGTGAAACAATAATTAGATCAACACATCACACAATAATAGTTGTCACTTAATAGTAGCGATCAAAACATCATAACAAAATGTATTCAGTATCAAAGTAACTGCAACCAAATATAGCATAAAGCAAACCAAACAAGAAGCAAAACGGAGGGGTATTACAACTCCAATGGGACCTCAAAATAATTTCATGTAGATATCACCCATCTAAAAGATGGATTTGGTAGAAGATTTTATTAGTGGTAAAGATTTAATACAAAGAGTTATTACATTAGAAGGCATGGAAAAATGGTTCAAATAATGTAATAATAAAAACCACAGATATAAATATATTCATCAGTAATAATACAGTTAGAAGGAACAATCGGAGAATTGTTAACTGGCATAAACAATTGAGAATAAAAAATAAAATAAAAATCAATTATAAAGGGAAATTTAAAAAATAAGTTGAGAAAGTCACAATAAAAATGAAGAAATAAATTATGTAACTTCGACCAACAACTCAAGAAACTTAAAAATACTTGTAATAACATATCTACATTGAATCAATACTATACCAACTAGCTACAAATTAAGATGCCTTGAAACACTTAAAAATATGCCTTAAGCTCAAATCTTGCTACCTTCAAGAAACTATAATTTTATGACAAATTTAGATAGATCACAACATCAACTCCAAAAAAAAACAATTTAACCAACATACTAAGTTGAGTGAACAAAGAATAAGAACAATAATTTAATTGAAAAATTTGGAATTGAGAGAGAATACATTTTTTGTTTTATTATCTAAAACTCTCCTCAAGGTACAAGTTATTTTTATAATAGTGTAACCAAGTAATTTGGAAACTACAAATAGAGAGTATACAAAAAAATTATGAGTGACATAAGAAGTTGATAAAGAGATAAGAGGAAAAGTAAGAGTGGGTAAAGCTACCTATCGACATCTCTAATCCTAGACTTGCACTCAAATAGAGAAATATGTTTTCAAGACAAGACAAGACAATGTCTTAGGCCTTGAGAGGGGGCTTCATGCAGGCAACAGATTCCATCATTAATTGATTTGATTGTATTTATTAATTAATTGAAAATAAAAAGTGGAGGGGGCTTCATGCAGGCAACAGATTCCATCATTAATTGATTTGATTGTATTTATTAATTAATTGAAAATAAAAAGTGCATTCACTTTTTATTTTCAATTAATTAATAAATACAATCAAATCAATTAATGATGGAATCTGTTGCCTGCATGAAGCCCCCTCTCAAGGCCTAAGACATTGTCTTGTCTTGTCTTGAAAACATATTTCTCTATTTGAGTGCAAGTCTAGGATTGGAGATGTTGATAGGTTGCCCGCATAGACATTGCCTTGAAAGGGTGTTGGCAGGTTATGAACCACAAACAAAATAAACCAATAGCCACCAAAAGATAAGTGTGGTACTAAATAACATAGTTTTAAAAAAAAATAAAAAAATTGCATCTCTATTTAAACAAATAAACTTTTTTTGAATTAGAAAAACCAATAAAATTAAACATCACTAATTACAATAATTTTACTTAATGAGATGTACTAATAATTCTTATACCTATGACTTTATATGCTAGCATCTCTATAATATAAAGCTTAAAAGTGAATATCTACAACTTTATTCACTAGCATTTGCATAATCTATAACTTTGTGTAAAGTATAAAATATTATATCTCTTACCAACCAAAACAAATTTAAAACAATTTTCACCATTAAATTTTTTCAAATATTTCAAACCACAATTAATAAAAAATGCTCCAAAAAAAACCTATAAAATCTATTGTTCTTATAAATATACCCTTAACACCCACAATTTTTAGCCAATCATATATATGGTAAATAGTTTTGAACAATTTTAAAGTTATATAAGTCTTTACATTACTACTTTAAGAAAATATAAGTATTTCTTAAGGGAAAAAATAATGACTTCTAATTTGTTATAAAACATAATTATTAAGAACTCCAATTAACCATCACTAATTGCAATTATAATACCTAACAACAAGTACTAATAATTCTTATACCTATAACTTCATATGCTAGCATCTCCATACTATAAAACATGAAAGTGAATAGCTACAACTTTATAAGCTAACAGATGCATTATCTACACTATCCAAGAAGAGTCATTGTCCATAATTCTAAAAAGCACTTTCTTAAACCCATATAATTAAAGTTGTTAAATATTATAACTTAATTGTTTCAAAATTTTATTTTCATTTAAACTTCAAAAAATTATAAGATAAAACATTTCTTATTAAAATCATTCATTAACTAATAATATCAACTCTTATACATCAAATTTTAGAAACTCACACTACAATGAATTTAAACATGATGACAATTTGAAATATTGAAGATTGCAACTAAATTCTAAATTATATAGATTGAAGTTAAGCATGCAAACAAAAAAAAAAAAAGGAAATAGATGGAGAAGTTTAAGAGATTTTTAATGGGTGGAAAGATCATTGTTCTAGACTAATTAAATATTTGATCCAAAAAAATAAAATTTTAAATTTGGTGGGAAGATCAATACACATGATTTATTTTAAAAATAAAAAGACACTATTATTATGAAAAATATATGAATAAAATGATCAAATATAACAAAAATTATATTCAATCCACATTTCATAAAATTAAAATACTAAAAAAATATACTTATCAAAAAGAAAATAATACAGATATATTTTCTTCATCCTTATAAATTACCCAAACCCTTTTTATTTCCTTATTTCTATCAACATCCTATACATCTAACCCTGGTTTTTTCTTAAATTTTAAAAACATTTTCACTGATTTTAATTTCATCAAACATAAAATAAGCAAACAGAGTTAAGATAATTAATTATCACAAATTGTAGCTAATTATTACATATAACTCAAACTGAAAATAAAAAACTAATGTTCAGGAGAAGTTTTAATTAAACTGTTAGACAATTCAATTTTCCAAACTAATATAATTTCAGTTCAGATGTCCAACTGACCAAGGAAATCAACTGCCACATAACTACATGCACACCCTTCCAAGCTATATATTAACAGAATCAAACTGGCTTTGGGACGGAGAAAACGTTCGCTCTGCACGCACAACCAAAAAAAACACCATAATTAACAAAAAACACAAGAGGTTTAGGCCTACTGCAGTGAGCACTTTGAGTGAAAATTTAATCACACCCCTGGTTTGGCACTATAGTATAAAGGTTTTCTAGCGAATAGGTAAAAATTTAAGTGTTGAGATATTTTACCAGGATGTCAAGTCAACCGTCAAGCCATTCCAAACTGAATTGTACTTCCACGATTTCAACTATAAGCTCTGGGATGCCAATTCTCTTGGCCTGCAACCACTGTTTCCCAATCTTCTCATCACAGATGACATGTTTCAGGGAAGTTAGTCCACAAACACTTCTAGGTAGCCTCTTCAAACGAGAACACTCTCTCATATCTAACTCAGTCAATTTCTTTAGTTGGCCTATTTCGTCTGGAAGTTCTTTCAAACCCACACATACTGAAATGTCCAAATATTCCAACCACCCAAGGTTTCCAATTGATGATGGAAGTTCTTTTAGGCCTGGCAGTGCTGACAACCTTAACACTCTCAGAGAGCTCAGATTTCCAAGGTCATATGGTAACTTCTGAACCTGATGGCAGTTTGTAATAGACCACATCTGAGCGGAAGGCATATAGCAGATACTTGGGGGCAACTCCTCTAAATCACTGCAGTGATCCATGTTAAAATCGTGAAGCTTGGTGTTGTTGAATGTGGATGTATTTTTAACCCCTTCGCATAAGCTTAAAGATAGCTTCTCCAAGTTCTGTAGTGCTTTGCTCTGTTTTAATATAGCTGATGCAATCACCTTCTCCATGCGGACACTTTTGAGTTGACTGAGCGAAGATAGGCTCTCTAGACCTTTCACAGTTGCTCTCTTTGTGCCATAATTGAATATCATGAGAAATTTCAATTTCTTCATGGATTTCAAAAATGGAGGGAGGTAATATTCACTCGCATTAAAGAGCAATACCAGAGCCCCTGCTTCCAGGAAATTCATATCGTACCACTGGTTTTCCTCCATAGGACCTGCTCGTACAAATTGGAAATGAAATTCAATTAGAGAGTAAAATATATGGCCACAAGTACTACTTGTTTAGGTTATGGACAAGACAATTGATGTTTCATTTTCCTACTACTGTTTATTATCATGTCAGACATGCACATAAATTCATAATACATTTAGAAAATTTGCTAGTTTAATTTCATATCAATTAATGACACCTAAGCTAGATGCAAAATTTGCTACAGAAATTTTAAGATCTATTAAAACATATGGCCAGAATTTTAGATCCCATCTGTGAGAAATCTTCTAACCCACCTGTGTGAACAGAGACAATTTGAGCATCAAACTGTGTATCACAAAATTTCCATGACCCTGGCAAATTATGCTCCTTCCTGGGCATAAGTAACCTCTTCCTGTGGACTATATCACCTTGGCATCCCAAATACAAGGCCAAATCTCTCATTACATCGTGCTGCGAAAAGTACAGCTCGGAGACACTTCCATGAGAAATTGCTGCTCCGCTCCTAATAAGTGCAACCGCCATGTCAATAATGTTCAAAGAAATGATAACAAAAACTCTGTACAATAAAAGATAGACAATTACCCTGGATTGCTAGTTAAATTCAATAGATTTCTTCTTGCAAGTTCCAATAGGATGACAAAGGCGTCCTGCCATTCCAGATTCCGAAAATAAACCCAAATATCTAGCAGCGCATCTGCACAGATCTTTGTGTCCTCTGGAAATGACCCCAAGTCTAAGAAACATTCCTTAACCACATCATCTAACAAATCAACAGTCGTCTCCAAGCATTTAAGAAGCCCTTCCTTGTGATAATTCGATATTGGTTCCCCTTTGGAAAGCTTATTCTTTGCAATCTCCCAGACTACAGGAGGTTCCCCATGCAACGAGCTTGCAATCACCTTAAGAGCTAATGGCAAACCTTTACATTCAGCTTGCACCTGAAACTCATAAAATGGAAAAACATTCAAGAGGCCTTGTAGGTCAACAAAAATTATATGTTCGGAGATTAATCACAGCCTGGATCCATAAATGCTTAATTTAATTGCTTAATACTATGTTGCTTGGGAAACAAATTGTATAAATTATTTTTCTTATAATGCTTAATTGAATGTTTCACTCATGCTTGCCCTGTCCTTATTTCCTCCTGCCTAATCTAGCAAAACATCAAAGGATAAATTATGTTGTAGCAAAAATCCTAAGAAAATAAATTTAAAAAATATGCATATTTAAAAAATACAAGTTTCATCCAACTCTCACAAAACTGCAAAGAGCTCAGAGAAGAATAAACACCTCCTTTACTAGATTTGCATCTGCAGTGCATGGAATTGACGTCTGTCCGAATGCCCAGAAGCAGAAAAGTGACAGAGCATCCTCCTGGCCCAGCAATGGTAATTGATACAGTCGAGTAGAGAGGTTCTTGGGTATAGTGGAACTGTCTCTAGTAGTGATGAGAGTCTTGTACCCTGGGCCTTCAAATAGCAATTTTTCCAGACTTGCTCTGTCCCAGACATCATCCAGAATTACCAGGGTTGGCTTCAATTGCTTCAGAAGCTGTTGTTTTAGATGTATAATTGCATCTTCCACATTCTGAAACTCGGGTTTCTTCTGCCCAACTATCTTTTCCCACATTGCCTCTAAAATGCTCTTAAGATTTGGTGACTCTGAAACTGTCATAAAAAATATGTTGTTTCCAAAATAATCTGATCCACAATAAACCAAATCTGTTTATTTAGTAAATTCTTTAACATGCAAGAAAAATAAACGTTTAACCAAACTAAAGCAGGTTGCTAATCAAACTAGCCTACTACAAACCGAAACCAGTAGTAAGTACATAGAGCCACACAAAAACACCTTACGACCATAGATTTATGTAGTCCTAACTAAATAAAATAGAGAATGACAGCGACTACATAAAATTGTAAACCAGACAGATTTATATTTATAATCTACTATAGGAAATCCAAACGTAGAGTCAAGACAACCAGTTTAAGTTTTAAGAACTCACTTCAGAACTCTCATCCCTATAAAGTAGTAACATTTGGCTTATGAGGATCTTAAAAGTTCAGTCGTTCATCTCCTCCCCAGGATAGGAGAAAAAAGCACCCAAAATCTTGGCATATATTGGCATTTAAGGCAGAAACCACAGAAATTTCAGAGTGCCTTTCAAATGAAAATTTAAAACAACATGAAAACATGACCCAAATTGGGAGGAAGCCCGTTTCACCTTTAATTTGGGGATCGTTGCAGAGAGCCAACGCCAATGTCGTTTTACCCCCGCCTCCCATACACTGCACTCCAACGGCAGACACTTCACTGTCAAACAAAAGCTCTTTCAAATCCCCAGTGGATTTCTCTAGACCCACCAAAATTTGAGATTTGTCCTGACCATTATCATGATTATAGCTTGCGGAATCTCCTACAGTCTCATTACAGTCAAACAAATCATCTAAAACCATTTGTTGAAGCATCATGGTATTTTGGCAAGGATCATTTGTTAACATGGAAGCTTGTTTGAAGATGTAATCATTCAGTCCCCTGCTTATATCTGCAGACTCGGATGGGTAAATTTTTTTCAGTTCTGCTAAAAGAACTCTGGTATCAAGCAATATGTGGGCAGGAATTAAGGCCAGGAAGCCAGTAATCTCCTTTTCAAGCTTGAGAATCTGCGAAGCATACCTATAATTGAGAGGCAGGTTGAAAGTGCTAATATTTTCGCATTTTTTCACAAGCTCGGCACCTCTTACAAGTGTGTTGTAAAACTGGTGAAAGATGGGATTTTGCTGATCCTTAGGCAACTTCAGTTCCGATATGTAAAGTTCCTGAATGGCTGGTGTTAAAGACTTTAGCAGAGCACCGGCTCTAACGCTCAGGCTCTTGCAATTGAAAATCTGCATCATGTGTATATCAACGAGAATAATAAAAAGTGGTATTCTTACAGATTACTTACTTTCCTCTGTTCTACAGTTTGGAACATGCTGAGCTGTATGCTCGCAAGTTCTTAGCCAGGACTCTGCTTCAATTCAAAAATCAATGGCAGCAACAAGAGTTGAAAAAAATTAACGTCCAGTGGCATTCTTGAAGGAAAGCAGCAAAATTCTCAGCCTCTACACTATGTAGAAAATAACACATTCGATATTTTAGAAAAGATGAATTTGTCTCTGAGATAATAGGCCTGTATATAACGAGTGGTGGTGCCTATGGAAGCGGTGGTTTAAATAGGTGGTGAGAAATCAGTTAATGTTTTTAGTTTTGACTGTTTAAGTTTTGATTTGGTTAAGATGGATCATCTAAAATTTGTGTGACTTTGAACAAAGTTATATATGGAGTGTGATTCCAAATGTTGATTTTAAAAATTTACACAAGTTCAATCCACAAATTTTTAGCAAGACATTACCATGGGCTGTGGAAATTTGATGCCGTTAATTGACTTTGAACAAGTCAAAATTTATAATATATTGTTTAAATTTTTTCTTTTATTGAAGTGTTATATAAAGATACTTAAATCGGAAAAATATATTTTGAATTATTTATTAATATTTTTTATTTATTTAGATTATTTTTATTATTTCAAAAAATAAAAAATATTTTATTTTAATTTAAACATCAAACAGGGGTAAATTTTTTATTAAATCAAGGAAACATTACAAAGCCAGGGCATTAAATGGCCCTATCAAGTTCAACCAAGTAATCCAATTGATGAGACAAATCTGGGGGTAGTTGACCCCGATCCACCAAATTCCAATCATGAATATGATCAGAAGCCCATTTAGCCAAGCAATCAGCAACCCCATTCCATTCTCGAGGAATATGAGTGAAAGTAATATACTCCAGAGAAGCACAAAGAGTGAGAATTCGTTCAACAATCAAAGCCAGATGCCAGCTCACATCATCCAAATACCGCCTTTTCAGTAAGTTCACCACAACCTGTGAGTTAGACTCACATATGATCTTCCGCCATCCCAATTGACTGCCCCGCTCCACAGCCAATAAAATGGCCTAAGCCTCCATAAGATTATAAGTATGAAGACCCTTATACACAAAGAAGATAAAATGAACATCTCCAGAGCTATCCCTTCCAACACCCCCAATGCCAGCATGACCCAGATTTCCACGAGAAGAGCCATCTGAGTTGATTTTTAGGACTCCATGAGGAGGAGGGGTACATCTTCCCTCCCTATTCACCTTCGGGGTAGGATGTCTACATTTTTTGCACATGAGTTGTCATTGCAGAGGAGGAAGATGAAGACGATTACAACCAACATCATGAGGGTCCACCAGCACAGTCATATCACACTTTGCCGCAATAGTTTCCCCTAAAGAGTGTAGAATTTTCCACCATAGGTGAGGGGCCCTCAATAACGAATCCTGAAAAATATGCCTATTCCTCTCCAACCACATGTTCCAGATAATAAAGGAAGGCCCAAGAGCCCAAGCCGCCTGAAGAAAGGCAGCAGAAACAGTGGCCCTACCCCACCGTTCCTCAAACTCCACCAAAGAGGAAGCATGCTAGCAGGCCGTATTCCACACCCCCCACCAGAAATGTCGAATCTCCCTAGCATAGGAACATTGGAAGAAGAGATGGAAGACACTCTCTTCACAACCATGACACAAAACACACATAGAGGGGCCATGAAAACCACGCTTACATAAATTATCCCAAGTAAGACATTGGTTTTGAGCCACTAACCACCTAAAGAAGTTGCACTTGGGCCATGATAACTTGTGCCAAACTTGCTTCCACCAAGGGACCTCAATGTCCCCAAACAACTGCTTACCTAACTGCTTATAACCAATCGTCACAAAGTACTTTTTAGACAAATCCGAACCTTCCCAAGCCAAGACATCAGGGACCCTCAAAGAATTACAAGCACGGGAATCCAGAAGCTGGGACAGCTCACGCCTATCCCCTCAAACCCTCCAGGTGGCCACTCAGAATGATGCTTCCAACGAGAACTTATTGCCAATCCATCGTGTTGTGCCACCTTATAATGCTCCATAGTATCCCAGCGAATTGCAGCAAAAACATCACAAAGGGACTGGAGGCGAGGAAAAGAAGAGAGAATAGGAGGGTGACCATCTCAAGAATCTGACCAAAAAAGAGCATGTGACCCCGAATGACGGATCCAAAAGAGCGCACCCTTAATCAACTATGCCCCCACTTTCAAAGTATGCCAAATCATAGAGCCACTCCCTTCGAAAGGATATAATTATTTTTAAAAATATAATTATATTTTAATTTTTGTAACAATTCCAAACTTTATGATGATATTGTAGAATGTTAATTATTTTGTATAAAAATATATATTATATTATATTTAAAAAATTAAGCTGCATAGAAATATTTGAATATATTATATATTATCCATAAAAAAAAATGTGGGTAGATATATATCACATAAAAAATGTGGGTAGATATATATCACATTCTAAAATCCATGAAGGGTTATGATTAGAGGATTATACTATAACACGAGACAATATCAGATTAGATATACAAATTTCATGAATGGTTGGTTAAAAAATTTAACAGGGCGCCGACTCTAATGCTCATACTCTTGCAATTGAAAATTTGCATCATGTATATATCAACGAAAACAATAAAAAGTGAGGTTCTCTTAGTCTACTTACTTTCTTCTGTCATGCAGTTTAAAACATGAGTGAACTGCATATTTACAAATTCTTAAACAAGACTCTACTTTAATTCAAATATCACTGGCGTTCTTGAAAGAAGGCACAATCTCACTTCTATGAACATAAATGCAAATTTGATTTTTTTTTAAAATATCATTCAAGGAAGATGTAACCCACATTTTTATAAGTTAGTTATTCATGGAATGTATATTTTCAACATTTATAATAAAAATAAAAAATATATTTATATTTGTTGGAATTTGATAAGGCTGGTTGATGCCTTGGTTTTGTATTTCTTCTTGTTTGAATAAATTTTAACCCCTCCTTTAATTTAAAAATTATTTATAGATTATATATTTTTAATATATTTATAAAAGTTATTTATATTAAATTTTTTAATTAATAATATAAATACATCAACATCAATAGTCTAAATTTAGAGTTTTTAGTATTCTAGTAGGAGCACATATTTCGTGAGCACATAGGTTCAATGAGCGTTTGGAGTATGAAGTCACTAGCATGTACACAAACAACAACACAAAGGTTCAAATGTGTGAGGACTGTGAATTAGCAAGAACACAATGCCCACAAAAATTTGAATCTTGATAGCTTCAATATCAAAAATTTGAATCTTGATAGCTTCAATATCAAATACGGTGAACAACTTTAATTAATAATGTATTAATTGAATGAGAATGTGTTAAATATTTTAACCTTATCATCAAATAAATAGTATACAATTATTTTATATATATTCTTTCATAATAATAAAAAGAAGTATAATCTACAATAAAAATGATTAAAAAGATAAGTTCTTACTATAGAATACATGTTTCTAGTCATTACTTTTTTTAAATGATTTTGAAAGTTTTTTACCTAAAGTTATAATTAATGATTATAAAAAATAAGTTCCCTACCTAAAAAAGATGTTGATAGTCACTAAGCAATTTAAAAGGTTCGGAATTCTTTATCCAAAGTAATAGTTATTAAAACATTTGTATGTACTAAGAAGTTGGTAAGTCATCATATATTTTAAAGCATAAAGTGATCTTGAACAAAGAACTTACTAGTTAAGATATTTAATGAAAAAAAAAAATTTAATGAAGAAGTAATATATGAAATGATTATTTCATGAGTTCTCTAATCTTCATTATTAGATGTGATTATTATTCGTTATAGAGTGGGGGAATTGATTTGGTTTTTTTTTAAATTATTAAAGAGTGAAGTAATAAGAAAGTATGATAAAGATGGCATATTAATGTGAGTAAACAAATTAATCATTCTATTAATTTTGTATTAGTTAAAATAGATTAGTGATCTATTTTCTACTTTTAAGAGCCATTTTAGAAATTTTAAGGACATGCTCTTGCAATTTCACATGTCCTATATACTCTTTTTTTCCCTACATTTTCTCTCATTTGGATGTTTTAAGCTTCTTTTTTAAATATCAAGGATGCTACCTTTTTTTAGTTTCGTTTAGGTTTCATTGATGTTATGGTTTATTGTTGACAGTTGGCTTTGTTTTGGATAGTTGTCGCTAGATAATTTTAAAGGTTAGGAAATCCTTGCCCAAAGTTATTGTTATTAAAATGTTTGTGTATAGTAAGAGCTTCATAAATTATCAAAATTAATAAATGTGTTTACTAAGATATTAATGAATAATGTTCATAATAGTAATATGTGGGATTATTATTCCATGAGCTCTCTAATATTCATAATGATATGAATTAGAGTTGATTATTACTCATTAAGGAGTGGGGACATTGATTTGAAATTTCTTCAATATTGGAGAGTGAAGTAATAAGAAAGAATAATAAAGACAACATAATAGTGTGAGCAAATAAATAATTATTCTATAATTTTATATTAATTTATAAATAGTGATCTATCTTCTACTTTTAGGAGCCATCTTAGATATTTTAATGATATGCTCCCCCAATTTTGCATGTTTGTTGTACCCCTTTTATGCTACCTTTCTTCTCACTTTTTTGGGATGTTTCAGATTTCTTTTTAAATCTCAGGGATGTTGGTTATTTAGAGAGGTTACTTGGGGGTTTCTTATTGTGACACTCCAAATATGATAAGGACATCTTGATTGTAAGAGTGAAATTTGATCTTTTCATGATTTTTTTGATTCATTGATACTTGTGGCCTACCATCAAGTTATTGCACCTTGTAGTTGTAACCTACATATGTAAATTTGTATCTTGCATGTGTAACTTACACTTATAATTATAGCATGATTAGTGCACTAATGGGCTAGTCTACTTTATTGTAACTTGTTGAGAGATGTATAAATATAGGTGATGCCTCCTAACATTTACAATCAATTGGTTGGGTTCCAAAAATATTGTTGCATTTCCTAGAACTAAGTATCACTCACAAGGCTAGGGTTGTCATCATGTAAGTGAAATCAACTCATCAATAGATTGTGGAGGGTTGAAAGCTAAATCTATGAGAGTGGGTTTTATCTCTTACATATTTGAGCTTAGCTTAGACTCATGAGGATATTTTGAAGGTTATACCTTTACAAGTATTGAAATTATATGAAGAAGAATAATCAATTAATGATAATTGAACCCAATTTGTTGTCTTGGCCATAAATATTTTTATTGAACCTAGAACAACTAGTTTCCTCAAAACCCTTATATAGCTTATATGAATGTGCAAGCATGACCAATGTAAAATATATCTATTGAATATTTACTTGAGAATGATTCCCTAGTTTTATTAAAAATTATGGATTTATAGGAAGGAGTGATTCTAAATTATTTATTAATGTTTTTTTAATTGAATGTGTGACATTGATTAGAACTCTAGACCAATGCCTCTCTATTGGGTGAAACATAAAAATGTGGACACCCTAATTTTAATTCTCAAAACCTAGGGTTAATGTTCCATCATTTATAGGATTTCATTAGGATGCAAATAAACAAGGTGCATAAATTGACTTACAACTTGACTTCCAACCTCCAAGGCACATAAAAATAGATCTTTAAAAGAGATGGTTGATTATATGATTCACTTTAAGGGCCTCACACCATCATATTGGGTAGAAGCTCTAGGGAGAAAGAGTTGTGCCATATAGGGGCTTGCCCTAGTCAATCCCTGTGTAAGTGTTCCCACTTCCACAATGGCAATGTCAATGATAAACTAATAATGGAAAGGAAGGAAATGATGAATGAACACAATGCTACAACTCACCACCCTTCAATGGCTTCCTTGAAGGACTAAAGTCATGCACATCACTTCAAGGATCTTGGATTTTTTTTAATAGATTTTCTTGAATGGTTGAATTCTTGGAGACCTACAACAATGTTAGCCTTCACAAAACAATAACATGAACACATATATAATTTGACATGATGTTGGATCTTGAATTACTGCAATAAAATTTGATAATGTTTCTCTTGAATTGCTCTTGACAACATGTTTTTTTCTCATGAATATGTGTTGTTAGATGTTCCCTTTTCAAATGGTAAAATAATTAGGTATTTATATGCAATTGTTCTAATTTCCCAAAAATTAGATTCTAAAAGTCGACACTTCATATTTGAATTTTGGATGTTAAAATGCCACCAACAACATATTTGAATTTGGGTCTTCGCTAAAAAGGGGGACTCAGTAGCCCATGTGAGATTGGGTCTTGGCCCAAATTTCTAGGACACTCAAATTCAGGACAATTTAATCATTTGATGCATTTGTTTAATGCTCATCCTTCTTTGAAAAATGGTAAAATTAGGCCGTAAATGTATAATTTGGAAAATTAGGAGCTTAATTAAGTCCAATAAATTAGGGGGAAAAAACATAATGTGAAATTGTTAAGGTATACAATTTTCTACACTACATTTAGCCCCCACTTTAGTGAGAGTATGAACTTATGCTCAGAGGGGTTCAATTGTACCCATGTTGAAGGAATGGAATGACTAAGGGTCAAGGAGGGTGATCAAGCCCCCAGGATCTAAGATCCCATTGCAAACCAACATAAGCACAAGGAAACACACACATGTTTGATATGAAACAAGATAACATACACCAACATACATCCCAACATGAAATGAAAAAGAGGATATGGACTAACAAGTTGTATTATGCTAGGACCCATACAAAAGCACTCATGACTTACACAATATCAAAGTTTAATATTTTCTAGATGAAACATAAATAGGAAGGCACATGGGCTAGTGGAGTCTGATATCCACTAGGTGATCCTCCTAAACAAGGTAAAATGTGAGACACACACTAGGTCTACAAGGTGTGCCCATAACAACCATACCAAAATTTATACTTCCTGATAATCTTGATAAGGTGCCACAAGATGCAATGCTAATAATACACTAAGTTCAACTCTCATGAACAAAGTGAAGTTGGAAAATGTCAAATGCCAATGTCAATGCACCACTAAGCTCAACCTCTATTAACAAAGTGAAGCAAAATAAATTGTCCAATTATGCCCCCACTTTAAAGAAATTGTGAAACACCATGTTGTGAGCAATTACTTTAAAGTAGAAAATGATAAAGGTCATGTCATGAAAGATCACACAAGCTTAAATTTGGAAAGCCCCATGCCAATGATATTTTTCCAATTAGGGTATGTGCAGGATCATGATGGGCCAAAAAGTGGCAATATGTAAGTGATATGATGGCCCATGTGGTTGACAACTTTTTTTTACCCAAAATTGATGAAATGAAAATGGGTTTTAAAGGAGATTCTCAGATTTCCACCAATATAAATTATGCTTTAATTTGAATTTAATAAATAATTATTATTCATTTTCTATTTGAATTATGACTAAAGTCCTGATTGATAGGTTGTTTGAAAAAAATCTATAGATTTCAAATGGTATGAAATTTTTTGAATCCAAAACATGCATCACATTTTATGCTTTGCATACTCTAGGATTAAAAAAAAATGAATTTCATGAAGTTTTGACCAAGTTAAGGTGGTCAGACATACGGGTTTTTATATTTTTTAAAAGTTGTAATAAAAATTCATAATTAATTATTTCCTTGGAAACAAATTACAAAAAAATATGCATCACATCAGGACATAAGTCCTTTACTTATATCTAATATCTTATTAAAAAATATTATCATTTTATTGTGGTTAGGGTGGTCAAACATACACCTACTTCTTATTTTTTCCCTGAAATTTAAGTACTACTACATTGAATTTTAAATTTTCACCAAATAGTTCTTTTTTAAAATAAACTTAGAAACTACTTTCAATTTTCTATAGATTCTATTCTTACATATTTTTGAAATAATATAGATAACTTATTCAATTTTTTACGTCAAGTTGTCTAACTTTGATTTTCTGAATTTTCATCACCACTTAAGGGCCTATTTTTTCCATGATGATCCTGCACATACCCAATAATGCTACATCATAAGGGGTTGCCCCCAAATGCAATGTGACAAAAAACATAGAAAGGTACACTAAGGGATCAATAGATCTAGGGTCAATATATGTCTTTGCTACAATGATATAATAGATCTCAGAACTAACATCATTCCCCAAATAATTGTGGAACAACAAACACAAAGGAGGAATGACACATAGAGAAAGAAGATAAAGAATTTTTTGGGTCAACATGGAGGAGACCTAATTGTCTCAACGCTTTGCATCATCCCCAAAAGTAAAGCATAAGATAAAAATAAAAGATAAATTTTATGACATATAGAAGAATTTAGATGCAAATAGAAGAATTTCACAATAGGTTCATTTCCTTTGTATCCTTGTGCCAAGAGAGAAACAAGGGTCATCTAAAGTAAACTCATAGACATAAAGAAACATGAAGAAACACAACACGGGAGATCACATCATGTGTAAGCAAACACAAAGAACATAAAAAGTAAACACACAAAAGAAGTACTTCACATGTGAGCCGATCTAGAGCAGGTCGTCTACATCTCAATCTTTCTCATTATATAAAAAAGACAAACAACTAGCTAAAGGGATTACAACAAGTGTTGTACTAGGAGTATCTCCATGTGCGACATGTGATGGGTCACTCTCATCAAGAGGATCATCATGTTTTCCCTCATCTAAATTCATTTTCTTTAAAATAAAAAAGTTAAGCTCATTATGCACCACTTCATCAATTTAGCATTTTCATCATCATCATCCAAATTGATCACAATGGGATGTTTTATGATAATTGCATTTGAATTGTCTTGTTTGACTTCTTGTTTTCAAGTTATGTCTTGTTTTGGTGAATGTTAGAATTTTTTCATGAGTTGTTTCCATAGGCATTGGTTTATCATGTATTGTTTTATCCTTTTCTTCCAATTGATGAGAAATTGCATGAAGTCCATGCCCACTCTCTTTAGTATTTTGATTTCTTCTTGCACAATTTTCAAGTTGTAAAGGGGTAGGAGCAGGTCCATCAACCCTTGGTTTCTTTTCTTCTCGTAAGGGAGGAATTGAGGGAATTATCGAGGGTTGGGAAACCACTGTCTCTTTAGGTATATACACTTGTGTTATCTTTGATGGCATAAAAGAGATCATTTTATTATCTCTTGGTCTTTTATAGGTTATGGGTGGAGGAACTGTATTGTACTTATCTTAGTTACTTGGAAGGGTTTCTGGCTCAATCATAGCTTCATCCATGATGGGTTGGGGAGAAGGAATAACCATGGACTTATCACCTTCAGGAGCATTGCTAAGAGATAATTTTGCTATGTGTTTTTCCTTGAACTTTTGATATGACTTGAAAAATAAATATTCACGATGCTTTATAGGTTCCATAGGCTGAGGCCTAAATAAATCCAATGAAAAATTACCAAGGGAAGACAAAGGATTAAACCCATTATGGTGTACTATAAATATCTCATTTCCAAAGGGAAAATTTATGCACTGTGAATAATCAACAAGAAGAAATTCATGGAGCGTAGCCACGAATAACCTAGCTTCACATGAAATTGGTTTGACGATGGGATGATGGAGAATGAGACATCTAATTTTGTTTACGTCCAACTTTGAGAGGAAGAGTGATGGAACCTATCGTACAACAAGCAAAACCATCATGAATTTTTATCCATGCTTTTGATTGTTCATAAGCATCTTGATAAAGATCTTGCACAAAAAAGAATTCCTCAATGATCACATTCTTTGCACACACAGGATCAATAAGTATTCATTATGCAGGTTTGTTATTGATACAACCAACAATGTAGAGAGGACCATCAGGCACATGTCTAAGTGCATCATCATTAGTAAAAGAAATGTCATTTAAATTGGTAGGTTTTCCCTTACGAGGTTGCACATCAACAAAACCAACAATTGTTTGTAGACCATCTTCATTACTATTTTAATCATTATTCATGTCATTAGTTATATCAAAATTCATCTCATCATTCTTAACATCACAAGCTTGCACAAAGTTGGTTGAATGGTTAGGCATAGGATTGGTAAAGATTTGCAAATTTTGGTTAGGTGGGGCAACATATTTATTCCCTTTATCATTAACACCAGGGTGATCCCACAATAGTGGTTTACAATTTTTGGCCAACCTGGACACTGCAATTATTATTTTTAACTAAATCTTCATATTCGGGCACCTATAGCGGTTAAACTGTGATGAATTTAAAGATGATGCAAACTAGAGTCTCATCACATTTTTGCCTCTAGATTATAAAAATATTTTTTTCAAAATTATTGGAATCAAATTGCACTTTTTTTTCCATCTCCCACGAAAACTGGTTTTTTCAAAAAATAACATTTTTAAAAAGTGACGCTCACCATATACAACATAACTTTTTTTGTATGAAGGATAAAATTCTAAATTTTTTGAATTTAGATTTGTAACTACGATATCTAGCACTTTCATTTGGTCTCATAGTTTTTTATTGAATTCTTTTTCCTTAATCAAGTTTCGAAGCTAAACCAATCGCAATTCAGAAATAGGTGGACTGTATACAACATAACTTTTTCTGTATGTATCGAAATTCTTTTTTTTTTTAATGGATTAAGGACATCAATACCAAGCACAAAAATATTTTTTAAAATTTTATTTTGATAATTTTCTATTTTTCCACATGTGCAAAACAAAGAGCTTGATTTTCGGTGAAAAACCCATGTTTAATAAAACTAAAAAAACACATATATAATAAAACCAAAACATATTAAAATTATATTCGTTGGATAGCTCGTTACGAGGACTACCATCTTCCAGTTGGGTCTCTGAATTCTCCTCGATTTTCATCCTCAACCTGAGCTTCAAAGGGTGAAAATCTGGAGTCTTTTTGTGTCAGAGGGTGGGAAGGTGGGAAAAAGGGGGTTCGAGCGAACTTAATGGGTTCGCTCGAACCCCCAGGAGTTCGCTCGAAACCTTGTTCGGTCGAACCAGGGTTTGATCGAACCCCCTTTCCACAATGGGAAACACGGGTTCCCACATGCAAAGTGGTTCGTTCGAACCCCTTTTGGGTTCGTTCGAACATTGAGTTTGCTCGAACCCCCCCTCAAAATGATTTTTTTTTGCATGGGTGAGGTTTTTGGAAGTTTTCCTTCCTCACTCGAATTGTAAACCACTTTTGTGGGTTCACCCACCACCCAATTGAATGTGATTATAATTAATGAGGTATTGAGCTTGATGTTTAAGACACATGCATTGTTTTGTATCATGTCTAGTTGTCCGGTGATATTGGTAAAAGGCACTTGGATTTAAACTTGGGGGTAGAGGTTGGGTTGTATCTATAGTTCTAATTAGAGGCAAGTGGATTAGGTTCTTACCCAAAATTTTCAACATAATTGAATAGGGAGAATTAGGTAGAGGGTTAAATTGTCTAGATCTTTTGCTCTAAATTGGTATGGGGTTGAACTTATGGAAATAACCTGAGGTTCAACTTGATTTATTTGGGGTGGATTTATCTTTATAAAGTTCTTGTTTGGCTTCTTGAATGAATGGTAACTTTTTTGATGTATGGGCTCATATTTTTCATCATGAGTTAATGAAGATTCTTTGTCATAATTACTTTAAACCAAATTTTGATACTCATGAAGCATTATACACAAACTTATAAAGGATGGAAATTTCACCAATTGGATTTTTTCCCTCATATCCTTTTGCAAGTTGTTAATGGACATTCTTTGGATTTTTGCATTGGGAAGAGTTAGATGGACTTGTTATAATATCAACTTATAGTGGTTCATGAAATCGGTAACCTTTTCACCTTGTTTTGTTTACATCACATTAAATTAGTTATGTTGATCTTATGACCCATGTTGACTTGAAAATTATTGAGGAAAGTATTAACAAGCTCATTAAATTAGTGGATTAAATTGTTAGGTAATGAACAAAATCGTTCCAAGGCCATGTCTTTCAATGACCTAGAGAAAATTTTAGCTAGGAGATTATCCTCAAAAATAAAGTCACTACAAATGGCAATAATGTTGGTATTTGGTTGCTAGGGTCTCCTTTACCATTGTACTTGCCAAATCAAGGGATCTCTACGTTTTGTGGCATTTGTGCTTTCAATATCTCAAGTGACAATGGGCTCTTTTTGATATATTATGATGATTGTCTATTTTGGTTTTGGTTCATTATTGAGATTTCTTGTTGAAGTGATGTTAAATGTTTTATTAAATTTGGTTTATGATAGAATCATTGTTTGAAATGTTCTGGGAATGGGGTGAATATGGTAGAATGGTGTATGTGTTTGGTGGGATACTATGTTGTGAGGTTATAAGTGGGGACAGAGCTTGATGTGTGGCATTTTAAGATCCAAAACCATAAGGATCTCATAAGGATTTCTAGTGGAAAAATCTATTGTTGAAGTTATCCCAATGCTTGGTTGTATTGTTGAAGAAATTATTGGATTTTTTTTATGTAGGAATAGAGGTTATAGTGGTAGGGAGGGAGACTTGATTTCCTCCTTGGATTTCAGTGTATCCCAAAGTTTGAGCGTAACTAGCCAGTGTAGGTATATTACCATAAACTATATGGTCTAGGCTACACACAACTTCTAATCCATGATCATCATTAAGTAGTTTCCTCATGTTGTCAATTATAAGAATTGCAGTACCAACAAAGTGTTTAGTACTTACATATTTTTGAAGTTTTTCTAAATCCTTGTCCAATTATCTTAGTTTTTCTTCAGGAACATGGACAAGCATAGTCTTAACGTTGGTAAAGGTGGGTGCTTGTAAGATTGTCATTACCATGCTAAAATCAAGAATAGAGTCCAAAATGGGTTGAGTATTGACAACACTTGTCATGAGAGAGTTGGAAGACTCATGATCCACAGTGGATGTGAAACCAACGTGGGATGCCATAAGTCTAGAACTATCTCTCATTAAAGTATTAACAATAGGAAACTAGGCTGTGAAACTCATGCAAGTTTCAAAACACCAAAAGTGCACCCAAGATGAACACCAAACTGTTAAATAAGTACAACAAACACCCAAAAATAGAAAGCAACAAGCAAAAGAAAATAGGAACCATAGTAATAGAGGTCTTAAGAAAAAAAATTGGCCAAGACAAGCAGGACAAGGTTGCCTAAGGGTGTCTGGGTCCTAGTTAGAGGTTTCGAAAGTTCAAAGTTTGTCTGTTTACTATCTTATTTGAGGAATTTTGATTCTACTTGCAAACAGCTGTAACAGTAAATAAATTTCTAGAATTTCCTTAATGTATCTCAATTTGATGCAAAATGCAAGTATGTAATGATGTTGAAGATTTTTGAACAAATTTGAATATAATTATCAAATCTAAAATGTAATAATTTACTGATTGCAATATGTAGAGACCTAAAAATGATGATTTTTGAATGCAAATTTTGACCCTCAACAATGCACTTTCTTTCACCAAATGACATAAATGCAAAAATTCCTAAAAACATGTAGCTATTGACCCCAAAATAGGGATATGAAAGTATAGTTAAATTAAGAAAATAGAGATAGACCATTGTGAAAAAGTGTGTTGAAACACCTATACAAGGATAGGGTCACCCAATGGCGACTAAGTCCTTGATCAAGGTTTTGAAAACTAGAAAATTGAATTTTTAAGTTATTGTTTAAGGTTATTGTTCCTATTTGCTAACAGACCTTTGATAGTGATTGTTTTTCCAAAAACACAATGTAAAGGAAATGCAAATGTATGACAATTTTTGGAACAAAATGACACTTTTTATTTGCAATTTTGAAATGAAGACTCGATCTAAATGATTGAAACACACCCTAATGCAAGCTATGATGCAATATTTTTGGATTTTTATGATTTTTTTAGAATACCAATATGAAACCCTAAATGTGAAGTGCAAGACAAAATGATGCAAAAGCTAGATATAGGGTATGAAAGACTACCAAATCAAAAAGTTGTGATGTTAAATGTCGAGTTCACCAAAATGAAACATAAAAATGTGGACACCCTAAGTTTAATTCCCAAAACCTAGGGTTAATGTTCCATCATTTCTAGGATTTCATTAGGATGCAATTCAACAAGGTACATAGATTGACTTACAACCTCTAAGGTGAGTCAATCAGACCTAGATCCGATAATTTTGAGTCTTAGGAATGGGTTGGAAATGATTTAAAATGATTTCCCTAATTAAAATATATGACCTAATTTGATAAATGGAGTTTCCCAAAAGTAAACAGATTGAAACAATAATTTGCAAGTGGATTTAGAAATTGCAGGCTGATGTGTACCTACCCAGAAAAGTTGGTCTGGTTGTGCCTACAAGGACTGGGTCATCTAATGGCTACTAAGTCTTTGTTAAGGTGTCTTGCTCAAATTTTGGAGTACTCTAGTGTTGGATGTGAACTTCTATTTTCTAGTTGTAAACTTATCAAAATGTCGTTAGTAAATTCTATAGGTAGTTTTCATGGCTTGACAAAGTTGATGACAACAAATACAATAATTGGTAATTTGCCTTCAATTTTCCTTTGATCCCTTCCAAACCTATAACCTACACATTCAAAGAGGGAAAAGGTGTTGTTCCATATAGGGGCTTGCCTCAATCAAGCCCCATGTAAGTGTTCCCACTTCCACAATGGTAATGCCAATGATAAACTGATAATGGAAAGGAAGGAAATGATGAGTGAACATAATGCTACAACTCACCACCCTTCAATGACTTCCTTGAAGGAATGAAGTCATGCACATCACTTCAAGGATCTTGGATTTTTCTTGATATATTTTCTAGAATTCTTGAATGCTTGGAGACCTACAACAATGTTAGCCTTCACAAAATAATAACATCAACACACATGGAATTTGACATGATGTTGAATCTTGAATTATTGCAATAAACACTGATAGCATGTTGCTCTTAACTTACTCTTGAAAATATGTTTTTTCTCATGAATATGTGTTGCTAGATGTTTCCTTTTCAAATGGTAAAATAACTAGGTATTTATATGTAATTGTTCTAATTTCCCAAAAATTAGATTCCAAAAGCCGACACTTCATATTTGAATTTTGGATGTTAAAATTCTACCAACAACATATTTGAATTTGAGTCTTGGCTAAAAGGGAGACTCAGTAGCCCATGGGTGACTGGGTCCTGGCCAAGACTTCCTGGAAACTCAAAGTCAACGATAATTTAATGATTGGATGCATTTGTTTAATGTTTGTACTTCTTTGGAAAACAATAAAAATTAGGCCTTGGAATGGATAATTTGGAAAATTAGGAGCTTAATTAAGTCCAATTAATTAGGGGGATAAAACATTATTAATGTGAAATTATTAAGGTTTACAATTTTTTACAGTACATTGGGAAATAGAGTCATAGTAAATATGAGAATAGAAAAATTAAAATAAAAGTATGTGAAACCATGCATTTACATACAACAAAGATCATGATATTATACAATGAAACATACTTAGTAATATATGAAACAATTGCACATATTCATGTATAAAATGTGAGAGATCATTAAAATACTTGTAAGTTTTTTAAAATGATGTTACATTCATCTATCTAAATATTACACTCATGTTATCAAGTTTGACAAAGGAAAATGCATGGAACCAAGAAATATTTATGAACATATACCTAATTCCCTAGAGACATTATACATCAAAACCCACTTGAAAGATTAATCTTCATTGATTTGGAGGCTTGTACCCACAAACTGAATTGGATTGGCATCAATGACTTCTCTACAACTTTCTTTGGCATTTGGAGATAACTGTTGAACCCACCTTCTTTGAAAATAATCCAAAAAAACTACTTTAATAGTTGTTGGGAGTTAAACCCTAATCCTTGGCACAATAGAAGTGCCAAATCCATAGGAATGGATGAATGCCACCCAAAATGGATGCCTTAGAACAAAATAGGGCCTCCACATTGAATTCTAGTAGATTGATGACCTCTTGCATTAGTGGAAAGTAGTTGACTGGGTGAAACAAGGTGTAGACACTAAAAAATGTCTCGAGCCTGCAAGTAACATTTTATCACTAATTCGCCTTCTTTCTTGCATAATTAAATAATTTTAATTATTTAATTATTTCCTAAGGTTATCTTCTCTTATTAATTATATAATTTTTAATTATTTAATTAATTCACTTTATTTTTATTATTCTTTTGATTAATCTAAATAAATGTCAATTTATTTAAATTGCATCACTAATTTCCCCTTTCCCTCTATAATTGAATAAATTATTATTTATTTAATTAGTCGCTCTCATTTTCTTCTATAAATAAAATAATTATTTTAATTATTTAATTATTCATTAATTTTTTCCCTCTATAATTAAATAAATCCTATTTATTTAATTATTTATCATTTTCCTTCCATATTTTATTAAATAATTATTTTCAATAATTTAATATTTCTCACTCCACCTTCTATAATTAAATGATTATTTTTAATTATTTAACTATCCATTTTCTCTCTCTTAAATTAAATAATTACTATAATTATTTTATTTATTTATTCTTAGCCAAGCCCTAAATCTCAACTAACTTCTTGAGTTTTGGTCCATCTTTCCCATCCTCATCTCTTTTCTTCTCAAATAATCTCATCCATTGATTGCCATACCTCATCATCCAATCTCACCCTTCATTTGAATTGGGATTTCTATAAAAGCAAGCCATCATCTTTATTTCAAGGTTAACCATAATCTTTGAAGTTTTTCTATCATACCACTATCTTGAAATCTTGCTATCAACTGCCAACATCAAGATTATCATATAAATTGCATACTACAAATTTGAGAGAAAACAAAGCAAAATGGAGAAGAGCAATGGAGGTGATTCAACTATGGCATAGGAATTGAGGTTTATTGCTCTCTTATTTTTATTTCTATTGTCATTCATACTTCATTGTTAGATTAGGGTCATTATGGCTTGAATTAGGTAGTTTTGTGGTTGCTATTATTGATTCATGTATTTCCCCCAAATTTTACTTGATCTACACAAGGCACTGGGAAATTCGGTGCCTACACATGTTTTCAAAAAAAATGCCTCGTGTTGACTATGTTTCGATCAAATGTGGGTTACGAGAGAAACCTAGCACCATCAAGGTTTCCTGTGGGTCTTGGGTCCTAACTGGAACTTGGAAGTGATTAGTTAGAATGTTGAAGTGCATTGACAAGCATCAAGACTAAAGAATAAATTGGAACTTGTGTAGGTGTCAAGCTCGAAGAGGGAACTATAACCAAGAGGGTTGTAAGAGATAAGAATTGGGAGGGAACAATAACCTAGAACCTTCCAACTTGTTATCAAGGCTTGAGGCCCGACAAGAGCTAAGGAGATACAAATTTGGGAGCATGAGCGAAGGAGAACTTGGAATTAGAACCAATGTTCTAAGTGGTGATTTCCAAGATCATAAAGAAAAAACCAACATGAACTTCCACAAGTTGCATAAACACAATAAGACATAATATTATCAAGAGATGATTAGAATGTATAAAGTAACCTTGCATATATAAAAAAGGTGGTGAAGGTAGGCAAGTCAAACACAAAGACTGGCTACCCCTCTAAAGATGGAACACTTGTTAGCTCACTTAAAAAGTGTTCTAGTGAGTGACAAGTGTGCATGGAAGAGGTGTCTCACAAAGTGAAGACACATGTCTCAACCACATGAGGTGATAAAAAATATAAAATATCTAAGTAAACTTAAGCAAATATGAATAGGTCAACCTAGAAAGTGATGAAAACTAACTAGATATAGCATGACACTATTTACACTAGCACCCCCCTTAAGTGTAACTTAGATAGTAATGTGTACAATGATGATCATAGATCTTAGATACTAGTCATGTTAGGTATCCATGTACAATGAAATCTATCATAAAGTATAGAAAAGGAGAAAATACATTGGGAACAAAACTCCACTCCAAAAATGAGATAATAAAAAAGTACAATGAATGTTCCCCTCCATAAGAGAGAAAAGAGAGACTATGTCACCCCCATTATATGATGCTCAAATGCTCCATGTGATGTTTTACTAGAAATAGTCTTTGGATTCTCTCTTTGAAGTGATTCTAAACTCTGATACAATAGGCGATGGTGGAGAAGATGAATTGTCCATACTAGATGCAGGTGAATGAACCTATGAAAATGAACCATTTTTGAGAAAATTGAGAGAAAGTATAAACATGAGAGAAATGATCAATCTCGCCAACTACAAAAATCTCTTTACTTGGTGAATCTTAATTTTTCACTGAAGTGGATGTGAACTCAACTATCTTCCTTGACTTTGTGAGTTGATATATGGAAAGAATATTGTTTTCTAATTCATGAAAAAATAAGATAGTATGGATACATTTATTGTATATATATCAACAATTCCTTGTCCACAAAACACATATGTAAGCATTGTTAGCTACGTGTAATTTGGATATATCATAATGATAAAAAGAATTGAATAATTTTAGATAAGGAGACATTTGATGGGATGCTCCTAAGTCAATAGCCCATTTATCAATCTTAGAAACTATAGTTTCCATAAGTTCTTTGTCTTTAGATATATTCCTTTGCCTTATAATAATGTGAATTTGATGAAGAATCTATGATGGATGTAAGTACCCTTTGGAAATTTCTCAAGTAGATGCATAAGATGGTGAATCCTTTTCTTCATGCATTTATCTTCATTATGTCCATATTTCTTGCAAAAAGTACACTTCATTTTTTCTTGTCTTAATTGTCTCTTGATTTGAAAGAGTGTTAGTTTTATTGTTGTATTTCTTAGATCATCCTCTATTTACTTTTCCTTCTATTTCTCAACTTTTTTTGAAACCTTATATTTTCCATTTCTTATACTATGAGGGCTTGTGGATTATAGGACTTTAAAGTGATCATCTAGATTAACTTATCTCACCCTCTTGTTAAATCTACAATAAAGTCATGTAATGATGGAATTTTCCACTTGTCTCTAAGAGACCCTTTGGAATTGTAGAAGGTTTATACAAAGATAAAATATTCAAGAATTAACTTGGAAAGAATGAAAAGGATGAGTCGATCTTCATTATTTTCTATGCCACATTATAGTAATTGCAACTTCAATGATCTAGATTTTATGAAATAGTCCTCCAAAGTGTCAAAATCTCTTGGACTCAAATTTATGAGTTCATTTTCGAGCTCATGACTTCTTAATTTGTCAACCTTACCAAAGAGTTTTTCTAAGGCTAGCCAAACTTTTTTGGGTGTTTTCAAGGCCTCTACATGGAATAGAGGTTCTAGAGATAGATTAAGGCTCAATAATCAAATGGCTTGATTACACTTATTAAACCATTTTTCCTTAAATCTTTCACAATATTGGGTTCTTTTTTTGTTCCCATAGTTACACTGTATAACCCTTGATTATTTAGCAGAAGAGAAATGGATATTTTCCATTCATGATAATAAAAAGGGTGTTAAAAGTCTATTTGGTTTATTATACTCCATGATTAGTATATATGTTGCATAAGTTTATGTGCAAAAATAAATGAAAGGGAAATGTGGTTTTCAAAGACACAATTCATGGAATTTCTCAAAGGCACAACTCAAGATACCCCTCCTTGATTCAATATGAGACCCCCCCTAAATTTGTCATTTTATAACAATTTAACACATAGGCTAATCCAATTTTCAACCAAAAAGGGAACTTTGTGACAATAGTGTATGTTTTTCTTCCAATGGATTGGACTTGAAAAACTATTCACTTTCACAAAATGTGACACTCAATTTCAAGTTTCCAATCAAAAGGTACAATAATTTCACTATGTGTCTATTTTGATTTTTAGAAAGGATATTAAAAGTGTTAAACAACACAATTTATAAATTGTCTCAATGCCAAAATTGTTTGTTATAGTCATCTATGAATGAGACAAAATACACAAATCTAGACAATGAAGGAACATGAAAATGACCAAACACATCAGAATGCACATAATCCAAAACCCCAAAAGATTTATGAGAACTGGAATAAAAAAAGAAACATGGTGTTGTTTTCCATATATACGAGTAAAAGCACAAATTTGTGTCACACTTTTAGCCAACTTATCAACACAACTAAATTAAGTATTTCTAACTAAAAATCAGTTTTGGTCAAACATATGATCTAATAAGATTCATTCTAGCTAAGTTAAATACCTCCACAATTTTTTCAACTAAAATTGTTGGGTAAAAATATATGGAGCACCACTTTGAGTCCAATTTACCAAAAAAAAAAAATTATTTGAAAAACTTGGAGTTTCAAAAACTCCTATTAATGTAAATAACATTTTTTAAAAAATATAAAAATACCCTTTTGTAGACCCATAAGTGTAGTTTTTAAAAATATATTTATTTTAATAGTTTAATTATTATTTGTATTTTATTTTTTATTTTTACCAAAAGTAGGTTATCAACAAAAAATATTAGGTTGATTATCATGCCAAGGAAAAATACTAAAACTTATTAAAAAAATAGAAAAAAAATATGATGCACTAGATAAAAGAATCTATTTCAAGATGACATATTTTTTTCTTCCTATTTTAGATAAATATTTAATATGAAAGTTGATGTCCAATGGACACTACTATTTTTTATTCACACACATTTTAATATTTAAATATATATTTATCAAAATTGGAAAAAAAAATCCATGCACTAAAGTTTCAAGTTATAAATACACACAAAAAAATTGAAAGAAAAAAAACAAAATTTACTATAAAAAGTTTGATGTCTCATGCAACTTCATTTTTCAAGATTTTATCAACAACTAAATTATAGTGTTAATTTATTAAAAGCTAGTTTAAAATAATTTAAAAAAAGAAAAGAAAAGTAAAAACATAAAATATACTAAAAATACACATTTTACTAGTTTACATAATTTCAAAATTCAAAAAATATAATGCCACTTTTTAGTGATTCAAGTTTACAAGTTGGATCAGTGTTGGTTGTTTCCTTTATAAAATGCAACACAACTTTGTGCTTTTACACATACAATATTCATAAAAATCAAACTCGAGATTACAATCATCAAGGCCTTCAACAAGGCTCTTATTTTTAGTGCTCTAAGAACCTTCTCACCAATATGGCCAAGACTTTGGTGCCACAACATTGTTTTCTCTTTTGGGAGATTCATCTCCAAAGCATTGACACCCTTACGTACCTACAAAGAACAACCATCAGATGTAGAAACCATTTTCTTCTTCTCTTCTTGATCTGATGGTGAGGATGAAGAATCCAAAACCCTTTTCTTAGACTTCACAGAAGTGATATTGCATTGGACAATGCATGCATCCAACTTACATAAGGTGCCAATCCAAACACCCTTAGCAAGCACCATAGAACCTCTGGTCATCTTGCATCCACCACTTGAGAAAACAACTTGTACTTCCACATCACTCAACTTACTCATTGAGAGTAGATTTGATGTGAAACTAGGGATATACAGTACACCATTAATCCCCTTCACTCTACCATTGGGGAATTAGATCTCAAATCTTCCATGACCAACAATCTTCAAGTGAGAATCATCACCCAAATACACCTTCCCATCATCATAATCTTCATACTTTGAGAACCAACCTCTATGAGAGTTCATGTGGAAATAAGTGCCAAAGTCTATTGATCACATATCTTCCATGTATACATTTGCAAGGCTCCAAAAAATACATTTTCATCTTCATATGGGGATTTAGAATCAGATTCAAAATCAGAGGATTTATGTTTCTTATTTTTCTCCTCTTTGCAATATTTTAAAAAATGATCGAATTTACTGTGGTTCCAACATCTAGCCTTGAATTTTTTACCAGAAGACTTAGATCCCCCTAGGGACTTGGACTTAGAATTCTTATCCTTTTTCTTTCCTTTCTCCTTCAATCTACCATGAATAGAAAGGGTCTCCTTCTCCATCTCAAAATATTTCCTCCACATCTCTTCAAATAAAAAAAAATTAGCCACATCTTCCATCTTTAAAGTGGTTGTTGTGCTTCCAATAGCCATCACTAGGTGGTCCCATGAGTTTAGAAAAGAACATAGCAGAATCTTGCAATGATCCTCATCTTCTATCTTCACACCAATAGAACCCAGTTGAGCATCAAGCATATTAAATGTATTCAAGTGATCAACAATTGATCCTCCTTCCTCCATCCTTAGAGAATATAGTTTCTTTCTCAAGAATAACTTATTTATCAAGGATTTCCCGTGATAAATGTAACCTATCTTCTTCAAAAGACTAGCTATATTCTTCTCCTCATGGACATTTAGAGCACAAAATCAACCAAACAAAGTCTTATTAGACCCTTGGATTTTTGATCCTTTAGGTTTCAATCCTCTTGCGAGGTTACTTCTATTTTTGTATTGGACATTGCATCCCATAGATCTCTATCTATGAGCATATCCTCCATTTTGAGTTTCCACAACTTAAAATTGCTTCCATTGAATTTCTCCATCTTCATTCTTTTGGATGTGCTTTCCATCTTAAATCTATAACAATATTATAAATCTTTCTTTGCAAGAACTCCCCATTGAAACTAGATAAGCATAATAAACCCTTCAAACCCAACAAGGATAACAAAGCTAGTCAGGTTCTGATATCAACTGAAAGGAAAGTCGAGTGAAGAAACACTTCCCTAATGCAAATCAATTAGGAGAGGGTTGCAAAAATTTGTTTCAAATCCTTTTACTTTGACAATTAAAATTCAAGAATGTACATGCATATAGTTATTTTTAGATTTAAAGCATTAAACCACACAACATAGAATTTACATAGGAAAACCCTTTCAAGAAAAACCCACACACCAAAGCATAGATCAATTGTATTATTGTAATAAAATATTACAATACAAGTCTCAGAGTCTATGCTATTGCAAGTGTTGATTCATTGTGATACAATATTTTAGCTCATGAATCTAGTAGCATAACAACATCTCAAAAATTACAATCTCTCAACCATACAAAAAAATCCTAAGGAACCAATATATACTTCTCATTCATGGATGTTGAATATTTCTATGTGTCAATCTCTCAGTCTTTGCATGCATGCAACTAAAATCGACAACATGCATGAGTCCCAAGTGACCCAATTACCAACCTATCAAATATGCATGTACATGCACCAGCATGCAAGGCTTATAGCTCCAAAAAACAAGAAAATTTACATGCTAGGCATCCCATAGAGAAAATCTACTCAACTACCAATTTAGAACTCACCCAAGACTCCTAGTCACTTTGGGTGACAATTCAATATCTATTTAGTAACTTTCCTTTCAAAGCTTTAGTTAATAGTCAAACACATGTCACATGACATCACGAAGCTCATCATAGAGGTTTGCACAATTCTCAATGCTCAAATGGGCATCCAAGTGACAAGTGTCAGATTTCTTTGCTTCTACTTTTCCAAAGAGCTAAACACTCACACAAGTGGACCCCGTTAATGCTTGCTTCCAAAATAAACTACCACATTCCATCATGACACCCATTTGAGAGACCTCTAAACAATTGAATTTTCCCAATGGAGCTCCCATGTGACATGTATCACAATTTTATCCTTTTTCACCTTACATGTAGGATGCCAAATCTTTACTGGGTCCCACAAAGTGCCTTAGTAATTCATAAACAATTATTATTGCATTTAATAAATAAAATCAACAAATTAGGGGAAAATAATTAAATAAATAATCGTGGGATGCACTAAGGTTGAGACACCTTAATCTCAACATTCTCCCACTTGTTGAAGACCTTTAGGATTCTTTGTATCATTGCTCAGGCTGCAAGGCCCATAGAATTGGCATACCATATTAACTTCTTTGTGCTCACTAGCTTCGTTTGTGCATCTACAAAATTCACCAAAGTGACCACCTTTTCCAATTTAACCTTTCCATCTTCCACCATATCACAAAAAATTGAAACTACACATCAATGTGCTTTGTTTTGGCATGGAAAGTAGGATTTTTTGTTAAACATATAACACTCTAGCTATCACAAAAGATAGTAATCTGTCTTGCATCAAAACCAATATTTGAACATAACCTCTTACGCCAACTGGCTTCTTTACAAGAAAAAGTAGCTTCCATATACTATGATTCAATAGTGGACAAAGTGTCTACAACTTGTCGCTTGCTCATCCAACTTATAACACCACCAAACAATGTGAAAATATGTCCACTAGTGGATCTCTTGTTGTCAATGTCACCTACCTAATCTGAATCCACATATCCATGAATGCTCACTGAATGTAGAGGTCCAATTTGATAACCATGAAAACACAGGGAATACTCAGAAGTATCCCTCAAGTACCTAAACACTCTCTTCACTACATCCTAGTGCACCCATCTAGGATTAGCCATAAACCAACTAAGGACTCCCACTACTTGGGAAATGTCCAATTTCGTACAAACCATAACATACATCAAGCTACCAACAACACTCCCATAAGGAAATCTAATCATGTCCTCCATATCAATAAGATATTTTGGACAATCCTCAATAGAAAGCTCCATCCCCTAAATAATTGGAACAACCATCTATCTACAAGTAGTCATGTTGAATCTGTCTAACAAGGAGTGCACATACTTACTGTGGCTGAGCTAAAGCTTTTTGTTAGATCTATCTCTTTTGATCTCAATCCCCATAATATGCCTCGCTACACCCATATCTTTCATCTTGAGCTATGTTGACAACTGAGACTTCAAATCTAAAATCATACTTTTGTCTTTCCGAATGAACAACATATCATCCACATATAGGAAAATAATGAGAATGTGACTATTTTTAGCCTTGTTATAGCGAATATTTTTGTCACCTCTTGCACCTCTAGGGTTTTGCACCTAAAGGGTAAGGGACAAAGACCTACACTTCATTCAAGAACAAAACCTAGAGATTCCAATGCAATTGAGATTGAAATTTGTCAAAGGAGATTGTTACTAAGGATGGAAGTTGATAAAGAAGATAAACTATGGATGCAAAACTAAAGAAATGTAAAGTTCTTGAAAACAAATTGTGATATGTAGAAAGACCTAAAAAGATGAATAGAAATGTAAGTAAAACAGAACAAAGAAGTAAAATAGAAATCATGCACCTGGAAATGTGTTGAAGACTGGAATGAGGATTGTAAATGCTGCTGATTCTAAAAATTTGGTCTACTAGGACACTTACTCCACTTTGGGCGACCTAGTCCCTGATTTGGAAAACTACTCTGAAGCCCATTTAAGCTAAATGGGTATCTAGATCCACAAAAATCTCTGAAAAAAATGTGAAGTGGAACTAAGTTTCCATTTATGGTGACTTAGTCCAGGGTGTGTGTAGGATCCTAATGGGCCAAAACGTGGCGATATGATGGGTATGTGGCTGACGACTTTTTTTTAACCCAAAATTGATGAAATGAAAAGGGTTTTTAAAGGATATTCTAAGCTTTCCACCAATATAAATTATGCTTTACTTTGAATTTAATAAATAATTATTATTCATTTTCTATTTGAATTACGATTAAAGTCCTGATTGATAGGCTAATTGAAAAACTTCTATAGCTTTCAAACGGTATCACATTTTTTGAATCTAAAATATGCATCACATTCTATGCTTCGTATACTATAGGATTAAAACACAAAAAATGGATTTCATGAATTTTTGACCAAGTTAAGGTGGTCAGACATACGAGTTTTTATATTTTTTAAAAGTTGTAATAAAAAAATCATAATTAATTATTTACTTGGAAAAAAATTATAAAAAAATATGCATCACATCGGGACATGAATCCTCTACTTATATCTAAAATATTATAAAAAAATATTATCATTTTACTGTGGTTAGGGTGGTAAGACAAACACCTACTTCTTATTTTTTCCTTGAAATTTGAGTGCTACTACATTGAAATTTCAAATTTTCACCAAATAGACTTTTTTTAAAAATAAACCTAGTAGTTAGAAACTACATTCAATTTTCTACAGATTCTATTCTTACATATTTTTGAAATAATATAGATAACTTATTCAAATTTTTACGTCAAGTTGCCTAACTCTGATTTTTCTAAATTTTTCGCCACTTAAGGGCCTATTTTTTCCATGATGATCCTGGACATACCCTCCACTTTTGTTTTTCTAAAACTTCAAAAGTGGAAAAAAAATCCCTCGGTCTACACTTTCTGCTCCTCCAGGTATCCAGATCTAAAACTTTGATTTTCGACATTGTAAGTGACTTTTTGTGGATATTTTTCCCTAGCCAACAAGGAGATGTTTTCATCAAACTTGCAACCTCTCCTTCAATGATTTCCAAGGTACCTAAATCTACAAACACACAAAGAGAGAAAGAGAAATGTTGAATGTTAGGGCATGGGGGTTTTCCTTGGTCAAACCCCTTTTAAGTAATTAAACCAAAATGAAGAAACAAGATGGAGCATGATAATGAAATGAAATAATTAAAAACTTTCCATGATTGATCTTGAATTTTTGCAACAATGGTTGAAGAATCTGCCCTTGAATGCTTCTTGATGACTTAGAATGCCAAAACCCTAGCTTGTTTGAGAAGAATGAAGAATGATGACTGAGTGATAAGTGAATGGATTAGCCAACTAGTTAGATAGGGTGAAAATGAGGGTAAAACCCTTTATTTATACATGATTTTCCCTAATTCTTGAAAATACCTCATCACAGGCCAACCTCAAGGTCTAAAAAACAATATCTCGCCAGAATATTAAAACAATTTGATTTTTAAGTTAGATGGGACTATGTTTCCCAAGGTGGCGACTTCGTCCCACCAGGGCAATTTTGCTAGGTGTCATGAATCAAAGTGCATTTAATGATGTTTAATGGGATTATTCTCCGAAACACACTCAAGTAAGGCCTATAAGTGCATAATGGGGCCATTTAAACATAAGAAAGGGTCAAATTATTGATGACAAGCCTAGGAAAGTGTGAGAGTTTGTTATAACTCCTTTCAACACTTTAAAATAAGGCTTGGTAAATGATAAAAAAGAGGTTATTTAAGTGAATTATAATGAAAGGGTCCTAGAGAAGTGTGAAAGTGGGTTACAACACTTCACAACACTTTAACAAGACATCTTAGAATTATTATTGATTCACAAGGCTTCAAGACCTAATGTGAATGTGTTGACCACATTACAACATTACATCTAGGAAAAACTAGGCCAAAATCCACAAGAAAGACCCGAATGAGCGTAAAAATGTCCAAGGATACATTTTTTTGCGACACACTTGTAATAGAAACAATGGTTATATTTGGATCTCATAAATCCCAAGGAAAATGGATAGGTGTCAAACTTCTGGTACCACATCCTAGGAGATTGTTTTAGACCATACAAATATTTTCTCAACTTACTCATCATATTCTCTTCACCTTTTTCAATGAAATGCTTTGGTTGTGACATATATATTTCCTCCTCTAAGTCACCATGAAGGAAAGATGTCTTGACATCCATTTGCTTGAACTCCAAGTCATAAGTTGCTACAAGTAATAACAAGAATCAAATGGATGTCAAAAATTGGCTATAGGAGAGAAAATATCTCCATAATCTATTCCCTCCATCTAGGAATATCCCTTCATGACCAACCTTTCCTTGTGCTTCTCAACACTACCATTAAGACACATCTTCTTCTTGAACACCCATTTGCATCCAATGGGTTTCCATCCTTTAGGAAAAGGTACTAGATCCCATGTAGCATTCTTCTTCAATGCCGCCATCTCTTCATTCATGACTTCCATCTAGGAATATGCATCATGCATACCCATAGCCTCTCTAACAATCCTAAGCTCATTAGTGTTAGCAATCAAAGCAAATATGCAACTAGAATCTAACATAGAATATCCAAACCTTTCCAGTTGCCTCCTTTCTCATGTAGACCTCCTTAATTGCTAAGGTTGAGGTTCTAGCTCTTCTTCAGAGCTATCAAAGCTACTAGATCTCTCCTCATCATTAGGTCCATGAAGTGTATGTAGTTCATCTCTCTTAGGAGTAGGTGGAATTTGAACTACCCCCTTCTTCTTCTCTTCCTTATCTAGTTGTAGATCAACTATGGAAGGTTTTAGCTCATGAAATATAACACTTAGATACTATAGAGAACCTTCTCTACAACTAGATCCCAAAGCTTGTACCCTTTCACACCAACACCATAGCCAATGAAGATATACTTCACTACCTTGTTCTCCAACTTAGATCTCTTCACATCAAGTGCATGAGAATATGCCTCACAACCAAAGACTTTGAGATATCTCATTAAGGGATTCTTTCCAAACCATGTCTCAATAGGTGTCTTTTTGAAAAGAGTCAAAGTAGGAGATCAGTTAATCAGGTAACATGCAATGGCTACAAATTCAACCTAGAAGTTTTGTTCAAGGCCATCACCACTCAACATATTCCTAGCTCTCTCCATCAACGTTCTGTTCATCTTCTCCACAACTCCATTTTGTTGTGGGGCATATGGAGTTGTATTGTGTCTCTTGATCCCATGGTCCTTACAAAACCTGTCGAATTTTATGGAACAAAACTCTCCATCATTATCCATCCTCAAGCACTTGATTTTTATACTAGTCTAGTTTTTAACCAAGGATTTGAACTCCTTAAATTGACTGAAAGCTTCAAATTTACTTATGATGAAATACAAAAATTTCCTTCTAGAATAGTCATGTATGAATGAGACAAAGTACACAAATATAGATAATGAAGGAACATTAATTGGACTGAACACATCAAAATCCACATAATCCAAAACCCTAGAATATTTATGAAAACTAGAATAAAATGAAACACAATGTTTTTTCCATATATATAATCTTCATAGAAATTGAACTCAAAATTACAATCATCAAGGCATTGAACAAGGCTCTTATTTTTTAGGTCTCTAAGACCCTTCTCACCAATATGGCCAAGAATTGGTGCCACAACATTGTCTTCTCTGATGGGAGCTTCATCTCCAAAGCATTGGCACCCTTAGATACCTAGAAAGAATGACCATTAGATGTAGACACCAGAATCTTCTTCTCTTCTTGATCTAATGGTGAGGATGAAGAATCCAAAGCCCTTTTCTTGGAATTCATAGAAGTGATATTATACTGAACATGGCATGTATCCATCTTATACAAGGTTCCAATCTGAACACCCTTAACAAGCACCATAAAACATTTGGTCATCTTGTATCCACCACTTGAGAAAACAACTTGCACTCCCACATCACTCAACTTTCTCATTGAAAATAGGTTCTATGTCAAACTAGGGATATGCAATACACCATCAACCCCCTTCACTCTACCATTAAGGAACTAGATCCTAACTGTTCCATGTCTAACAATCTCCAAGTGAGAGTCATCACCTAGATACACATTCCTACCGTCATATTATTCATACTTTAAGAACCAACCTCTGTGAGAGGTCATGTGGAAGAAGAAACTGAGTCTATCAACCACACATATTTTGATGCATGTATTTCCAAGGCTATGAAAAATTCATCTACATCTTCATACAAGGATTTAGAATTAGATTCAAAATTAGAGGATTATTTTTCTTCTTTTCCTCTTCTTTACAATATTTTCAGAAATGACCAGATTTATCACAATTCTAGATCATTTAGCCTTCAAATTTTTACTAGGAGACTTATATATCCTCGAGGACTTGGACTTATACTTCTTTTCCTTTTTCTTTCCTTTCTCCTTTGATCTACCATGAATAGATAGGGCCTCCTTGGCCATATCAGAAGATTTCCTTTGCATCTCTTCAAATAATAGTAAAGAAACCACATCGTCCATCTTTAAAGTGGTTGTTGTGATTACAATAGTCATCACTAGGTGGTCCCACAAGTCTGACAAACAACATAATAGAAGCATGCAACGATCCTTGCCTTCTATCTTCACACAGGTACAAAACCCACTTGAGCAACACACATATTAAATGCATTTAGGTGATCAATAATTGATCCTCCTTCCTCAAGAATAACTTATTTACCAAGGATCTTTGTTGATAAATATCACCAAGCTTCTTCCAAAGACTAGTTGCAGTCTTCTCCTCTGGACATTAAGGAGCACAAAATCAGCCAATCAAAGTCTTATCAAATCCTTTGCTTTCCAATCCATTAGGTTTCAATCCTCTTGTGAGGTTGTTCATTTTTAATTGGATATTGTATCCCATAGATCTCTATCTATGATCATACCCTCCATTTTGAGTTTTCACAACTCAAAATTGCTACCATTGAATTTCTCCATCTCTATTCTTCCAGATGTTCTTTCCATCTTAAAACTGTAACAATATTACCAATCTCTCTTTACAAGAACTACCATTAAAACTAGATAAGCACAAAAAACCCTTCAAACCCAACAAGGATAACAAAGCTAGCCAGGATTTGATACCAAATGAAAGGAAATACAGGTACAAAAATGCTTCCTTAATGTAAATCAATTAGGAGAGGGTTGCAAAACTTTGTTTCAAGTCCTTTTAATTTTACAATTAACATTCAAGAATGTAAATGCATATAGTTATTTTCATATTTAAAGCATTAAACCACACAACACATAATTTACATGGTAAAAACCTTTTGGGAAAAAACCCACACACCAAAGCATAGATCAATTGTATTACTATAATAAATTGTTACAATACAATTCTTAGAGTCTATGCTCTTGTAGGTGTTGATTTACTATGATACAATATTCTAGAGTGAATCCAATAGCATAATGACATCTCAAAAATTACAATCTCTCAACCATACAACAAATGCACTAAGGCACCAATATATACTTCTTATACATAGAAATTGAACATTGCCATGTGTCAATCTCTTAGTCTTTACATGCATGCAACTGAAACCAACACCATTGCATGAGTCCCAAGTGACCTAATTACCAACATGCCAAATATGCATGTACATGCACCAACATGCAACAACATGCAAGCACATGCAGGGTTTGTAGCTCTAAAAAAAGAAACCTCACATGGTAGGTTCCAAATAGAGAAAATTAACTCAATTATCAATTTAGAACTCACCCAAGACTCCTAGTCACTTTGATTGAAAAATTAGTCTTTGTTTATCAAATTTCCCTTCAAAGCTTCAATCAAAAAGTCAAACACATGCCACATGGCATCATGGCACTCATCCTAAAGGTTTGCATAATTCTCAATGCTCCAATGGATGCCCAAGTGACAAGTTTCACATTTCCTTACTTCCTCTTTTTCAAAGAGATAAACACTCACACAAGTGGACCCCACCAATACTTGCTTCCAAAATAAACTACCACATATCATCATGACACCCATTTTAAAGGTCTAAATAATTTTCTTTTCCCAATGAAGTTCCTATTTGACATGTGTCACAATTTTATCCTTTTGCACCTTACATGTAGGATGCCAACTCTCCACTGGGTCCCATAAAGTGCCTTAGCAATTTAGAAACAATTATTATTGCATTTAATAGATTAAATCAGCAACTTATAACAAAATAATTAAATAAATAATCATGGAACTCACTAAGGCTGAGACACATTAATCCCAATATTTTTCCCATTAAGTTTTATCTTTTTTCTTCATTTGGGAGAGATAATTATTGTACATGAGTACCTTATTAGGCCTTGTTATTGGGACTCATCTATTCAATGTTTAGCTTATTCCCTAAGCATCACTTAAGGAGGGATGTGTGTGAAAAGAGGTATTATCAAACTAGTTATCTTTTTGTCCTACTTATTAAAGTCCTATTCACACTACACTTAAGTTCACTTAGAGGTTATCTAGACTTTTATCTCACGTGTCCCACCACTTGTCCATAGATTCCTATAGTTGTTTCATACTTGGAGGGGTAGTTAGAGTTTGACTCTTACCTTTTCACACCTTCATCTTGGGTAAGTGTAGAAATATGGGAAGCCAAAATAGGGGTCTTAAGTGGCCACTTTTTTTTTGAAATCAGGAAATACTAACCTTGGATGAGAAATTGAGGATAGTTACACTCAAAATTTTAAGATGCAACAAAGAAAAGGGTCATAGTTCTTCAAGTCTACAAGTTCTAAACTACCTTTTTAAAAAAAAAGGTAGATATTAAGGGGTTTAAAAAAGGGAGACGCAAAAATTGGTGTTGTTTTTGTCAAAAAACATAAGATATCGTCTTTTGTGGCTCCCTCAAAAGGTTAACTTTTTTTCATATTTTTAAAATCACTTCAGTGAGAAATTAACTAATAGGATGTAGTTTATGTTTGATTTTTTTGATAATTTTTAATGAATATTTAATTTTTTACTAATTTTCAAAGTGGACACATCCTAAAAACAAAATTTTGGTCGTGCTACCTCTATAGTTTTTGAAAACTAATCAAAAATCATTTTTTTTTAATGTGTAGAATGGAGTTTAGTTTTAAAAAATGCAATCTATTTGAAATTTCAATGAACAGTTAAAAAGTAAAGTAAAAAATACCAAACATTGGTTTTTGATAAAAAAAATAGACACACAAACAAAATAAATTAAGGATGAAAGCCTTAAATTATCCAAATATGGAAAGAATTACATTGTTAAATAGCTAAGAGAGAGCCTAAGATTACTTAGGGGTTTGATTTACTTCACCTTGAAACACTTGAAAACTTGGCAGTTAACACAAACAAGATTATGTGAAATCCAATAGAATATGAAAAACACATCTTTGGATTTTGGAAAGGCACTCCAAGTATTTGGGTTGAAAATCCAAAGCAAATCCAAGCCTAAGGCTTGGGGATTTCCAAAGCAAGATGCACATTATTTTTATTCTCTTATATTTTTTGTGGATTTTTATTAGTTGTTTAATTATGGACCCTTGTCATTAATCTTACATAGTATCAAACCTCAATGATTAATTTATGAGAGTGATAACAAAAATAAAATCAAATAAATAATAATGATCCACAAAGATAACACCAATATATGGCGATTCTAAAAGATACCAAGAATGATATATCTATAATGTAGAATAATTCACTTGAATCGACTAAATAAAAAAGGGGGATGCATTATTGTTATTGCTACACCTCTCAATTAGGCACATATTTACATATTGAAGGTACACATTACATGCGCAAGTTACACCTACAAGGTACACATGACTCAATGGTATACCATAATTATTTGTAGCTCAAAGGGACCCAAAACTATAAGTTTTATACTCTTAAAATATCCCTTAAACACACAAATTAGAGGCCTTTAATAAGATGACCTTCACAAGCCAAAATTCTTGAAAGAAGAGAGGCCATGACATCTTCTCTAATGCCAAATTTTGATAGTCTAATTAGCATCATCCATTCCATATAAACTAGTATAACTCGTCAAAAGCCTACCTACAAAAATTAAAAAATAAGGGCACTAAAGTATAAAAATATAACCAAACCTTCCAAAGTTGATGTTAGAAAAAATATGACTTTTTGGCTAGTGAAAAGCACACCAACACATCTCACATCAAATTTTTTAGATAATGATAAGCTTATTCTCAATCTCATAATAGATTTGTGATATAAGTGAAAAATTATGCATGATATACATTTGATCTTACCATTTCACATAGCATATTGATTTGAATACCAATGACTACTCCAACGATGCATATGATCCACTTTGTGACACTAATTATTATTCATGAATGCAGAATGGTGCTCCTAGATTTAGTTACAAGTAAAAGAACGTTTAGGTGCCATTAGATGGTCAATAGGCACATATAAATAATCATATTAGCCAAACATTGCATAATTATACTCTTTTTTTAAATTAGTTTGTACAGTGCTTCGTCGACACCTTCTATTTGTATGTGTCTATCATCCATCTAATAACACCTATAGTCACACTATTTTAAATTAGAAAATCAATTCTTTTGATTGTTAAATTGAGTGTATGTTAAAAAAGGTTGGTTAGTAGCTCATCTTCAATTGAGACTTTTTAGTCCAACAAGACAAAGAGAAAAAACTATTTTATAAGATAATCTCAAACAAACACACTCAAAAGTATAATATGTTATTGTGAAAGCATAATTTAAGTTCTAAAACTAAAGTTATTCCATCCCCAAACTGTCTCTATTTTGACAGAATCTTTTCGTAATCCTACTATCACTTTTTATCCCAGTTTCTATTTTGAGCAATCTTTTGGGTTGTTGGAAAGACCTCATAGAAATATACAACTCTTCTATCATATTATTCCATCAAATTTGTATTACCTTTTTTTGTTTAAAAAGAGAAAAAATAAATTTGATACTAAAAAGACTCTTGTAATACTTTCACCATAACTCTTCACTTTAACCTTTGTTTGGAGTTATCTTTTGACAATGGAAAAGATATTAAAGAAACCTATTTTTTTACTCATATTTGCAAGACAATAAAAAAATTTCCTTTAGAATTAAAAATAATATTTCATATTTTAACTATTAAAATAGATTGCAAAATATTATTGCGTTGATATTATAAATTCTTGACACTATGAAGAACTTTAGACCATCAAACATATTGCAAAAATATTATTAACTTTGATATTATAATTTTTTTATGATACCTAACATATAATTTTAGGAACAGAGTAACCTTATGAAAGAACTTTAAGAATTAAATATAGCAAGGTGATTAGGGACAACGAGAGGCTCGTAACTTTAACTATGCAATCAGTTTCTCTTGCTTTCAACCTTGAAAGGAAGGCTATTTTTACACTATGAAGGCTATTGAAGATTATGGGATCTTATTATATATTAATGAGTAGATGTCTGTTCATTCAAGCTACCGATTATGTTTTAACGTGGACAAATTCTCAACAACCAGATCATTCTATTATTGTAAGCAATCTCTCTTTTTTCTATTTACAGAAGCTGCTTTCCAACCGACTGAAATTGTATCTCATCTTACTCAACATGTTAGGCAGGAAATACGTCTACGTCTCTGGTTGCTTCCTTGTTAGCATCTTTATACAAATTGAACTTAGATAAACGTTCAAATGATTACTTGTTATATATTTATCAACTTTGTATCGACAATAATTATTTAAGATTTAAACTTTGAAAAGAATCGAAGAAAATAATATATGTTAAAAGTTAATTTTCAATTATTTATTACATATATACAAAATTGTTATAATTTTTTATTAAAGTTCTATGAGAGTTGTGGGAGTATCTTATGCAGGTGACATACAATTTGCATGTTTATCTACGCAAGCAATATGTTTTTTGAGGGGGAATAGATGATAACAGGAACAAAGATGATGATTCTACCATTGATCTTAAATGTTAAAAATATAAATTTTATTTAATCAAATTTTAAAGATACATCTGTTTATATACATTATTTTGGATCTATGAATTTAGCAATAGAGAAATTCTATTCAAACTCTTCAATTTCGACAATTTGATATTAATTGTTGAAGAAGAAATTGCGAAAAGAAGAATGATAGTTACAAACCATTGAGAGTGCAAAAGAATGAAAAACAAGATATGTCAAGTCATGTAAGATGCAAAAGATTTATTTGCAAGAGAAACTAGAATGGAGGTCTTAAAATAACCAAACAATCTACGGTGTTGATTCATGTTTGAGAGCTTGACACTAGTTTTCAACTTGTAATTATTTAGTTGTAGATCATTACAAATGACTTCATCTTCTTTATTGATAAAAATATAAAAGACATCTTGTTATGGATAAAGGTAATCAAAGGTGTTCAAAACAAGGATGTGTTTGTATATTTTCAAGAAGGAATTAGTGTTAAATATTCTTCATTTGTAGATGGGTAGCTAATATACCTTTTGTTATAGGTGTCTATCACCATCTCGTTAAATTGTGTGATAAAATAAAATTTATGAGGATGTTAAAAACATAAACAATATTTAATCACACTTCAAAAATATTTATCATGGAGAGTCATATCTCATGCAAGAGAGTCATCTATCCACTTGTATTCACATATATTAACTATTTAAAGATCTTTAAATCTATAAATTTAGCAATAGAACAAATCTATCCAAGTTCTACAATTTTAATAAGAATTTGAAACAAATACAATATTTAATATATTAACACATATAAACTATTATTTTTAGTGTTCAAAGGAGGGTGTCTTAGTTTTCATTTTCAAAACCAAAGTTCAAACGAACTGTACAAGTACTAAATTTGCTTGCGATAAAAAAAAATAGCAACTCGTAGAGTAAAATGGACTTTAAGTAAAGAATTTTTAATTTTATATAGGGTTATATAATTTTAGAAATAATTTTATATTTGTTTGGTTTAATATTTGATTTCAATTTTATGTACAACGTTGCATTTTGGGTTTCTATTCTATCTAATATTTAAGAACAATTTTGGATTGCTTGTTTTACAAATTGAAATTTGAAATTGTGGATGAAAATCTTTTTTAGATTTTGTACAATTGATTTTGTTTTGTTGACTATAATTTTTAAAGTTTGGATATGATTTTGTAATTTTGGTTTTAGATATAATTTTAATATTTGTATAATTTAATTTTTTGGAATGTACATTTTCAAAATTTAAATTTTTTACACAAATTTATGTACAATTTTTAATTTTTATATTTATATAAAATCTTAATTTTAATTGTAATTGTTTATATGAAATCTTAATTTTAATTATAACTTTTTAATTTTCAATTTTATATAAAATTTTAATTTTAAATGTAATTTTTTAATTTTAGATTTTATAAATAAATTTAATTTAAAATACAAACTTGAATATTAGTAATCTACCATTTTTTTTATCATTATCTTTGGAGGGAGAGCTTCATTGTTTAGCCAACTTATTCTTGTCTAGTCATAAATACAAAAGTCATCCCAACAAGGTACAAGTTGAACACATTTTTAATCAGGAAAAATTATTCTATAAAAATTGTGCCCCACAATCTTTTCCAACTTTTATAATTGTTTTTCTTTTTCTTGTCAAAAATCTATGATAAATTTTTTTTTTTTTTCTTGTTAAAAATCTATGATCTGTCTATGCCATTTATCTTCCTAGTATAATATTTAGGTTGGATATCTAATCTTCTTATTTGGGTAGAAATATATGAATGTAACATTTGAGAAATTGAATATATAGATAATAAACAACATAAAAATATATTTAAATTTTGATGGTAAGACATCTTTATTGAAGGCTTAGAGACCAATATATCTATAAGAGACATATTTCTACAAGTTAGATGAAATTTGATCTTATTATATAGAAAGAAAACATGTTTTCATTTAATTTAGAAAATAACATTATTAAAAAAATTAAACTATTTATTTAGTTTCTAATTATATACTCTTTTAGGATGAGGGGTCTAGTTCAATTGGCTAAAGCATCATGTTGTAGGCAAGAGGGCATGAGGTCTAGTCTCCCCCCCAAACCTGTGGTATTGGAGGGAGACACTAAACATTATTTTTCTATTGTTAATTATCATTATATCATATTTATTGTTTATCATTATTTATTATTTTTATTATTTATTATTGCAATGATCATTTATTACAATTATTTAATAATTAATAATTAATTAATTAATATTTTATTGTTGAATTAATATGAGTTAATTATCTAATTTTAATAAATAAATAAAGTTTCTAATTATTGACTCAAAAGTTAACTCATTCTTCTAATTAGTAACTTCTTATTCTTACCATCTATTTGAAGAATTAGTAAAATTTATGGTTATCCTCTCATTAGTTCAAAATAATAATTTTTCATAGTCAATTGAGTTGTCTATTGATCTTTGATCAAATCTCTGTTGTCCATATAATCTTTGGAAAATCTATAAATTCATCATTTCACTTAGCATTTTCATAAACACAAATCTTCATGCAAATAAAATCTATAAATTTAATTATTAACAAATCATTGATGTTATCCTATTGAGTTGACCATCACATTATTTACAAGAAAATTGTTTCAATAGAGTAAAAGCACAGAGCTATGTCACATTTCACTAGAAAGTAACATGTATGTTTTTGTCGATCGAGGATTATTAGTATGGGTCAATTACACTTGATCCATGATGAGTCGAAACATAATTTAGCCACTAAACCTCAATCTCAAACAAGATCCTTCTAATTAAAGATAAACTAAACATTTATTGAAATGAAGGTTTCTAAATATAAAACATTGAAATGTCTATTCTACCCCATTTGAAACTTATCTTGTTTTGGAATTTGTGTCGTGTTGATGTCAACGATGACCCTTTCCCAATCTCATGATTAGTGAGCTTGTTTCAATCAATTTTATTGAAGAGAATCGATGAAACTGTTGTGATAAATGGATGAAAACATGATTTATGCTAAATTAATCATGATGCAAGCTAATTCTAACATGATTTTATGCTAAAAATGATCTAAGTATGCAATTTCTAAGCTAATCTAAGCTAATTCTAAGCTAAAAGATTCAAACCCTAATTTATAAACAAGCCAATATGGATGCATGGAAGCTATTAATGGAAACTTAAAGCTAATATGAAACTAAAATGAATTAAAATTATTGTAAATGCGAGTAAATTAAGAGTGTGAATGTAAGTGAATTCAAAAACATAAGTTTACAATTGAAAGATGGATCCATTTGTCTCCAAATAGTGTTCTATTTATAGGAGAGCAAATGAGAAATGGAGGGTTAAAATAAAAAAGATTAATCAATGGTCGAGGATGGAGGAAATGGGAGGCATGGATCATGGATTCTCATCAATAGGTGAGAATGCAAGATGAGATTTAATTAAGGGTTCTCATTTGTTCCAAATAAACACACTTTTGACCTGCGCACATGGGTCAAAGGTAACTTGCTCAAGAGGTCACAAGTTTAGCTTTCTCAAGAAGACAAGTGAGAGTATCCCTCACAAGTAAATGATTGGAGGAGAGAGAATTCCAAAATCTCATGGGTGAGGAAAAAAGGTTAATTTGTAATTTAAAAAAAAGTTTTAATTGTCCAAAAAAAGGGTAAGGAATGTTCCCCTTTTGGAGGAAAATTAGATTAATTGTTAATTAAACAAGGTTTAATCATACAATTAGGGGTTTTTAGAGGAATAAAGTGATTTTCATTAAATTAAATGATTTAATGAAAAGGGGAAAGATTCAAAATGACATTTAATTAAATAACTTAGGGTTATGTAATTAAATAAGATGACTTAGGGAATTAAATTAAATACTTCGATTTATTAAATTTAATGAGATGGAATGTTAGTGGGAAAGGGGGTGAATTAACCCGATTTGATGGATTAGGTTAATAGATGAAAATGATGCAATTAATTAATTAGCAAGGCTAATTGAATTAATTAAGAAAAAAAATGATGGGTTTCAAGAGGAAATGATGTTAGTATACCTGATTGGAGTATATGATATCATTTAGGACATTTTTCAGTGTCTACATTTTGCCCCTCTTTGAAACGAGGTACCTGCTTCTTCGTTTAAAGACTGATGCTTTGCTTAAATCAATATATATATATATATTATTTTTTTGATATTTTAGATGCCCCAATGGAAGGATAAAGTTGATTCCCTACCCCCTTGAGAAATCGGGCATAAATTTTGAATTTTGGGCTGATTTCTCGATAAAGGTTAAAAGACTACCCCAGGCATCCAGAAACATTTCAGGATGCAAGAATTATGCCAAAAACATAAAAAAATAATGCAAAATAAGGTTCAATTTGGAAAAATTGGTGAAAATGATGATAAACCCTAGTTTCAAGGTTAAATTAGGGCAAAAACCCTAATTTTCTAGCATAAATTGGCCAAGAAGGGTCACTTTCAATTCATTTGTGCATTCAAACCTTAGAGAATTCTTTCTACTTGAGCTTTGACCCTTTGACGAAATGGCATGAAAAGAGCTCCCACGACACATTTTCAATCGAGTTCGAGAGTACCAACGGCTTCGAAGTGCATGACCACCGATATGTGATCGAAAACCTTGATTTGAAATTTGACTTTTTGATGCATTTATTGCACTTTAAAATTCAAACTTTAGCGGCATCGATATATAGCGACGCCCATTTGAGAATCAACGATGCTAAAATGATTTTTAGCGATGCATATGTTTATGGTAGCGTAGTTCACGGTTTAAAATTAGGGTTTCTAATTTTAAATTTTGACACATATGTATACAACGACACACTTCCCAATTTGAAAATTAGGGTTGGGGTTTTCAAAGTTTAAATTGTGACACATATGTTTATGGTGACGTGATTTATGATTTACAATTTGAATGCCTTCAGACGTCGCAATTTGGGATTTGAAACATATAGCGATGATATTGCAAATAGTGAGGTTATTGCAAATAGCGACGCTAATGTGATTTTTGAGCTAAAAATTCTAAACCGAGTCAATTTTTTTTGGAATTTTGACGTCGTGTGCTTTGTGGGTGCAAGAGGTCATTCCACCATTGATGTCTCGTGAGCATCAGACCATCCTTTTGGAGAGACTGTGTGATTTTTCTAAGTTGCGCTAGGATCACCTGAGAAGAGATCGACTTATGGTGCGTTATGTATGTGCTTGTCGTCTGGAATCATCTAGCTATGATGATTGCATTGTGCGAGCGATGGAATAGTGAGAGTTCATCATTTCACCTTCCCACTGGTGAGGCGACAGTGACATTAGAGGATGTATGGAGGATTCTACGTTTTTTGATACACAACATAGTACACGTGATTTATGATGTCGATGTTGAATACGATGCCTGTCACGAGGTGATGGAGATGGAGGCCATCGTTTTAGTTACTTCATAGATTGACCTTGAGGCATACAAAAGTCATGTGCCCACATTCTGATTGATTATTGTAGCCATCATTTCAGGTTTGGTCACTCTAGACCAACGAGGTAAAGGGTTAAGCCTAGGATGGGGCTTAACATGGCACAAGATGCTCCATAGGAGGACTCTATTTGCATGGGGGTCAGTGATGCTAGATTCATTGTATCATGATATGCACAAATTCATCTATTGTGATGACAGAGCTATTGGCGTAAGGGTGACCTTTCTTCACATTTGGGCTTGGCAGCATATTATTGTGCTCTGACTGGTAGTACAGATGATTGATGTTGAGCTAGATGATCTCATGATTTGGAGGTACAAAGGTGTCATCACCCTACGACATACTAGGTAGATTGGGCTCCCATACTGGTGGTAGGTACTTGATAATATGGCAGTGTTTAGATGGTAACCTTGGCTACAGATCCTAGTGTGGTACGATGATGCTCAATAGTTATTTACAAGACAGACACGGTATATGCAGGGCCGGGAGCACACCATCATAGAGAGATATCTACCAGACCGGGTGGCTCGATAGTTTGGTGAGCACCAAGATAGGCCAGATGATGCCTATAGAGCCATATTCATGAGGTTAGCTCGAGAGGTTCCTACATGGGGACCCACTATTTTAGCTCCATAGGTAGTAGAGGGTTTCAGACAATTGGTAGCTCAGCCATGGGACTACGACTAGGGTCAGGCAGTTACATAGATGATGCCTACTTATGATGCATGGTTTATGTAGACACCTAAATTTGACCCTTTATATAAGGACAAATTTATCCTTTCCCTCATCCCCTTCATCAACGCTAATTAAATTATTTATTTAATTAATATTTATTTTTCCCTAATGTTCCTAAGGTATTTAATTGAATCAATTAAATACTTTATACATTAACCCACTTCATCTCTAAATTAAATAAATCAATCAATTTATTTAATTTAGTCAATTATCCTTATCATTTTTAGTTCATTTTTTTTCTCTCCTTGTCACATTCTCCATAATCTTTCACTAACCTGGATTAATTTAATTAATCCTTCATTAAAATGTGCATATCCTTAATGACGATTAATGTCACATCCTCCATAACTTGCCACTTGCCTCTAATCATCTATTTGCACAATCCTAATCCTAATCACTTACCCCTTATAACATGTCCTTAAGTCAACCTTCTTGGTACTTACCTTTTTTGGGTTGACCTCTTCTCCATGTGAATTAAAAAATTCACACTTATTCCCCCCATGCATTTTTCTTCCCCATGACATCTCATGTGTCACATCGTACCCAAAGGACAAGAAACCTCTTTTAGAGAAATCTTGTTTTACCTTATGGTCTCTCCCTAAAAGTGAATTAAAAATACACTTTAATTTCTCCAAGGTCTTTCCCATTCCCCATGTTGACAAATGATGACTTTCTAAAAGTCATCACTTGTCACTTTCAGTCCCATATGGGGCCAAGGAATAAATTTTTAAGGAAATCCTCTCCCATCCCAAGGTACTTGCAAGTACCTTGGGACCACATGGCCTCTTCCATGTCACTTGTACCCTTGTCCATCTCACCTTGTCCTTTGGATAACTCACCCACCACATGTCCAAATGTGAGGGCTTGTGAGTCCTCAACTCACCTTAGCCCTCCATTTTGACCATGGTGGATCAATCTCGACCGTTGAATTCTCTAGAGAATTCAACTTTTCCTATAAATACCCCCCTTCTTCCTTCATTAAAGGGATCCTTATGCATTCTTAGCTAACTTATGATCTTGAGCCATTTGAGCCTCCATAAGTTATTATCACATCATTTCATCCAATATCCACCTTAGCCATTTACATCTTCATCTTGTATTTTAAGCACTTTGCATCATTTTGCCATTAAGGAGCACACATCAAAAGCAACATCAAGGGCCAACCAAAGGATCGATTCGAGACAAGGTGTAATCATATTGTTCAATTTTTATTTTGCTTTGTTTTGAATCCAATTAGGCTAATCATTTGAGGTGTTAGGTGTCTTTGTATTTTTAGATTTTAGATTAGTACATTTTTTCCCTTCACATTTCTGGCACACTCGGTGGGACCCACGTCATGGGTCTTTTCTACTAACAATTGTTGTTTTTTAGTTTTTTGCAAATTTTGATACAAAGGGACGACCTTGTCCACTGTTTGGGCGGCCCTGACCTAGAGGGGCGACCCTGACCTAACAAAAGATTTTTCTGCTACTGTTTGTTGTTGTTTTCTATTGATTTTTGACTATTTTGTTGTGCAGGATCACTGTTTGGGTGGCCCTGACCTGGAGGGGCAGCCCTGACCTAGCAACAATTTTTTTTGCTGCTATTTTTCTCTGTTTTCTGACCGTTTTTCTTGCAAGATCACTGTTTGGGCGGCCCTGACCTAATCGTAGATTTTTCTGCTATTGTTTGCTGTTGTTTTCTATTGTTTCTGACTGTTTTGCTGTTCAAGATCACTGTTTTGGTGGCCCTGACCTAGTAGCAGATTTTTCTACTGTTGTTTTTCTCTATTTTCTGACCGTTTTTCTTGCGGGATCACTGTTTGGGTGGCCCTGACCTAACAACAGATTTTTCTATTGTTGTTTGTTGTTGTTTTATATTGTTTTTGACTGTTTTTCTATGCAGGTACTATGTTTGGGTGGCCCTGACCTGGAGGGGCGGCCGTGACCTAACAACATATTTTTTTGCTGCTATTTTTCACTGTTTTCTTTATTTTTCTGCCTCTATTTTCTATAGGATTCATGTTTGGGTGGCCCTGACCTAGGAACAAATCTTTTTGATGCTATTTTTTTTTTATCAATTTCTAAGAGTTGTTTCTTGCAGATACAGAAAGATCGCTTGTCAAAGATAAAAAGAAATGAAACTACTGACATGTGTTTTGCAGGTGGAAAATAGTGTCCAATTAGTCTTATCTTTTTCATTTTTCTTAAAATAGGAATATAGGACTAATTAAAGGGTCAATGAATCTGTTTTCCATGTTTGAAGTGAGTTATTGACGTATCCAATCCCCTTGCGCCATTTGGCGATCCTAGGTGAAGAGAAATCGTAGCTCACTTAGTCAATTTCTACCCCTTTTTATATTTATTAGCGGGACCTGCTTGAGGATTTCATCACCCCAAGGGACGATTCCAACCACGTGTTACCGACGGGGTATATAAAGGGGGGAGGCAAAAGCTATACGTCAATTCAGTCATGTCGTGTATGGTAGAGCATCGAAACTAGGGTGATACCTAGATAGACATGAAGGGTTGGTCCGAGCTCCCAGTCTCTCGCTGGTTGCTCCTGACTCATGCTTGTAGACGGGCTGGTGTTCACGATTATGCCCCACGTACCATGCATATATCAGGGACGCCACTAGAAAACTTGTTAAGCCTAGATAGAGGACTGTGTTGGCCATACCTTAACACTAAAAATAGGCTTGTGTTGCTTGAAGTGTTTTCTTGTGAAAACTAGTACTTGTCACTCATTTTTTGGTCTCTTTACTTGATGTTTTCATCATTTTCCATCACTATTTTGACTAAGTTGAGATCAAACCAATCTACAGAGGTGTCCTTGTCCTAGAGGGGCAACCTTGACCTATAGCGGCGGCCCTGTCCCCCTGTTTTCTAGCTGTTTGGCCAGTTCAAGTCAACAAAATTAATTATTTTCCTATTTGGGCGGCCCTGACCTCTGTTTGGTAGCCCTGACCTTTATTTGGGTGGACCTAGCCTAGAGGGGCAGCTCTGACCTCAAATTGGGTGGCCTTGACCTAGAAGGGCGACCCTAACCTTTAAAACAACCTTTTTCAGCTCCCGTTCGTTAGCTGTTCGCTCACTCTGACAACCTATTTCCTCATTCTGAGTATTGTTCCCTTGTCTGGGGTACCAAACCATCCACCTTGATCATTCGTCTGTCTAGTCCGAGTATCCATTTTCCCATTCTCGAATCGTTACCCAGCTGTTTCACTTGTTCATAGTCAAAATTTGGTCAAATCTTCTATTGTTTTGGGTGGATTCGACCTGTTTGGGCAGCCTTGACATTTAGGGGTGACCCTGACCAAAATTTTGGGCGGCCTTGACCTGAAACTTCACCCATCTCCTTTTTTGATTTAAAAATCCAACCTCTCGTGTTGTCAGAAGGGACCGTTAACTATCTTGTTGTTTCTACATCACGTTTTCCCATATCATGACCTTTTGTATCCACATCATTCTCCTCGGATTGTTCACCCATCACCAGTTTATCCTTTGAACTCTGTTTGGAGTCATCATCCAAATTGACCTAGGTGCTTGAATATGATCGTCATCTTTGAAAACTCGCTTAGGAGCGCTATCCATCCTTAGTCGGTCATTAATCCTTGGCCCTTATCAATCCCCTTTCATCTCAAGCTAGATTCGATGTCGTGATCATCAACTCATCCTTAATCCAATCAATCAACACTTTACGTCACCTAAGGTGATCTTTGAAACTAGTTTAGGAACCCTTCAAAATCATCCAAACCATTTAATCTTCAATCATCTTACCAATCAGATCTAATCAAATCCTTATCCGATCATTCGATTAATTGATACATCATACATCTTATCAACCAATCCAAAATCCAATCCAAATCATCACCTAGATCGTCACTTAGAAACTTAGTCACATCTTAAACCACTTAGTTGTTTTGCACATTCATGCCCGTTCAGACCTATGCTCAAGCAAAAAGGCAAATGGCTGATCAACAAGCTCAAGGTACCCACTCGAACGTCCCACACGATCCTAATCATAGTCCAAATACTCTGCAAGATCCCCATAATATTATGGCCAATCCACAAGATCCCCAAAATGGTGCCTCATCCCAATCAAACACCAACATCTAGAATACCACACTACCTGGTGACCAACATATGGCTAACCAACCCAAGGTTACTGTTGATGAATATCTCAATAACCCTGGCAATGTCCAGATGACAGATCGTCTCTTAAACGAACGTGGAGATAAGACCCTTGCCACCTTACTCATGAAGGGGGTTAAACCACCATCCGGTTTTGATACATCACTGTATTCCCTTCCCACAGTTGTTGATCCACAAGCCTCACAAAATGTTCCAGAGAGTTCCTACGTTCCTGAAGGTGCACCCACTGAAAACTGGTATCATCTTGAATTTGGAAATGTCGTCATCCATTAAGGCCAAGAGTATCCTCGTCTTTCGAAGACAACATCTACTATTCCACCACTAGACTCTAATAATCCCCATACCTATGGTATGCCATCATACATCCCATCTACTCCACCACTCCCCCCCCCATATCCTAATAATGGGGGCACACCTATACTTACCAATTTTCCACCTCCTACATTTTGACAGCCTCCAAATAATCCACACCAATCCACCAAACTACTAGCACCACCACAAAATGTTGCTACCGCTCTTCATCTTAACCCTTGCATCCACAACATTTGCAACACACTACCATTCTTACACAACCATCACATCAAGTAGGGAAGCCTATCTCACAGGAACAACAACCACTGCATAGCCCTTTCGTGGTCGCCCCCCAGTAACAACATATCTCATCTCACCCATCTCATCAACAACAACCACAACAACGACCCCCACAACAACATGTACATATCCCTACACAAAAACACCATAATCTTCTTACTGAGTACCTTTATCATCCCTCTAGCACATACACTATTCCATGCCATCTCAATACGAATGCTCAAAATCAAACACATACCCAACCGCCACCTTACACCAATCCTTTGCAACCTCAACATCATCCCCACCAACAACCATCCAATCCGTACCCATATGACACACAACAACCCACCATTGCACAACAATACCAATCCTATCCGCCCTACTTTCAACAACAACCAACTTATCAATAGGGGGCACCTTACACTTCCTATTACCAACAACCATCATCACATCAACAAAGAGGCCCTACCTTCATGCATTACCAAAATTCTACGCAACAATAGGACCCGTCTCTCACTTCCTACTATCAACAACAATCGCCTTACCAACAGTGGCTCCCACTCATCACAATCAATCATCCAACTATCAATCCACTTATCCGACTCAACCTGTCTATGATCCGACAATGGTAGGGCCATCCTCATCATATCCACAATAATACCCATACAATCAATCCACTTTGACTCCCACGACTCCCGTCAATAAGGACTTGGAAGAAGTAAAAGCAACATTAAAGGATCTACAAGCTAGAATGGGTAAACAAACATTCAAGTTTGAGGACATATGTCCTTATCCTTTTGATCCCTCCATCTCCTTGATTCCTTTTCCCAAAAATTTTGAGATACTAAAATATGATAAAGACAAAGGAACCGGGGACCCTAGAGCTCACCTTTAAGAATTTTATGCCCATTTCCAAGAGGTCATGCATAATGACAATTATCTTATCCGAATTTTCCCTAAAAGTCTACAAGGGGTCGCCCTTAACTGGTGTATGGGCCTTGAAAAAGGATCTATCAAAACCTTTGCACAGTTATCCGAATAGTTTGTCTCCCACTTCTCTTTTAATCTAGAGAAGGATATTGACACACTTGATCTCCTAAAATAAAAACAATGTGATGGAGAGACCTTTGCAAGCTACTTGCAAAGATGGCATGCCTTGGCCAGTAGGATGAAATTCCCACCATCCAAAAAATACATGGTCACCTTACTTATCAAAAATTCCCACCCAGATATGGCTCATAATTTCCAACTCCATTGTATCACCAGCTTTGTGGCACTTGTGGAGAAGGGCCCCATCTTGGAATGAGCCCTTGTTGCAAAAGGGCAAGTTAAACATTTTAATTATGATAGAGAGAAATCCTTTGGTGATAAACCTTGTTATTGGAATATAAATAAAAATGTTGTCAATGATGGTGTCACTGACACCAAACATGTTCAGGCGGCCACCACCACACAAAAATACCCTTCTCAGCAACAACCGTCAATCCAAAACGCCATATCCGTCCCCCAAGGGACACCACGACAACAATCTAACCAAAATAACCAAGGGCGAAACAAACGACAATTCACTCAATTGGGACAACCCCTTAGTTTGGTGTTTAACAAGATTCTTCAAGATAATTATCCCATCACGTATCCTGTCACCAAACCTCTTGATACGTCTAAACCAAAACCTTCTTGGTTTAAAGACAACGAATATTGTGAATTTCACAAGATTAAGGGGCATACCTTAGATAAATGTCAAGGCCTTAAAACCTACATTAAAGGTCTCATTGATCGAGGTGAAATCCATGTAGATGCTAACACAACGTCTTCATCCAATGCTCAACTCCAGATATATCAAAATGCTTTTCCTAACCACAATCAAGGTCCTAGTACTTCCAACTCTAATCTTGGATCTAACAACAATAACAAGCAAGGTAACAACACCAATAACATCAGCTATAAATATGTGCCATACAATTATCAAGATGTGGTCTCATATGTAGAACAAGTAGAGCCACATGTATCCATGATACATGTCAAAGGAAAAGATCCACATTGTGTTGTTACCACTCGGAAAACCTGCATCATAGTCCCAACAACTCCTCCATCTACCCAACAACCATCCGTCCATCCGCAATATAACATCCTAGACCACCTAGGCAAGACTGCAGCCCAAATATCCATCTTAGATCTACTTAAGTCATCTCCCATGCATCAAGACATCTTGACTAAGGCTTTGAAAATCACACAAGTGCCCAATGATATTGATCCTACCCAATTCCAAGCATTGGTAGGCAATCTCTCATCAACCTATCAGCTAGCCTTTAGCGAAAAAGACATGCCACATCTTGATTCAAGCCACAACCACCCCCTCCATCTCAAGGTTGGTGTAAATTGTCAAAAACGTAAAAAGGGTACTGGTAGATAATGGTTTAGCCCTAAATATTTGCACATTAAAATTCATACAACAGGTTGGATACACCCAGGCTGATTTAAGAAGTCAAGTTATCACCATGAAGGCATATGATAACTCAGAGCAAGATTCTGAAGGAATTATTTACCTCCCTATTCAAGTGAGCCCCATTGTACAGTACACTATGTGTCATGTTCTGGACCTTGAACTTCCATACAACATCCTTCTTGGTTGTCCATGGATTCATTCTATGCAAATCCATCCCATCCACCTATCACCAATGTTTAAAGTTCCCATTTCAAGGAATGGAGGTTACCATACAAGCTGATCCCCAACCTTTTGAATATTGTTGTGCCTTAGAAGCCTCCTTTTCACATTCACATTACTGCCTGGGAGTCGAAATGGGGGCATCCCCAACATCTGATTCTCATCCATCCACAAATACACTAAACACTTCATCCCCACCATCATCCACACCTGCTTCCACCATCAACAAGGTCCAAATCATACACAAGGGATGTGGTGAATACGAAATGCATACCACACTAAATGTGGCAACCATGCCACCCTCGCTCCGCACATATAGACAACCAACTCTTCTAGTACCAAAAGTGGAAGAAAAGACACTTACACTCACCTCCAAGAACATGGGTTCGACAACATTCAATGATCTGGGATCCCTTCAGGATCAAATGGAAGAAGATATCAGTCAATGGGTTTATCGAGAAGAACCTAAGCCACCATGTCCCCTTATAGAATAATTTCAAGAAGTTTATCCACGTGCCTCCAAGTTCGTTGAAAAGTGTCATTACCAAGGCGGAGGCCTTGGCATGGAAGAACAAGGAAAACACCAGCCCATTGAAGCAACTACCATGCGACCAAGAAATTTGAGCTTGGGTTATGATACTAAACAGAAGGGTCCTGCGACATCCTCTAGCACTTCTAATAACGTTAGTGTTGATGACGATTCCCTCAAAGACATACCAAAAGAAGATTCCATCATACATGCGTACGATGATTTGAATCATGTTGACCTCCCTGCCATGTTTGAATACTTTTATGTTTGCACCATAACCTTATCCCTCAAACATCCTGAACTTATAGATCATGACCTACAAGGTAGCGCACCTGTCAACACATTTCCCTTAGAGGATACCTACTTACATCTCATGGGATTGGGGGAAGATGAACGCCCTAACCGCAAAAGAAAAAAGAAACAAAAAAAAAAACGTCATCAAGTGAAAACCTCACTGAGGCACTTTTTGACTGGGAAAAAGTAAAAACAAAGGGTGTATCTGCCAGTGAAAACCTGAATACACCACTGGAAGATGGGGACGTTCATCTTCCCCTTGTAGGAACACAAATATCTGAGTAGTCTTCTATTCTCATTGAATAGATGCAAGAGATAAATTTGGGGACGAAAGAAAATCCAAGAATCACCTATGTAGTGAAATATTTATCAGAAGAAGAATATCTCACCATTGTCCAAATTCTTCGAGAAGGGGCTATCAATTTCGCATGGGCTTATTCAGATATGCCTGGCCTGGATCCAGACCTTGTTGTACACCATTTGGATGTCCATCCAGATGCCAAACCTTTCAAGCAGAAGCTCCGAAAGATGCACCCATAGGTAGCATTATTAGTTAAAAAATAATTGGAGAAATTACTAGATTTTGTCTTTATCAGACCCATTGATTATTCTGATTGGATTTCCAATATTGTACCTATTGCTAAACCTAATGGAGACATCAAAATTTGTACAGATTTTTAGGATCTTAACAAGGCCTGTCCAAAAGATGACTTCCCATTGCCTAACATCGACATTTTGGTCGACATTACTGCAGGACACAAGATGTTATCCCTTATCGATGGATTCTCTGGCTACAATCAGATCCGAATTATCCCTGAAGATCAACACAAAACCGCCTTTGCAACACCATGGGGTACCTATTGTTACAATGTCATGCCCTTTGTCCTCAAAAATGCGGGGGCAACATATCAACGAGCAATGACTGTTATATTCCATGACCTCATCCACATTATCATGGAAGATTATGTTGATGACTTGCTAGGAAAATCCATAACCAAAGAAGAGCACCCTGCCATTTTGAAAAAGATCTTCGAGTGCTTGGAGCAGTACAAGCTAAGACTGAATCCAAAAAAGTGTGTGTTTGGTGTCACGTCAGGGAAATTGTTGGGCTTCATAATCTTCTGGAGAGGCATCGAGGTTGACCCTACTAAAGTAAAAGCTATCATGGATATGCCTCCACCTAGAAACTTGAAATAGTTAAGGAGCCTTCAAGGAAACCTACAATCCATTTGTCAGTTTATAGCCCAGGTTGCAGATAAATTTCAATCATTCACTCACCTTCTAAAGAAAGACACCACCTTCAAATGGAATCAACAATGTTAATTGGGTTTTGATATGATCAAAGAATACCTGGCCCACCCACCAATATTGATGCCACCTATCCTTGGAAAAACGCTCTTGCTATACATATTTTCCACTTCAGTTGCATTGGGGGCATTGTTGGAACAACATGATGGATCCTCAAAAGAACGAGCAATCTATTACATTAGCCGAACACTGGTCGGTTATGAACTTAATTATTCACCAATGGAAAAAGCATGTCTCGCTGTGGTCTTCAATACACAATTCTTTTGTCATTATATGCTTAGCCATCCTATAAAGTTCATAGCAAAAGGGGACCCCCTCAAGTACCTATTATCTAAGACAACCCTAACCGGCCGAACGACTAAATGGATCATGCTTCTTAGTGAATTTGATATAGAATATGTGGACAAAAAATAAATCAAAGGATAGGTAATAGCAGATCAATTGGAAAATGCTCCATTAGTAGATGCCTATCCCATAGAAGCCAAATTCCCAGATGAAGGAGTCTTTGTGGTATCATAAACTACCACATGGACACTGTACTTTGATGGATCACACACTAATAATGGATCAGGGGCAGGAGTCTTACTTATCACCCCCCAGGGCGATTACATTCCAAAATCATTCAGATTGGATTTTCCCTGCCCCAACAACATCGTCGAATATGAAGCCCTTCTCACAGGCCTTAGAATCGCAGTTCAATGGCACATTACTCATCTACAAGTTTTTGGTGACTCCCAGTTAGTTATAAAACATGTTAATGATGAGTTTCTAACAAAAGATGAAAATTTTTTTCCTTACAAATGTATGGTGGATGAATTCAAAAAATATTTCACCTCCATCCAATTTGAGCAGATCCCGAGACTCCAAAATAAGGCAGCAAATTCTATGGCTACCATTGGTTCTCTCCTCGACATGCCAAAAGACCGTATAGATTGTTAGTTCCTAATCGAGTAACTCCTAATCCCAACATACAATATCCCTGAGAGTGACATGGTGTGTGATATTGTAGGTCCTGAATCCCCTTGGTACCACAAAATTTAAACCTATATTCATGACAACACCCTCTCGCCTGATCTCACGAGAAACCAATGTAAATAATTTATCCAACGCATTGCCCACTACACCATCATCGACGATACACTTTATCGGCGTGGGTATGATGCAACTCTCCTTCGTTGTTTAGACGAAACCGAAGCCCGCACAACATTAACAAAAGTGCATAGCGGTATTTGTGGGGCCCATTCTAATGGTATGGCCTTAGCCAAATGGATCCTAAGAGTAGGGTATTACTAGCCTACAATGGAACATGATGCTTGTGAATATGTCAAAAAGTGTCTTTCATGTCAACAACATGCAGATTTGATTCACGCTCCAACACAAGAGCTCCAACCTATCACGACACCTTGGCTATTTTCATAATGGGGTTTCGACTTGATTGGCAAGATCTACCCTACATCCTCTGATGGTCACACTTTTGTCATCACAACCACTGAATAATTCACCAAGTGCGTGGAAGCCATACCACTCACTCAAATCACTAGTGTTTAGATCTCTAAGTTCATCCTCTACCATATCCTCTGTAGGTATGGTATCCCCTCCACCATCATCACTGATAACAGAAAGCCATTCAAGAATAAGTGTATGAAGTTCCATTGTGACACGTATCATATTCAACATCGTTGTTCCACCCCCTACTACCCCTAGGGTAATGGAAAAGCAAAGGCAACAAACAAAACATTGATCAAAATCATTAAGAAGATGGTCGATAGCACTGGTCGAGATTGGCACCTTCATATCCATCTTGCCCTTTTGGGCCTACCGTGCGTCCATCCACACCCCCACCGACGCCACTCCATACTCTCTTGTCTATGGAGATGAAGCCATCTTGACAATCAAAGTTTAAATCCCTTCACTCTGAATATCCCTCAAGAATCTCATCACTGACGAAGACACCCAAGTGGCACGCCTGGCACAATTGGAATTGTTGGATGAAAAACAGGTCAAGGCTTGTAACCATTTGCAAGCCTATCAACACCGACTCAAAAGGAGCTACAATAAGAAAGTTCACCTTGCCAATTCAATGTTGGTGATTTGGTCCTTAAAGAGAATCAATGGAATCAGCAAGATCGAGAGAAAAAGGGTAAGTTTGAAGCAAATTGGTTGGGCCCTTATGTCATCACCACAAAATATGGTTTTGGCGCCTACAGGCTCTCTATCCCTTAAGGGGAGCCTTTGGAAGAACCCTTCAACATCATTCATATGAAGAAGTTCTATACTTAGGTCAGCTAGGGTATCCTTCCTGGTAAATCTCAAAAAATACAAAAAATAAAAAAAAGAAGTCAAATACAAAAAAAATAAAAAAATAAGAAAAATCCAAAAAATAATAAAGAGAAATCATTCTTCCTATGGTGAAAACCACCCCTGCGTGGCACCTTGGAGACGTACAGTTGGTGAAAACCTGGCAACAGGCACCTCTCGTATATGGCTTAATCATTATCTACCTCGCGTCTTGGTTACTTTTTGGCTCATCCATCGGCTCATCAATCCCGATATCCCCCCATCCGCTTGCATCACCTCATCACTGGGTATATTTTGGTTGAGAATTGGACGACCTTCATCTGCTATCCAAAATCCTAAGCTTGTTATCCTAATCTAAGCTTGTGTCATCTCATTGTTGTGGTTCTCTCCATTTAGGTTCACTCCTCGTGTCTGTCCCCATCTAGGTCACATCATGTCTTCTCTTGAACTACGACGCCTCTGCGCTTGCACGTAGGCAAGGCTAATCTTTTGATCAACCCCCGAGGCATTCTTTTCCTTCATCATCCGTCCTCATGGTCCACTTTTTGATCTTACCCATCCTCAGTCTTTCATCCTTTTCGAACTACGTTGCCCCTACGCTTTCACATAGGCAAGGTTGATCTATCTTCATCGTCCTCTTTCTGCTCTTTTACCATGGTCTTTTCCTGAACTACGAGGGCTTTGCACTTTCACATAGGCACGACTAATCTTTAATCAACCCTCGAGCCCATAGGTCTTTAGGTTACATCGGTCTATGTCTTGTGCCTTGTTATTGAGCTATGTCCTTATCTCGCTAGTACCTCACAAATAGAATCCATCTGTGTCACAAAGGTTAATCGGTTTCCAAATATCCTGTATCATTAATCAATCTTTTAGTTTAGCATCCATCTTTGGTCTCAACAGGATGTATCCTTCCTAACAGACCGCATCAACTCCATCCACCATCTTGATCCTATGGCAAAGGATAATTTGAATTTGATTGTGATCATGTGATGCTTTTGACATTTTGTTTATCATTTGAGCTCCCTATCATTATTGGCCAAGGCCGCCATAATCTCTAATGTTATGCTGTGTTTTGGACTGGTTAACATAGGGGCATATCTTGATTTTCTTGTGTTTGTTGTCTTCTTGGTTGTCCCATGTAGTATCCAACAAGATCCATGGGGTCTTGTGTTATTTTGGGGCATCCTTTTGTGCTTGTGGTTATCCTAATACCTGGCCTGACCAAAGTCATCATGATTTTGGGGTGTTAGGATCGCCTTCTTATTTATTGTGTTTGTATGCATAGGACACTATCTCAGCTTGGTTTACATACCCCGACGCTCGGTGTCTTATGCTATGGCAAAAATCAGTGCTCCAAAGATGGCAACTTGCATTCACAGTACATTGCATTTTTCTCACCCATC
>CM021105.1:94366711-94388558 GCA_007115665.2 Sequoiadendron giganteum
TTCTATTTCTTTATATCGAGATGTCGTTCGGGACTCCTTTTTCCCCTACCGCCCTCTCGAGAGGGCATACCCTACCATATTCACCACATCACATTGTTAACCCTGATTGGGGCATTTCCTATCATTCCCCTCCACTTGGGCAACCTCATTCGCGTTGGGGCATCTTCTTCTTCGAAACACCATTATTCTAAACAATATTTCGAAGATGGGCAGAATGTAGACACCTAAATTTGACCCTTTACATAAGGACAAATTTATCCTTTCCTTCATCCCCTTCATCAACGTTAATTTTTTATTTTTTTAATTAATATTTCTTTTTCCCTAATGTTCCTAAGGTATTTAATTGAATCAATTAAATACTTTATACATTAACCCACTTCATCTCTAAATTAAATAAATCAATCAATTTATTTAATTTAGTCAATTATCCTTATCATTTTTAATTCATTATTTCTCTCTCCTTGTCACATTCTCCATAATTTTTTATTAAACTGGACTAATTTAATTAATCATTCATTAAAATGTGCATATCTTTAATTAGGATTAATGTCACATCCTCCATAACTTCCCACTTGCCTCTAATCATCATTAATTAATCTAATCATATGTTTGTACAATCCTAATCCTAATCACTTACCCCTTTTAACATGTCCTTAAGTCAACCTTCTTGGTACTTACCTTTTTTGGGTTGACCTCTTCCCCATGTGAATTAAAAATTCACACTTATTCCCCACATGACATCTCATGTGTCACATCGTACCCAAAGGACAATGACCTCTTTTAGAGAAATCTTGTTTTACCTTTTGGTCTCTCCCTAAAAGTGAATTAAAAATACACTTTTATTTTTCCAAGGTCTTTCCCATTCCCCATGTTGACAAATGATGACTTTCTAAAAGTCACCACTTGTCACTTTCAGTCCCATATGGAACCAAAGAATAAATTTTTAAAGAAATCCTCTCCCTACAAGTACCTTGGGACCACATGGCCTCTTCCATGTCATTTGTACCCTTGTTCATCTCACCTTGTCCTTTGGACAACTCACTCGCCACATTTCCAAATGTGAGGGCTTGTAAGTCCTCAACTCACCTTAGCCCTCCATCTTGGCCATGGTGGATCAATCCTGACCGTTGAATTCTCTAGAGAATTCAACTTTTCCTATAAATACCCCCCTTTTTCCTTCATTAAAGGGATCCTTATGCATTCTTAGCTAACTTATGATCTTGAGCCATTTGAGCCTCCATAAGTTACTATCACATCATTTCATCCAATATCCACCTTAGCCATTTACATCTTCATCTTGTATTTTAAGCACTTTGCATCATTTTTCCATCAAGGAGCACACATCAAAAGAAACATCAAAGGCCAACCAAAGGATCGATTCGAGACACGATATAATTGTATTGTTCAATTTTTATCTTGCTTTGTTTTGAATCCAACTAGGCTAATCATTTGAGGTGTTAATTTTCTTTGTATTTTTGCATTTTAGATTAGTACATTTTTCCCCTTCACAGTTTACACCCCCCGAAGGTTGACAGATCCAATGGGTGTTCCTCCACGAGGGAGACCCAGATGGAGAGGATTAGGTAGGGGCAAAGGACATGGGTAGGGTGGTCAGGATGACCAAGATGGACAGGCTCCAGGGGCTCCACCATTTGGTCAATAGCCTCCCCAGTAGCCATCGATTCAGAAGTAACCCGTACAAGAACCACCACTGGATGCCAGAGATATATAGATCCAATAGCTGCAACAACAGGTGTAGGTTCTCACAGGTGAGTGGGATTAGGCCCACCATCAGATTTTGGTGATTACTACTAAGCGGGACCAGGCCAGACGATAGGTTGTGGCCATCAGAACTAAGAGATCATGCAAGATAGTAGGTATAGGTTGTGACTATTGAGAGAGATCAGGAGATTGATCGACGACAACAAATAGAGGCGATGATAGCAACCACTCAAGGAAAGACTATATCCACAAGATTATATAGAGAGGTTGTGACCAAGGCAACCTATTACAGGATGCATTACCATAGAGATGTGCCAATGCCACTTAGACAACCTGACTATTCGTAGAGGAGCGATGCACGACCCAAAGCTAAGGAGCAACCAGAGATGTAGGCCAAAGAGGGGAGTAGCCATCATGGCTAATTTGAACGTACAAAAACTTTTTTATTTTATCGCCCCATTTTTTGACATAGATTTACATTCATGGGCTCCTTTTTGATAGCCTTGTGTATATTGTATTTATGATCAATATACATACACTAATTAGAATATTGTACTAGAAAATTCATTTTTTGATATATATATATGATACAGATTCGATATGATGTGTTCATCTTATTTCATGCTTATGATTGTATGGATGCGTATGATGTGAGATGATTATATATGTGTATGTATGGATGCAATGCTATATTATTTTTCATTATCTTTTCATTATATGCAGTATGGGATGAATGATATGATATGTAGATGTTAGGCTATGATTATGATATGGATGTATTTATTTTTATGTATTTTCTATGCAATTTTAGGATGTGATGTATGCATGTGGATGTATGGATGGATAATACGATGTGTGCTTATGATAATGCAATGATTTAAGATGCTTAGAATAATAAATCTATATTATTTATCACAACTTAGATGATAATGATGATGCATGATGGATGATGTGATGCGCTATGATTATGCATGATGCATGATGGGATATGCTATGATTATGAGATGCATGTATGCTGATGATTTGTGGATGCATGATGGATGCATTTGATGATGTTTTTGTTGACTCTCATGATACCAGGTTAGTGCATAGAGAAGATAGAAGAATAAAGAATGATTTGTCCATTGATTTTGATTATTTCTTCAAAAGATCCAACAATTCTATGATCCACCGAGACTTTATTAGAGATGGTGATGATAAATGCATGATGAGGATGAATGCAGGATGATGATGAATGCATGATGATGATTCACTCAAATTTGGGGATTGGTATTTTACATCGTTCCTTATTGTTTGATATAGCACATAGACATGATGCATCAAGGTATTAATAACCAAGATGGCATTGTATTTAGGGTAATTATAGAATTTGACTCTGCAAACAAATAGGATAGTTCTTGTTCACACTTTGACATATGGAAACCTCATTGGAATGTAAGTTAGAAGCTTAGAATATATTGGACCAAAGTATACATAATAGTCAACAATATACTCCAAAAAACCTTCCTACACCCAACTAAGCAAGTATGCACCAAGATTATTTTACAAAAATACCCACAAGCACAACAAATGAAAAAATAATGATCGATGCCCCATTCCTTTCTCTCTAAATTGTTTTGACAAAAATCATCGAGATCTCCTTGGAATGGGTCATTAAGATAAATCATAAGAAAAGATTAAATAAAAACAGTCAGTGTTATCTATATCTCTTGCTCATTTAAATTAGCTAAGGTGATGCCTGATACTGATGTCCATCGCAGGAAGGATACATCCTAGGACATGCTGATCGGAGGGTTGTTTGATGTTAGGATGATGATGAGATTTATGATAAATTGTTAATATAAACTTCACTAACACATTTACCTATGATTTAGACTTTAGATTTTGACACTTAGGTTCGCACTTTATGACTTGCTATACTTGTTTTCTATTTTTTTTCCAGAGATTGAAGGTGACGATCAATTTATTATGGGTGAAGTTTTATTACGGGTGAAAGCGAGATGAGATGGATGGTTTTTGATTTTTTTGGCATTTTGAAAATGTTTTGAGGCTATTTTTGGTCTTTTTGAATGTTTATGTGGATGTTTATGTTTTTGATTATTTGAGGCTATTTAGGGTTTTCCAAGGATATCTGAGGCTCTTTAGATCTTTTGAATTTTTTCTAATGTTTTTGGGCTTTTCAAAATTTTGAATGTTTTTATGTTTTTCGGTTATTTGGATGTTTAAGGATTTTACGATACTTGAATTTTTTTAGAATTTTCTAAGATATTTGGATGTTTTTGGGATTTTTTGAGTTTTGACCAAGAACCTACCCTAAAGGACCTATCCTACGGGCCTCGGGGGTTGATCAAAGATAAGCCTTGCCTACATTATACATGTAGAGACCACATAATTCAATTGACTCAACTTATTAACAAGATGAGAAATTAACATTTGAGGAAGTTCAATTTATTATGATATACTCCTAAAGGATTGACCTAGGGTGTCTCAAGGGCACATCGATGATGGCCTTTCTTACGTTCAAGCTCAAAGACAACATAGTTCGATAGGGTATTGTTTTTAGATTTTCGATGTTTAACCTTTTTAGGGATTTTTTATGTGTTTTGGATGTTTTAGATTTTGACTTTACAATTTTATGAATGCTTTGGGATTTTCACTATATAGGATTTTTCAAATGTTTTTGGGTTTTTTGATGAACATTTTACAAATGTTTTTGGTGTTTTTGATGAGATTTTTGATGACCCCAAGATTTACAAGAACCCAATATGATTCATAACGAACTGCCCCCAGTGTAACAAAGTAGACTACCTCGATATAGGTAGGACAAGCTGCCCTCTGGAATATACCAAGTAGTACTAAAGGGGATTGCGATACTTCACAATCATAAAGCTATGATAAGGACATGCATAGGTGATGGATGAATGGTGGTGCAAAGAATATATGGGGGTGGTTTATTTATTTGAGGCACCTGTTTTCTAGGTTTTCACCAAGGTACTCGCCCAAAGCTCCACCAAAGTGGTTTTCACTAGAGGATGATTGTTTTTCTTTACTTTTTCAATCCTTTTTTCTTATTTTTTTGGATTTTGATAATTTTTTGATTTTTTTGTATTTTCATATTTATACCCTTCAAGCCTAGGCATAAACTTTTTGAGATGCAAGCTATTAGTTGGCTCCTGCAAGGGCCCTCCTTCTAGCACTAGAATGTCGACTGGATTATCAATATGGGTCGAATACGCTTGATCCATGGTGAATCAAAGCATAATTTAGCCACTAAACCTCAATCTCAAACAAGATCCTTCAAATTAAAGATAAACTAAACATTTTTTGAAATGAAACATTCTAAATATAAAACATTGAAATGTTTATTCTACCCCATTTGAAACTTATCATGTTTTGGAATTGGTGTCGTGTCAATGTGAAATGACGAACCTTTCCCAATCTCATGATCAGTGAGCTTGCTTCAATCGATTCTATTGAAGAGAATCAATGAAACCATTGTGATAAATGGATGGAAGCATGATTTATGCTAAATTAAACATGATTCATGCTAAATTAACATGATTTAATGCTAAAAAAGATCTAAGTATGCAATTGCTAAGATAATCTAAGCTAATTCTAACCTAAAAGATTCAAACCCTAATTTATAAACAAGCTAAGATGGATGCATGGAAGCCATTAATGGAAGCTTAAAGCTAATATGCAACTAAAATGAACTAAAACTATGCTAAATGTGAGTAAATTAAGAGTATGAATGCAAGTTAATTCAACAAAATAAGTTTGTAATTGAAAGAAGGATCCATTTGTCGCCAAATAGTGTTCTATTTATAAGAGTGCATATGAGAAATGGAGGGTTGAGATCAAAGAAATTAATGAACAATCAAGGATGGAGGAAATGGGAGGCATGGATCATGGATTCTCATCAATGGGTGAGAATGCAGGATGGGATTTAATTAAGGGTTCTCATTTGTTCCAAACAAACACACTTTTGACCCACACACACAAGTCAAAGGTAACTTGTTCAAGAGGTCACAAGTTTAGCTTGCTCAAGAAGACAAGTGAGAATATCCCTCTGGGTATGTGCAAGATCATCATGGAAAAAATAGACCCTTAAATGGCAATAAAAAGACAGAAAATCAGAGTTAGACAACTTGACGTAAAAATTTGAAAAAGTTATCTATATTATTTCAAAAAAATGTAAAAATAGAATCTGTAGAAAATTGAATGTAGTTTCTAAACTACTAGACCTTTATTTAAAAAAATAAAATCTATTTGGTGAAAATTTGAAATTTCAATGCAATAGTATTTAAATTTCAGGGTAAAAATAAGAAGTAGGTGTCTATCTGACCACCCTAACCACAATAAAATGATAATATTTTTTTATAATCTTCTAGATATAAGTAAAGGACTCATGTCCCGATGTGATGCATATTTTTTTATAATTTGTTTCCAAGTAAATAATTAATTATGAATTTTCTGTTACAACTTAAAAAAAATATAAAAGCTCGTGTGTCTAACCACCTTAACTTGGTCAAAAATTCATGAAATTCATTTTTTTTTTTAATCCTATAGTATGCAAAGCATAGAATGTGACGCATGTTTCAGATTCAAAAAATGTGATACCATTTGAAATTTATAGATGTTTTTCAATCAGCTTATCAATCAGGACTTTATTCATAATTCTAATAGAAAATGAATAATAATTATTTATTAAATTCAAAGTAAAGCATAATTTATATTGGTGGAAGCTGAGAATATCTTCTAAAACCCTTTTCGTTTCATCAATTTTGGGTAAAAAAAAGGTCATCAGCCACATGGGCCATCAAATGGCTTACATATCGCCACTTTTTGGTCCATCATGATCCTGCACATACCCCTCTCTTAAATGATTGGAGAGAGAATATTCCTTTTAGAATATACTCATGGGTGAGGAAAAAAGGTTAATTTTCAATTTAAAACAAAGTTTTAATTGTGCAAACAAAAGGGGTGAGGAATATTCCATATTCCCCTTTTGGAAGAAAATTAGATTAATTGTTAATCATTGTTAATTAAACAAGGTTTAATCACACAATTAGGTGTTTTTAGAGGAATAAAGTGATTTTCATTAAATTAAATGATTTAATGAAAAGGGGGAAAGATGAAATGATGTATTTAATTAAATAACTTAGGGTTATTTAATTAAATAAGATGAATTAGGGAATTAAATTAAATACTTTGATTTATTTGATTTAATGAGATGAAATGTTAGCATGAAAGAGGATGAATTAACCCGATTTGATGAATTAGGTTAATAGATGAAAATTATGCAATTAATTAATTAGCTAGGCTAATTCAATTAATTAAGCGAAAAGAGGATGGGTTTCAAGAGGAAATGATGTTAGTATACTTGATTCGAGTGTATGATATCATTTAGGACATTTTTTAATGTCTACTATTTTGAATCTTGAAATGATGTAAACTAATAAAATATTTATATTTTAGTATATTTTATGTTTGTATTTAAAAAAAAAAAATTAAAATAGTTTTTATAAAATTGACACCATAATTTAGCTACTCATAAAATTCTAAAAAATGAAGTTAAATGGAACGTCACTTTTTATATAGTAATTTTTTTTTTCATTTTTTTGTGTGTATTTATAAGTTAATCCTTCAGTGCATGGATTTATATTTTCCTAATTTTGATTAAAAAATTTAAATAAATATTAAAATGTGCATGCTTTGAAAGCACAATTGTTCTCATGGGACATCACTTTTATCTTAACTATTTATCTAAAACATAAAAACCATTATCCCATCTTGACATAGAATCCTTTTGTATCATAAAAAAAAATCACCCTTGACAATCTAGGTTTATCCACCCCTTATGTGCACTTGGACCTAATTATGCATTTAATTTGCTCTTTTTATAAATATTTTCAAAAAATAAAATATGGGATTGAAAATAAACATTTAATATCTAATACCAATGCATAGGTCTAGACTAGTGTGCCCAACACCCTTGTCCATCCTATTTTGGCTAAATTTAAAATATGTGAGTGTCAACATTTTAATATTTAAAAATCTAATTTCATTTGTTGGCTATGGATATTTCATTTTCACAAAATTAAAGAATTGCATATAAATACAAGTCATTTTTATCATTTTAATTCTAACAAGAGCTAGTAATTTTAGAAAATAAATTGAAGATCCTAAAATTAGTCAATGTAATTAAGAGAAAAATTAGTAGCATTATTAAAAAATCTCATCAATCAAGATCATGTTTGCAAGAAATTAGGAAGAATGAAACAATTATGTGAAAGAAGCTATTATGATTAATCATACCATTTTGTGAAGAAGTATTGAGTTATCCTCTACATAATAGCTACAAAAATCTATTATGTTTTGTGAACTAACATTTTGCAGGTTTATCAAAAAAATAAGGCATCCAACAATCATCATTTGTGGTAACTTGTGATGTGGCATCACTTCATCAAGGATTTCGCATCAAGGTAACATTGCCAAATTTATCATTTATCATTTCAATCAATTATTGTTGTCTTAAAGCCTTTGCCTGACCTAGGGTATGCCCTCTTGATCATCATCATTTTTTGTATGTGGAGGTAGAAATACCAAATTGAATTTTTACTTAGGAAAGCCCCTAAACAACATAGTATTTCCCCCTCTTTTCATGTATGTAGGTTAGATCTAGAAGTTTAAGCAGAAGACAACCATAGAAAACATAGAGTAGACTGCAACATACACATCATAGTTTCTAGATCTGAAAAAGAAGTATCCCAGTTTAGGGTTCCCAATTCCCATATCCTTATGATTCTGACTCAAATTGTTGTCATAGGTTCCTCTTAGTATCTCATTCTCAAAATCTACCTTTATTGCATTACTTTCTCTATCCATCTATGCGATAAATTACATTTTCAGATCTAGGGTTATATGTCAAATAGGCTTGTTAAAACACACATCAAATTTATCTTCTTTACAACTCAAAAATAACACAAACCCTACGATAGTGTCTCTCCCTTGGGGCAGAAATCCAATCATCAAACCATGGTTTGTTTATGTTTAAATGCAGAGCCAAGTGAAAAGAGTTTGATCCTAGTTGGATCTAGGATCATTTTTCCTACTTCACATTTTGGTGAACCTGACATATCTTACACTTGCAATTTTTTGATTTTCATAGCTCATAAATTCTAAAAAATTATTTAAAACCTAGTTTATTTAAATATCTTATTGAAAATTTTCATTTGTCTCATTTCCAAGATATACATTTATATTCTTTAATCAATATATAAAGTTGTAAACATTTTAAATTAAATTGCATGATTTTAAATCTGATTTTCCCTTGTTTAGAGCTTAGATCTTGTTAGTGTTGGAAAAACAAGGATAGACAACTGAGAGGAGGGGGTGAATCAGTTGTTACCAAAATCAAACTTATTCAACATAAAACAACCTTAAATCTCAGATCTGATAATTAATAGTGCAAACATAAATCAATAACACATCAGAGACACATGAACACCAATATTTTATAAGTGGAAACAATGTTAGGGGAAAAAACACGGTGGATGTTAGTCCACATGATTATACCCTATTAAAAGTATAATGAAAAATGAATAAGGAAAGCACTTGCATTTAGGCACACTTCTTAGAGCACACTGCTCAAAGGAAGGCTCATTGCCTTACATACAATAATCAGATTAAATCCATTTGATGAGGTTGAACTGAGAATTTAGCTTCTACAAAATCCTGATGACAATTCCGGTTAGGCACATAAAAACTTCTACAAAATCTTCCACACTATGCTCAATCTCTTTCACACTCTGCTCTTCTCTTGAATGATTTGATCTTTATTTTCACATGTACTTCACATACAAACCCCGAGCATACATCAAAATGAGGAAAAAAACCACTCTTATATATCTGCTACATGAATTTACATCAACTACTCTGTCGGCCACAAATAAAGAATAAATTACAACTGTCATCCTCAATGCATAAATAAATCTTAATGAGCACCAACACAAGCTGGTCACAATATAGTGAAGACCCATATAAAACCTTCGAACATGCCAAACAATAAAAGATTAATCTTCATGGATCCACAACACTATATCACCATCATGTTGGCCAAGAACATGAAAACTCGAGCACACATCAGAAAAATATTCGATCACGAACACTCCGATCAATATAGATGTACAACAAGGATAAAGCATGATCTAGACTCATCCATGAACGTCACATGAACATGCACAACAATTGAAATTTCCAAAATTTCACCTTCTTCTTCCAAGAACACCTACTACAGTAACAAAATGATGGTAGGAACAAAGAACTTCATAACTTTCAAAAATCTTGATGCATACCACTGAAAATTTTGGAAAACATACTAGATAGACTCATCAACAATCCCTTTAAAGTGCACCTTCTGATTATCAACTTACAACACTTGCCACCACTCTTACCTTATCATCTTGACTGGTTTCTTGTAATATATTTATTACAACTTTCTCAATATCTTCAACATATACATCCTTTAGATGTACCAATGCTAATAGTGTTGACATCAATAACAACCACATATCAGAAACATAACCACAACATCCAACAATCTCCCCTTTGGCATTGATGGAAACACATGATGTGGAAAATACCATAAACCCAACTAGCTCTTCTCCAACAATTCCCCCTTGGATTGTGCACTCTTTTTCTGTTTTCTCCTTCCACTTTATTCTTCTCCCATGTTTTTCACATTTTTATTCTCCCCCTTTGACATCAATGGAAAAGGTACACATGATTTGATCACATATTTGAATCATCTGACTACTCCCCCTGAGTAGCAACCACCATAACATCAATCTGAAATAGGATATGGCTATGAATTCACGGATTGATGCAAATACCTGCATCACTTAGTTCTGATTAGGAAGGGAAATCACCCCTAACTTGCCTTTGGGGTACTCAAAAGTATCCTTAGGAAATGGCTTAGTAAAGATGTCACTTACTTTATCTCTCAAGAAGTGATATTTGATGGATATATGCTTTGTCTTTGAATGCAACACTGGATTCTTGGAATTGTTTATGGTGCTTGATTTGTCATAGAATATGGCAATGGGTTCTTCATACTCAATTTTGACATCTCTCAATATTTTCTACATCCACAATACTTGAGTACAACTATTTTCAGCAACAATATATTATGCCTCAATAGTAGATAATGAAACAAAATTCTACTTTTTGCTTACCCAAGATACCAACTTCTTCCCTAAGAAGAATGCACCGTCATTAGTACTCTTCCTATCATCCACATCTCTTGCCCAATCAACATCAGTGAAAGCATTTAGGATAAGATCATCATCCCTAGGATACCAAAGACCAAGATCAATTGTCCATTTTAGGTATCTGAAGAATCTTTTCACAATAGTCACATGAGACTCTTTAGGATTAGCTTGATATCTAGCAACAATGCATACAACATTCATTATATTTGGCCTGGTCTAAGTCAAATAGAGTAATCCACCAATCATTGACCTCTATATTGTTTGATTTTCTTTAAGATAATCATCATTTTGTGTAAGTTTTCATCTGGTTACCATAGGTGTACCAACTAGCTTTGAGTCTTCCATGCCAAACTTTTCCAGTAACTCTTTTACATATTTAGACTGAGATATAAAAATTCCATCATCTAACTGAGTGATTTGTAGTCCTAAAAAGTATTTCATCTCTCCTATCATTGACATTTCAAACTCACTTTTCATTTCATTAGAAAAATTCATACACAAATCATCATCACCTTCAAAAATAATGTTATCAACAAAGACTTCAATGATCAATTCTTTATTTTGATCCAACTTGAAATATAGATTGCTATCAGTAATACCTTTATTGAATCCAAGTTTCAACAAGTATTTGTCCAACAAAGCATACCGAGCTCGAGGAGCTTGCTTGAGTCCATATATAGCTTTCTTCAATTGGCACACCATATTTTCTTTGTCAATTAGTTGAAATCCATCTGATTGTTCAACATAGACTTCTTCTTCTAGCTCACCATTTAGAAATGTTGGCTTTACATCCATCTGATAGACTTTTTAATTCTTGAAAGTAGCATAAGCAAGAAATAATCTTACAACTTCAATATTAGCAACAGGGGAAAAAGTTTCTTCAAAATCAATACCTTCCATCTGTGAGTACCCTTTGCAAACTAGTCTTGCTTTGTTTATAACCACTTCACCTTGCTCATTTAGCTTATTCTGAAACACCCATTTGGTTCCAATCAAATTTTTGTTCTCAGGTCTAGGAACGAGATCCCATGTATCATTTTTCTCTATCTGCATTAGTTCTTCTTTCATGGCTTCCATCCAATATTCATCTTTTCATGTTTCATTGATATTGCTAGGTTCAGTTTTGGAAATTAGATAGTACTCTTCTAAAATTCTTCTTCTAGTTTGCACACCTTTTCTTTGATTGTCAGAATGATTTCACCTTACATACCTAGGAGTTTTAGTATTTTATTTGACTCCATGTTCTTGTGTTCTTTCTTCTACACTTCTGCTAGTTTCTGCTTCTTGATTCCCTTGGTTCACCAGAACAATTTGAAGTTGATTATGAGTCTGAAAATTATTTCCATTGTTAGTACTATCATGTTGATCATCTGAATCATATCCACTACATCTGGATGGTCTTCCAATATCATCATCAACTTTAACATTTGCACTTTCAACCATTTTCTTCAACCTTTTATTAAAGCATCGGTAAGCTTTGCTCTTAGTAGAGTAACCTAAAAAGATTCCTTCATCACTTCTAGCATCAAACTTTCCTATTTCATCATCTCTCTTGATGTAGCATTTGTTTCCAAATTTTTTGAAATATTTGATAGTAAGCATATAACCAAACCATAGCTCAAAAGGGGTCTTACCAGAATTATTGTTGACATTCACCCAGTTTATGGTATACACAACTGTACTTACAGCTTCTCTCTAGTAGAAATGAGGAACATTTTCTTCTAGCATCATGGTTCTAGCAATGTTTAGAATGGTTCTATTCTTTCTTTCATTAACTCCATTTTGTTGAGGGGTCTGGGGAGCAGATAACTATCTTTGGATTCCATGCTCTTCACAAAAAGAATTGAATTCCTAAAAATTTAATTCACCACCTCTATCTGACCTTAGGCATTTGATCTTTTGACTTGTCTCATTTTCTGCCATAGCTTTGAAGCTTTTGAACTTTTTGAATGCTTCATGTTTTTCTCATAAGAAAGCAACCCATATCATTCTAGAATAATCATCAATAAGCAACATAAAGTACCTTTCACTTTATAGACTTCTGATTCTAGATGGACCACATGGATCATTATGTATAAATCCAGTACTCCATTACAACTATATTGTTTGCTCCAAAAAGAACTTCTAGTCTGCTTTCCCATCTGACATTCCTTGCACATAGTGTTAGTAGGCTTCACTAACATAGGAAGATCTTTGACTGCTTGAGTAGATCTTATCTTGACAATGTTATCAAAGCTCACATGACACATCCTTCTATTCCATAACCATCTTACATCAATTTGAGCAATAAAACAACTTTCACTAGCATCACTCAACTGAAAAATATTACCTTTTGTCTTTGTACCTAAAGAAATCATATTTCTAGAACTTCCCCTTATTCTGCACTTACCATCCTTGAACTAAAGATTGTAACCCGTGTCTACCATCTATCCAATACTCAACAAGTTATGCTTTAAGCCTTCTACATAAAGAACATCATCAGTATTGTGCTTACCACCAAAAGAAATAGTGCCTCTACCATGGATCACACCAGAAGTATTATCTCAAAATTTTATAACACCACCATCATAGTTTTACAAGCTTACAAACTTTCTTTTATCACCATTCATATGATGTGAGCATCTTCTGTCAATTACCCACTCATCCTTTTCTTCAATTTTTTCTGCAAGAGCTTTCTCAACATTCACATTACTACTAGATTTAGTGGACACCTGACCATTTTCTTTGATACTAATGAATACCCATTCATCTTCATTTCCAATTTCTTTATCAGTTTCTTCATCAATTACACCTTGTTTGGCATAGTAGCATTTCTTTTGAAATATACTCTTCTCAGGTTTTTACTTACAAACTCTTTCAGGACATCTTGATGCAAAATGACCTATCTTACTACAAGAAAAAACATTTAATAGGTAACTTTCCTTTGTACTTACCATGACCTCTGACTTCTCTTTTCACAATCAATGCTTCCAGTTCTTCTAATTCTTTTTTCTTCATCTTCAATCTATTTCATCTCATCTTCATACTTGAATTTCCTTTTGGAACTCTTTCCTGAATCATATCTCTGCTTTCTTTTCTTGGATACAGTACCCTTGAATGCATATTCAGTCTTAGGAGCAGATTCACCAAATTCACTTAACTCAAAGGCAACAAGTTTTCTAATCAACATGTCTCTTGTCACATTTGTCACTATCCTAAGTTCTGTTGGACTAATCGCCAACATCTCCCTTCGGGTTTGTGACATGGTTTAACCGCCTCCCATGGATCTTAACTGATGCTTGTATCGAGCATTAGTAGGTCGATCTTTTAGTGCAATAGCAAGGCCAACTATTGGTATCAGAGCCGATCACGGGCTCAAACCCCTCGGGTGACGTTGAGGGGGGATTGTTGGACTAACCACCAACATCTCCCTTAAAGTTTGCGACATGGTTTAACCGCCTCTTGTGAATCTTAACTGACGCTTGTATTAGGCATTTACAAGTCAATCTTTTGGTGCAACGACAAGGCCAACAAGTTCATCAATAGCATGAGCTCTTATTTTGTAGGAAGGGGGCATAGATCTAAGTATTTTAGCCACAATCGCTTCTTCATCCTAGACTCCATTGGCACATCTAATCCTCATCACCAGTTCATTTATATTTTGAGAGAAAGAGAGGATGTTCTCATCTTCACTCATCTTCATATCCTCCCACTTGCCTTTCAGACTTTGTAGCTTAGAACTTTTCACTAGGGAATCTCCTTCATACAATGTTTCCAACTTTTTCCAGATCTCATATGCAGTCTTCAATCCTATCACATTTGCTATCTATGAATCTGTCAAAGCACTCAATAATGCTTCTATAGACCCGGTATTGACTTCTACTAGCTTGATCTCATCTTCAGAGGAGGGACCATTCTAAGGAATAGTATATGCATTCTATGTCATCTTCAAGAAAAGTTCACCAATGCACTTCAAATGACACTCCATTCCGACTTTCTATAAAGAGTAGTTCTTACCATCAAATCTAGGACTGCCCTTTTTGTATGATGCAATCTCGGATCACCTCAAGTTGTTAGGATTCTTCAAGAGAACTAGCTTTGATACCAATTGTTGTCAAAACAAGGATAGACAACTGAGAGGAGGGGGTAAATTATTTGTTACCAAAATCAAACTTATTCAACATAAAACAACCTTAAATCTTAGATCTGATAATTAATAGTGCAAGCATAAACCAATAATACATCAAAGACACATGAACACAAATATTTTATACGTGGAAACCCTATTAGGGGAAAAACCACAGTGAATGGTAGTCCACGAGATTATACCCTATTAAAAGTATAATGAAGAATGAATAAGGAATGCAATTGCATTCAGGCACATTGCCTAGAGAACACTGCTCAAAGGAAGGATCACTACCTTACATACAATAATTAGATTAAATCCATCTAATGAGGTTGAACTGAGAATTTAGCTTCTACAAAAGCCCGATGACAATTCCAATTAGGCACAGAAAAAGTTCTACACACTCTTCCACACTCTACTCAATCTCTTTCACATTCTACTATGCTCTTGAATGATTTGATCCTTATTTTCTGATGTACTTCACATACAAACCCTGAGCATACATCAAAATGAGGAAAAAAATTGCTCTTATTTATCCGCTACAAGGATTAAAATCAACTACTCTGTCGGCCACAAATAAAGAATAAATTACAATTGTCAGCCTCAATGCATAAATAAATCTTAATGTGCACCAACACAAGTCAGTCACAACATAGTGAAGACCCAAATAAACACCTTCGAACACACCAAACAATAAAAGATTAATCTTCATGGATCCGCAACACGCTATCACCATCATGTCAGCCAAGAACATTAAAACTCGAGCACACATATGAAAAATCTTTGATCACGAATACTCCGATCAATGTAGATGCACAAAAAGGATAGAGCACAATCTAGACTCGTCCATGAACATCACAAGAACATCCGCAACAATTGAAATTTCCATAATTTCATCTTCTTCTTCCAAGAACACCTGCTACAGTAACAAAATGGCTGTAGGAACAAAGAACTTCATAATTTTCACAAATCTTGATGCATACCACTGAAACTTTCGAAAAAAATACTAGATAGAATTAGCAACAATCCCTTTAAAGTGCACCTTCTAATTATCAACTTACAACACTTTCCACCACTCTAACCTTCTCACTTTCACTAGCTACCTGCAATATATTTATTACAATTTTCTCAATATCTTCAACATATACAGCCTTCAGAATTACCAATGCTAATAGTGTTGACATCAATGACAACCACATATTAGCAACATAACCACAACATCCAATAGTTAGAGTAATTGTGCATTAGCTAATAATTAATTATTAATCTAATTTATTCTCATGCCTTTAAGCTAAACTTAGGAGTGATTTATAATGTTAACTAGAGAACTATTATTAGATCATTTTGTATCATTGCATGAGATGTTGACACTTGTCATGATATAATCCCTTTACCATTTAGGGTTGGTCCTATATAGTACTTGAAACCCTCATTGTATTATCTCTCTTGATCTCTTGAACTCTCAACCCTTGAGGACTCTTGTTTTCCTTAAAGATTCTTGAGGTTCATTGTTGTAGCTTTTTCTTATTGAGGAATATTGCAATTCTTTGTTTGCAAATCTCTTGCATGGAAAGTATATTTGTTCATTTTTTGATCTTGTGGCTTGTGTTTTTCACAATTCTAATAGATCTAAGTTATTTCATTATAAAATCTGAGTGTAATCCTAGGTTGATTTTATTTGTAAAAATTGGATGCATACTATAGTAAAAATATTGAAAAATGAAGAATTGCATAGGGTTTTCATTTTAAAAGATAAAAAAGTCTTGGTTTTCTACACTTTTTGAGATAAATTCAGATAATTACAATATGTTAAATTATAAAAATCATCATTTGAACATATTACATTTCTTTAAAAATATAAATTTTATGCATGTGTGTGTTTCACATAGAAAAAATAGGTTTTTACACATTTCCAAAAAATTGTTTGCATCCAAACTTGAGCTTGTGTAATATTAGACCTTCATACACTACAATTGGTTTCCATATTTTAATTTTTTAAAATATTTCCTATGAACTAGGGTGCCCAACACTCATGCCCAGTCAATTTCACATAAAATTTTATGTATGAAACCTTATTATGGTCTTTATTTAGATCTGGTTCTTTTTTCTAATAACTTGGGTCTTGAAACTTCTAGATTTTGTTGTGTGTTTCTAGTTGGCCCTAATTCTAGCCCTAATTCACTTAATTCAATGCATTACCCCTAAAAAATGACAATAACAATATGTTTTATTTTTAAAATTATGGTTTTGATATAGTAAAATATGAAATGTCTAAAAAAATTTAGGCCATTGTCCCAAACCCTATTCCATGCTATCACAAGCGATATATGTCAACCTTTGGCTAACCAATAGTTTTTCTAACTATGAGAATATTGTGGCGTGAAAGAATAAAATCATTGATAAATTTATTAACATTAGTTTACCAAATCTTCATTCTTCAAGTAATCATGATACTCACATTTGTTCCTCTCCCAAAATCTCTCCTACTTCTGAGGGTATTTTGGTGTAAGAGGATGAAATAATTGATAATCATGAGAATCATGTTTTTTCTTCTCCTTATCCTAGGCAAGACCTTATTCTTCACATATGGGTTATACAAGAGAGTCATGTGAGTAAAATGAAGGCAAATAGTGTAATTGTACATGACACAATTAACCACATGGAAATATTTCATAACACAACTAACATTAATCCATGACCATGTGTCTAAGATAATATAGATAGGGACACTTCCAACTCATTTTCATGAAATTATTAATTTTGGTACAACATAGACACATGAATAATGTCCAAAATAGAATATGACATGTAGTTTTAAACACATGCAATATTCAATTTAATATAATGACACTCATAGTTTGAAACACACACAATCTCTAATTTAGAGATGACACAATTTCATACACATGTAAGTTGGATTTACATTCTCTTTACACTATTACTTCCACCATACCTAGATTCTCAACCAATATATTTTTTTCATCTCAATATTATTATCACCCATCATATTTGTTTTCATAAAAGGACCAAAAATAGGTTCCAATCATTTCTAAAAAATAGGTGTGTTATCCTTTCCAAGATTACCTCTCAAATAATTTATGACCGACGACCACCTAATATAATTAATGATAAAAATAATTCAATTAACAAACACCATCTATTGGTAAATTCATAAATAAATAACAAAATGTAAGAATCAACTATATTCCTCAAAATATATAAAAACACACCAATTAAGACATAAATAAATGGGAGAATCCCCAACCAAATTAGACAATCATTGTACAAAATATTCTTGGGTCTTTATTACAATTTGTAAACAAAAAAAGTATCCCTTTACTTTTCCTTGCATGTTCAGGCCCTCCTTGTTTGAGTATAATATCGCCTTGATTTAGTGTTGTAATGTGTGACACATTCACATTAGGTCTTGGGCCCTTATGAACTAAATGAACTTAATTTTACTTTATTTAAGGTGTTGTAAAGTATTGTTAAACACTTTCACACTTATCTAGGGTTTTCATAAATAATTTGGCTTCTTTATGCCTTATTTGGCCTTATTTTGCATCAACAATCCTTAATTAATGCATCTTTCTGAGGATAGTCTTGACATAATCCAAGATCCAATCATAATTCAGATGTTTTTAGGTTGTGTGGCTTAGATTTAGTGATCTAGTACTCATACGTCACCTTGGGCATATGATTCTCACCTAGGCTTTTGGTTCCCAATCTGGATTTCACACTTTTCTAAGCATTTTTGAAAATGGTAACATAATTAATTCCTAATGGGACTCATACACCACTTCTAGCGTATGAGTCCCATGTGGCCCAAAATTAATTTTAATTCAAATTCGTGGCAATATTTTATTCTCCTAGATCTCATGTTGGCTTGTAGTGCTGTAATTTTGGGAAATTTGGCATAAACAAGTATAAATACAATTTTCTTTCACTTTTTTTACACCTAGCAAGTTGAATGAGCATTCTTATAGAAAATTTTAGTTCACAAGAGTATTCAAGAGTTTACAAGAGAATTCAAGAGTATTCAAGGGCTGATTATCAAGTGTTTTGGGAGCATCATTCAAGTATCAAGCATCATGTAAAATTCATCATGCATCATATTTATTTTTGAGTGAACAATTGTGATGTAGGGTTTCATGATTCAAGCTAGCATTCAATTTAAGATCTATCACATTTAAGCAAGAGTCAAGATCTACATGCATTGGAGAAACTTCATATATGTTTGCAACACTTTATTGTTAGGGTTTGGTGAGTTACAACATTGCATTTTGTTTATTGATCATTCTCTTTTTCTATTTCATTTCATTTTAAGGTTTGATTACCAAAATGGGGTTTGACTAAGGAAAACCCCTTTCCACTAACACAACAACATTTTCCCCTCTATTTAGTGTGTGATTTGTAAATCAAGGTTGAAAACACATTGAAGAGAAAGTTTGGAGAAATTTTTCAAAGTATTCAAAGTTGTCAAAGTTGTCACCTTGCATTGGAGATCATTGGAAGACTTCTACAGGTTGCAAATCAGAGTTTCGAATCTGGAAATTAGTTTGGAAGGAAAGAGCCGACATTAAATAGTAGAATCAAACTTTGAATTTCCAAAAAACCCTAACTAGATTGATATGCCACTTCTAGCGTATGAGTCCCAATATAGGTCAATTTCTTGATTTTGTAGATCCTGAATCTACATTGCCAAAAACCTAATCCTGATTAGAAACCTTCTCCTACCTAGAAACCCTAATCTAGGATTAAATCACCCATTCTAGCATATGAGTCCCATTCAACATTAAAATCAATGTTTCCAACATTTTAGAGCTTCATCTAGTCCTCTTCAGGTTTCTAGGTGCACACCTTTCATCTCTTAGTTTTTTGTTTTGATTTACATGCTTTTCCAGGTCATTTAGTGAAGTATTGCATTGCATTAGGTTTAAGCATTAGGTCTTGCATTTCATTATTCTTTCCAAGCCCTATCTTGGTGGTGAACCCCTCTTTAATTTATAATCAGACCTAGGACAACCCTATTGCAAGATCTCTTTCCCCTTTGCATTCTTTAGATTGAGATCTTTAGGGCTTCCCTTTAATGAAATGATTATGAAATGTGTTTGCTCTATGTCCTAAACCATAAGTAGAAAATCAATTTTTCACTATTTCATTTTTGTGAACCTGCATTTAGAACATCTTATTTTGTGATTTGGAGTGCATGATCATCCTAGATATTGTTTGCATTAACATTGCATTAGGATTTGCATTAGTTAATTGGAATTCTAGGGTTTCTCATGCTTGCATTAGTGAAAGTGCATATAGGTTACATTTCTCATCTTACATCATTGAAAATCATCTAAAATTTACATTTTCATTTATTGTACAAATCATACAAACTAAAAAGCATAAAAATCACTTGAAAATTTATCAAAATTATACAAAAAACCCTCACTAGGACTCATACGCCCCTTTGGGCGATTTAGTCCCAATACAAATTTTGAACAAAATTTTCCATAATTTAAAACTTTACTTCTAAAAGGTGGAAAATTGGGGCCCTTTTCTACCTAGGAGGGTTTAGGACCTAAAAGGGGTAATTTTCACTAATTTTCACTCAAGAGTAAACCCTTGAGATCTCAATGCAAAAGAGAAAGATATATTACGAGAGGGCTATCTTAGGGGCTGAATATGATCTAATGAGGGGTTCACCACTAAGTCTAGACCTAGCAATGACAATGAAATGCAATATGAAACACAAAAACCTAATTCAATGCAATGACCTACAAAATGACTTAGAAATTCAAACAAAACAAAACAAAAAAGTGGAAAGATGAATAAAGTGCACCTGATAATCTAGAAGTCACTGATTGTAGCTTTGAAACATTGGAATTTTTTCTTTCAAAGTTGACTAGGACTCATTCACCAAGCTGGGTGAATCATTCTTATTTTTGGGAAACTATGTAGGAACTAGAATCTGCCAAAAGGGTATCTGAATCTGTAAAAACCTAAAATTTGACTGGAACTGGGACTCATTTACTAGAAGTGGTGAACCAGTCCAGTTGGAATTTTCTAAAACTTTAAAAGCTAATCCTATTCTTCTCTATCTACTCTATCCTTCCTGATTGGTTTTCGGATTTGAATATCCAATTTACAACTTGTAAGTCTCCTCCAATGTTCTCCAAACCTTGATGAAAATTTTCACAACTTTGGATGATTTGCAACTTTTCTCTAATCTTTTTCCTTAGGAAATCTGCAACCTTAACTTACAAATCACATAGAAAGGAGAGGGGGAAATGTTGTTGGGTTAGTGGATAGTGGTCTATCTTGGTCAAACACCATTTTTGAAATCATTCCTACATCACATATGTTAGCACAATAAAAAACATGAGGATGAAATATTTGACATGATGATTGATGCTTGAAGAATGCTCTAAAATGCTTGATAATCTACCCTTGAATGCTCTTGAATTCTCTTTTGAATGCTAGGTGAAAATATGAGTGAAAGAACCTTGTATTTATACTCAATTATGCAGAGATTCTTGAAATTACAACACCACAAACCGACATTAGATCTAGGAGAATAAAATCTCACAAGAAATTTGAATTAAATTTGATTTTAGGTCACACGGGACTCATTTTCCCAAGGTGGCAAAAGTGTCCCATTAGACAAAATGTATGAGACCAAAAACCAAAAGTGCTTAGAAATATGTGTAAACTAGTTCAAGGCCAAAAGATCAAGGTGGGACCCATTCTCCCAAGG
>CM021105.1:94388658-94399314 GCA_007115665.2 Sequoiadendron giganteum
TCACCTCAAGTTGTTAGGATTCTTCAAGAGAACTAGCTTTGATACCAATTGTTGTCAAAACAAGGATAGACAACTGAGAGGAGGGGGTAAATTATTTGTTACCAAAATCAAACTTATTCAACATAAAACAACCTTAAATCTTAGATCTGATAATTAATAGTGCAAGCATAAACCAATAATACATCAAAGACACATGAACACAAATATTTTATACGTGGAAACCCTATTAGGGGAAAAACCACAGTGAATGGTAGTCCACGAGATTATACCCTATTAAAAGTATAATGAAGAATGAATAAGGAATGCAATTGCATTCAGGCACATTGCCTAGAGAACACTGCTCAAAGGAAGGATCACTACCTTACATACAATAATTAGATTAAATCCATCTAATGAGGTTGAACTGAGAATTTAGCTTCTACAAAAGCCCGATGACAATTCCAATTAGGCACAGAAAAAGTTCTACACACTCTTCCACACTCTACTCAATCTCTTTCACATTCTACTATGCTCTTGAATGATTTGATCCTTATTTTCTGATGTACTTCACATACAAACCCTGAGCATACATCAAAATGAGGAAAAAAATTGCTCTTATTTATCCGCTACAAGGATTAAAATCAACTACTCTGTCGGCCACAAATAAAGAATAAATTACAATTGTCAGCCTCAATGCATAAATAAATCTTAATGTGCACCAACACAAGTCAGTCACAACATAGTGAAGACCCAAATAAACACCTTCGAACACACCAAACAATAAAAGATTAATCTTCATGGATCCGCAACACGCTATCACCATCATGTCAGCCAAGAACATTAAAACTCGAGCACACATATGAAAAATCTTTGATCACGAATACTCCGATCAATGTAGATGCACAAAAAGGATAGAGCACAATCTAGACTCGTCCATGAACATCACAAGAACATCCGCAACAATTGAAATTTCCATAATTTCATCTTCTTCTTCCAAGAACACCTGCTACAGTAACAAAATGGCTGTAGGAACAAAGAACTTCATAATTTTCACAAATCTTGATGCATACCACTGAAACTTTCGAAAAAAATACTAGATAGAATTAGCAACAATCCCTTTAAAGTGCACCTTCTAATTATCAACTTACAACACTTTCCACCACTCTAACCTTCTCACTTTCACTAGCTACCTGCAATATATTTATTACAATTTTCTCAATATCTTCAACATATACAGCCTTCAGAATTACCAATGCTAATAGTGTTGACATCAATGACAACCACATATTAGCAACATAACCACAACATCCAATAGTTAGAGTAATTGTGCATTAGCTAATAATTAATTATTAATCTAATTTATTCTCATGCCTTTAAGCTAAACTTAGGAGTGATTTATAATGTTAACTAGAGAACTATTATTAGATCATTTTGTATCATTGCATGAGATGTTGACACTTGTCATGATATAATCCCTTTACCATTTAGGGTTGGTCCTATATAGTACTTGAAACCCTCATTGTATTATCTCTCTTGATCTCTTGAACTCTCAACCCTTGAGGACTCTTGTTTTCCTTAAAGATTCTTGAGGTTCATTGTTGTAGCTTTTTCTTATTGAGGAATATTGCAATTCTTTGTTTGCAGATATTTTGTGTGGAAGGTTTCTTTGTTCGTTGTTTGATCATGTGGCTCATGTTTTTCATAATTCTAACATGGTATTAGAATGTGGATTCAGTGAACCCCTTCTCGATTTATGATTTTTTTCCTCAACAAGGATTATAGGTGTCAGATTTGGATTCTACATTTCTTTTTTTTGCAATTTTTTGGAGGTGGACGATTTTTAGGTTAATTTTGACATGAAAAGGACCCCATTGTTGGATTTAAGAGGTCGATTTGATAAATTTCATTATAAATTTGTACTGGATTTCTCTGTTGGGTGTTTCTAAGGCAATTTTTTTTTATATAGAGGCCATATGGCCCCTGTACCGACACAAGTTCAGTTTTAAAAAAAAAAAAAAATTTTTTTTAAAAATGGTTTAATTTAGATTTTTTTCAAATAAATAAAAAAAAATATTAAGTGCTATTTTTTTATTGGGGAGGCGGACTGTACAAGGGTACCTGCAAGTACCTACATATGTAGGCCTACAGGCCCTATGGCCTAGTCGACAACATTAATGCTAATTGGTAGCAAGCTGCCAAAGGAATATTTTGATCAATTTTTTTCAGGGAGACCAATTATTTTTTTAACATAGGGAATATTCCTTGGCATATTCCATTTCATGATGATGCTAGCGGTACATACACTGATAGGGCCCCCCAAGTCCCCTCTTTGGCCCTAAGGGAGCTATTTTTTTCTTTTGGCCATAACTTGGGCATACAATATCAAAATTTGGTGAACGAGATATTGTTGCAAAGATGGTTTCGTCAAATGTCCAATGGTGTGGGTCTCATCACCTTTCTTTTACTAGTGTATTCTATATCCTGTTGAAGTCAAAGGCGCTATTTTTCAGTCTCGAGCTCATAACTTTTGACCTGTTTCTTCATTTTTCACGATTCCAATGACATTGGGATGGTCTTTTAGAGCCCTTCTCAACCATCCATGCACTTTTTTTTGGATTTATCTCCAAGTAAATTTTATTCAATGTTTTTTTTTTCACATTTTGGTAGTTACTTGGACTTCTTAGCTCCTGGAAACTTTCCATTTACATGAGATAACTCTTTTTGGTTGTTCTATATGTATTTCTAGTATTCTATCCTATTTAGGAATTGTAGACATCATTTTTATGCACATTCTCTTTTGTAGACACACTGAAATAAAGTGTCATTTTGGTGTATATGTTTTGGGGATTTACCACATCCTGTTGTGCCTTTTGTAATCACACTATTATATAAAGTGTCATAGGGGTTGATGTTTACTTCTTGGTTTGCCATCACACCTTTTTCAGCTAAGTATCCCTTCCATGATAGTAGCGAATCCTAGTTATTATTGCCTTACAGTGTGTGTGCCATAGTTTGCACACCCTTTTATTCGTAGGTTGTTTCTCCTATAAGAACTTCTTGGTTTCACACAGTTTCAGTGTACTTATCTTGACTCTCTTGTTTTAGCATTATGGGGGGTTTCTACTATTAGTGTTAATGCTTCCTTAGTTTGATGGCTTGAGTGATCTATGTATCTAGTTCTTGTTCCTTTTTACTTTTGGATGTAGCATACATCACTTGCTGGTTACATAAATTTCAGTGAGATGGATTATTTACCATATAGACAATTTCACTTTCCTTTTTTTGGAGGTTAGATTCATTTCAGCACTATACTAGTCATCATTCCACAACAGTCTACAAATTCTTAATGTTGAACAATGATGTTCTAAATGTTCCTCTATTTTGGGACATTATTTAGGTTGGATGCTTCTTAGTCCTTCACACTGATTTGGAGGGATTTTCAATCCTTCATTCACCTTTATCTATTTTGGAGAGGATTTTTTTCCATGTGGCTTTCTCCTTTTCTCTAGTTTTGAGAGATCTTTTGTTTGTAGGGACCCATCTTGTATTCTATTTTTAGGGTTTTAGCTACTCCATATGTTCATCTTAAGGGGGTGTTAGAGTAATCATGCATTAGGTACTAAATTAATTAATCTTTAATTAATTATTATTTTAATTTATTCTGATGCACTTAAGCTAAACTTAGGATTGATTTACTATGTTAACTAGATAGCTATTATTAGATCATTATATATTATTGCATGAGATTTTGACACTTGTAATGATCTAATCCCTTTACCATTTAGGGTTGATCCTATATAGAATTCAAGCCTCATTGTATTATCTCTCTTGATCTCTTGAACTCTCAACCTTTGAGGAATCTTGTTTTCCTTGAAGATTCTTGAGGTTCATTGTTGTAGCTTTTTCTTGTTGAGGAATATTGCAATTCTTTGTTTGCAAATCTCTTGCATGGAAAGTATATTTGTTCATTTTTTGATCTTGTGGCTTGTGTTTTTCACAATTCTAATAGATCTAAGTTATTTCATTATAAAATCTGAGTGTAATCCTAGGTTGATTTTATTTGTAAAAATTGGATGCATACTATAGTAAAAATATTGAAAAATGAAGAATTGCATAGGGTTTTCATTTTAAAAGATAAAAAAGTCTTGGTTTTCTACACTTTTTGAGATAAATTCAGATAATTACAATATGTTAAATTATAAAAATCATCATTTGAACATATTACATTTCTTTAAAAATATAAATTTTATGCATGTGTGTGTTTCACATAGAAAAAATAGGTTTTTACACATTTCCAAAAAATTGTTTGCATCCAAACTTGAGCTTGTGTAATATTAGACCTTCATACACTACAATTGGTTTCCATATTTTAATTTTTTAAAATATTTCCTATGAACTAGGGTGCCCAACACTCATGCCCAGTCAATTTCACATAAAATTTTATGTATGAAACCTTATTATGGTCTTTATTTAGATCTGGTTCTTTTTTCTAATAACTTGGGTCTTGAAACTTCTAGATTTTGTTGTGTGTTTCTAGTTGGCCCTAATTCTAGCCCTAATTCACTTAATTCAATGCATTACCCCTAAAAAATGACAATAACAATATGTTTTATTTTTAAAATTATGGTTTTGATATAGTAAAATATGAAATGTCTAAAAAAATTTAGGCCATTGTCCCAAACCCTATTCCATGCTATCACAAGCGATATATGTCAACCTTTGGCTAACCAATAGTTTTTCTAACTATGAGAATATTGTGGCGTGAAAGAATAAAATCATTGATAAATTTATTAACATTAGTTTACCAAATCTTCATTCTTCAAGTAATCATGATACTCACATTTGTTCCTCTCCCAAAATCTCTCCTACTTCTGAGGGTATTTTGGTGTAAGAGGATGAAATAATTGATAATCATGAGAATCATGTTTTTTCTTCTCCTTATCCTAGGCAAGACCTTATTCTTCACATATGGGTTATACAAGAGAGTCATGTGAGTAAAATGAAGGCAAATAGTGTAATTGTACATGACACAATTAACCACATGGAAATATTTCATAACACAACTAACATTAATCCATGACCATGTGTCTAAGATAATATAGATAGGGACACTTCCAACTCATTTTCATGAAATTATTAATTTTGGTACAACATAGACACATGAATAATGTCCAAAATAGAATATGACATGTAGTTTTAAACACATGCAATATTCAATTTAATATAATGACACTCATAGTTTGAAACACACACAATCTCTAATTTAGAGATGACACAATTTCATACACATGTAAGTTGGATTTACATTCTCTTTACACTATTACTTCCACCATACCTAGATTCTCAACCAATATATTTTTTTCATCTCAATATTATTATCACCCATCATATTTGTTTTCATAAAAGGACCAAAAATAGGTTCCAATCATTTCTAAAAAATAGGTGTGTTATCCTTTCCAAGATTACCTCTCAAATAATTTATGACCGACGACCACCTAATATAATTAATGATAAAAATAATTCAATTAACAAACACCATCTATTGGTAAATTCATAAATAAATAACAAAATGTAAGAATCAACTATATTCCTCAAAATATATAAAAACACACCAATTAAGACATAAATAAATGGGAGAATCCCCAACCAAATTAGACAATCATTGTACAAAATATTCTTGGGTCTTTATTACAATTTGTAAACAAAAAAAGTATCCCTTTACTTTTCCTTGCATGTTCAGGCCCTCCTTGTTTGAGTATAATATCGCCTTGATTTAGTGTTGTAATGTGTGACACATTCACATTAGGTCTTGGGCCCTTATGAACTAAATGAACTTAATTTTACTTTATTTAAGGTGTTGTAAAGTATTGTTAAACACTTTCACACTTATCTAGGGTTTTCATAAATAATTTGGCTTCTTTATGCCTTATTTGGCCTTATTTTGCATCAACAATCCTTAATTAATGCATCTTTCTGAGGATAGTCTTGACATAATCCAAGATCCAATCATAATTCAGATGTTTTTAGGTTGTGTGGCTTAGATTTAGTGATCTAGTACTCATACGTCACCTTGGGCATATGATTCTCACCTAGGCTTTTGGTTCCCAATCTGGATTTCACACTTTTCTAAGCATTTTTGAAAATGGTAACATAATTAATTCCTAATGGGACTCATACACCACTTCTAGCGTATGAGTCCCATGTGGCCCAAAATTAATTTTAATTCAAATTCGTGGCAATATTTTATTCTCCTAGATCTCATGTTGGCTTGTAGTGCTGTAATTTTGGGAAATTTGGCATAAACAAGTATAAATACAATTTTCTTTCACTTTTTTTACACCTAGCAAGTTGAATGAGCATTCTTATAGAAAATTTTAGTTCACAAGAGTATTCAAGAGTTTACAAGAGAATTCAAGAGTATTCAAGGGCTGATTATCAAGTGTTTTGGGAGCATCATTCAAGTATCAAGCATCATGTAAAATTCATCATGCATCATATTTATTTTTGAGTGAACAATTGTGATGTAGGGTTTCATGATTCAAGCTAGCATTCAATTTAAGATCTATCACATTTAAGCAAGAGTCAAGATCTACATGCATTGGAGAAACTTCATATATGTTTGCAACACTTTATTGTTAGGGTTTGGTGAGTTACAACATTGCATTTTGTTTATTGATCATTCTCTTTTTCTATTTCATTTCATTTTAAGGTTTGATTACCAAAATGGGGTTTGACTAAGGAAAACCCCTTTCCACTAACACAACAACATTTTCCCCTCTATTTAGTGTGTGATTTGTAAATCAAGGTTGAAAACACATTGAAGAGAAAGTTTGGAGAAATTTTTCAAAGTATTCAAAGTTGTCAAAGTTGTCACCTTGCATTGGAGATCATTGGAAGACTTCTACAGGTTGCAAATCAGAGTTTCGAATCTGGAAATTAGTTTGGAAGGAAAGAGCCGACATTAAATAGTAGAATCAAACTTTGAATTTCCAAAAAACCCTAACTAGATTGATATGCCACTTCTAGCGTATGAGTCCCAATATAGGTCAATTTCTTGATTTTGTAGATCCTGAATCTACATTGCCAAAAACCTAATCCTGATTAGAAACCTTCTCCTACCTAGAAACCCTAATCTAGGATTAAATCACCCATTCTAGCATATGAGTCCCATTCAACATTAAAATCAATGTTTCCAACATTTTAGAGCTTCATCTAGTCCTCTTCAGGTTTCTAGGTGCACACCTTTCATCTCTTAGTTTTTTGTTTTGATTTACATGCTTTTCCAGGTCATTTAGTGAAGTATTGCATTGCATTAGGTTTAAGCATTAGGTCTTGCATTTCATTATTCTTTCCAAGCCCTATCTTGGTGGTGAACCCCTCTTTAATTTATAATCAGACCTAGGACAACCCTATTGCAAGATCTCTTTCCCCTTTGCATTCTTTAGATTGAGATCTTTAGGGCTTCCCTTTAATGAAATGATTATGAAATGTGTTTGCTCTATGTCCTAAACCATAAGTAGAAAATCAATTTTTCACTATTTCATTTTTGTGAACCTGCATTTAGAACATCTTATTTTGTGATTTGGAGTGCATGATCATCCTAGATATTGTTTGCATTAACATTGCATTAGGATTTGCATTAGTTAATTGGAATTCTAGGGTTTCTCATGCTTGCATTAGTGAAAGTGCATATAGGTTACATTTCTCATCTTACATCATTGAAAATCATCTAAAATTTACATTTTCATTTATTGTACAAATCATACAAACTAAAAAGCATAAAAATCACTTGAAAATTTATCAAAATTATACAAAAAACCCTCACTAGGACTCATACGCCCCTTTGGGCGATTTAGTCCCAATACAAATTTTGAACAAAATTTTCCATAATTTAAAACTTTACTTCTAAAAGGTGGAAAATTGGGGCCCTTTTCTACCTAGGAGGGTTTAGGACCTAAAAGGGGTAATTTTCACTAATTTTCACTCAAGAGTAAACCCTTGAGATCTCAATGCAAAAGAGAAAGATATATTACGAGAGGGCTATCTTAGGGGCTGAATATGATCTAATGAGGGGTTCACCACTAAGTCTAGACCTAGCAATGACAATGAAATGCAATATGAAACACAAAAACCTAATTCAATGCAATGACCTACAAAATGACTTAGAAATTCAAACAAAACAAAACAAAAAAGTGGAAAGATGAATAAAGTGCACCTGATAATCTAGAAGTCACTGATTGTAGCTTTGAAACATTGGAATTTTTTCTTTCAAAGTTGACTAGGACTCATTCACCAAGCTGGGTGAATCATTCTTATTTTTGGGAAACTATGTAGGAACTAGAATCTGCCAAAAGGGTATCTGAATCTGTAAAAACCTAAAATTTGACTGGAACTGGGACTCATTTACTAGAAGTGGTGAACCAGTCCAGTTGGAATTTTCTAAAACTTTAAAAGCTAATCCTATTCTTCTCTATCTACTCTATCCTTCCTGATTGGTTTTCGGATTTGAATATCCAATTTACAACTTGTAAGTCTCCTCCAATGTTCTCCAAACCTTGATGAAAATTTTCACAACTTTGGATGATTTGCAACTTTTCTCTAATCTTTTTCCTTAGGAAATCTGCAACCTTAACTTACAAATCACATAGAAAGGAGAGGGGGAAATGTTGTTGGGTTAGTGGATAGTGGTCTATCTTGGTCAAACACCATTTTTGAAATCATTCCTACATCACATATGTTAGCACAATAAAAAACATGAGGATGAAATATTTGACATGATGATTGATGCTTGAAGAATGCTCTAAAATGCTTGATAATCTACCCTTGAATGCTCTTGAATTCTCTTTTGAATGCTAGGTGAAAATATGAGTGAAAGAACCTTGTATTTATACTCAATTATGCAGAGATTCTTGAAATTACAACACCACAAACCGACATTAGATCTAGGAGAATAAAATCTCACAAGAAATTTGAATTAAATTTGATTTTAGGTCACACGGGACTCATTTTCCCAAGGTGGCAAAAGTGTCCCATTAGACAAAATGTATGAGACCAAAAACCAAAAGTGCTTAGAAATATGTGTAAACTAGTTCAAGGCCAAAAGATCAAGGTGGGACCCATTCTCCCAAGGTAGAGAATGAGTCCCATATCACTAAAGCTAGGCCACGCAAGCCAAAAACACTTGAATTATGATTGGCTAATGATTGCTGTTAGGATTATCCTAAAAAAAATGCAATAAATGATGCTTGTGGATGCAAAATAGGGCCAATTAAAGCATATGAAAGCCCAATTATTAATGAAAAGCCTAGAAAAGTGTGAAAGTGTGTTACATAACTTTACAACACTCCAAGTAAGGAAATATTAAGGTTGATTTTGATTAAAAAGAGGTTTATTAGGTTTAGTTACTTAATAAAACCTTAGAAAAGTGTGAAAGTGACTTACAACACTTTACAATACTTTAGCAAGGTACCATTAAAATACATTAGTTCACAAGGGCCCAAGTCCTAATGAAAATGTGCCAAACACATTACAACACTAAATCAAGGCAACATTAAGCCTAACTTCACAAGGAGGGCCCAAACAAGTGTGAAAATATCCCTAATGACATTTTTCAACTCTACATTTATCCCCCACTTTAGTGAGAGGATGAAATCATGCATCAAACTCACACTCAAGTCGACACACTTGCATGAAGAGGGGTTCAAATTCACTAATTCCAATAAAATGAGATGACAATGATCAAGAGGGGTGATCAAGCCCCCAAGATCAGGATCCCATGGCAAACTAACATAGACACAAAAGAACACACATGAGAATAATATAAGAGCAACAACAAAGCACAAGCATACACTGTCAAATATGAAAAAGAAAAGAAAGAAAATAAAAGAAATTCAGATCAAGCTTTGACCATTTGTCCATCCCGATGTGGATTAGATCTAGGTTGTTTTTCCAAAAAATGCATACTCACTCTGAGGCAACGAAACTCCTGGCTAACCACTGGGTGAGAAGTCCTAAAAAGTGAGACACATACACTCATGGATGGTATGTACTCACACACACACGCAAGTGGCTATAGGGAAAATCATTTCTCGGTCAGGATTCCCGTGCAAACCATATCAAAGTTATACCTCCTGATAACTTTAATAAGGTACCACAAAAATAAAATGATGGTTTTTGAGCTTCATGAGACAAGAAAAAAATTGTATTCTTGGAGGTCATGAACAAAAAAGATGGCTCTACAGGCATGCAAGTTGTGTTATGCAAGGTAGCGATATAGCTACAAATGCAAAATGCAAAAAAAAAGGAAATGTTCAAAGGATTTTTGCTTAGTTCATGCAAGGACTTTAACTTAGGGAACATTATGCCTAATGTCTCCAAGAGAGGACCAGTCAAATAATAGAAAATTCACAACTTAGGGGATGCAGTGTGTCACATCAAGCCACTAAGAGGAATGCAATATGCTAAGAGAGATCACGATCTTGAAGGAAATCACACCCAATGTCATCCACAAAGCAAAAAATGCATCGTATGAAATAAAAAAATTGCACCATGAACATTGGAAATGAAAAATGCCAATGTATGCCCCCACTTTAAAGAAATTGATAAACACCATACTGTGAGAAATTACATTAAATTAGCTAATGAAAAATGCAAACAAAGAATAAGACATGAGAGCCA
>CM021105.1:94399414-94449956 GCA_007115665.2 Sequoiadendron giganteum
ACAATCATTTAGGAACTTATTCATGTTGTTATCATCTTCTCCAATACTGTCAACATCACAAGGAGGACATGCATTAGGATTTGAGTGAGCATGAGTAAGGTCAATGTCATTAGTATCATGTCCAAAATAACAACTTGACACATCCACTAAGGACTTTAAGGACATCCAAAGCTTGCCAAAGCACATATGCATGATGCAAATTTTAGATTCTAAACTATGCAATAATGTGAAATGTTCTAGATGTAATTTTGACTTTTTTGGAATACATAAAATGAAGTAAATTAAACTAGATACAGTGTATTGGATAAAATAGAAAATCTGTAACCTGAAACATAAAGGTAGTAATAACAAATGGAAACTCAGAAACTAAACTGTAAATTCTAGAAAATGTAGTGCAAAATATATAAAGGGACTAATTCGCCCAAGGTGGCGAATGAGTCCCAGTAATGATTCTTTTCAAAAAATTCATAAATTTTCAATGGAATTTTATGATTTTAGTGTTGTATGTGTTGGATCTCAGTTGTGATCATAGTTTTTCCTTGTTGAAAAATCCACTTGATTTGAGTCTCATGGTTTGACTGCTTCATATTTGGTCTATTATAGGATCTTTATGCTCTTCATATTCAATTGTCTTGACATGATACATATTTGATGGCTCTTGATGATGTTAGTTACTTTACATGGTATTCCCATGACATGTTTCAATTTTCAGCTTGCTTTGATACATGATGATTATAGTTGGTTCATATGGTCATTCACATGGTTCATGGCATGCACTTTCAACTTTCAATTTTTACATGTTGGTACTAATATTTGACATTGTGTTCATTATGACAGGGCATGCATTTGTTTCAAGGAAAGCATTTTCTTTAGATATATATGTTATTATTATCTTGACAGGTCCTGGGATCTTTATGCTTCGGGTTGATCGTGTTCTTGATGATTCGGGTTTAGGTATTTTCAGCAGGTATATTGTTTCAGCTGATCATTTTTTATGTTGATCTTGGTATTGGCACTCAGTGCATGGAAATTTGATTCTATATCATCATGGCATCTTTTTATCTCCATGGTATCAATGGTTATGACACATTGATTGATATATATGGCATATGAAATCTGGTTCATTATTTATATATATTTCTTTAACAAGAAATTACCTTGTCTAAGGTTTCAGGCTTTATGGTTATTGACTCACTTTTTTCTAAAATTATTGGTCATTGGCATTTTATGAATCTTGTCCCATTTCAAAGGAAAGCTTGAATGTCACATGGTAGTGACAAAGTATTTGACAACCATCATTTGTTCTCGGTTCAATCCTTAAGTCTTGAATTGGAATAATGCTTATTCGGGTATTATCACCTTGGCCTAATTTCATAAGAGTCTATTATCAAAGGTCATTTTTAATAAAGGTATAGAGGAGTTGGCATCTAAAAGGAATTAAACCCTATCGGGTTTCCTTAAGCTTTCATTAAGTGGTGATAGTGAATTTGACTTAGTGCAAAGTGCGTTGCATATAACTCTTGGTTGATTAATGTGCAATCAACAACCATCCTTGGTCACTAACCTTGTCGGCATTTTTGAAAATCTTGGACATGGAATAACATTTATTATGTCTTAAAGTTAAATCAACAACTAGGATGCAATAATCAAGGTGATTATTGTGTCAACATCCATGGTAAAATGTTTTGACAGCGGATTTAAAATCATTATGATTTTTTATTAAAAACATGTGAATTAGTCATTTCGGACTTCAAGTTTTATTTTATTTTGGAAAATTCATCGAATGTCTTGAGAACAGGTGGAACGATTAGGGCAAAGTCTGTTTTGCATTTTCTCTACTTAGGGTTTGGAACCCTAATCGTCGCCATGGTAATTAGTTTTGTCTTTTGTTGTAAATATCTGATATGGCCAACTCCTGAGGTGTTGAGAGTTTTTTATAAGCTTGGTCTAAGGAGAATGAGCCAATACAAGCTCGACAAAGGTCATGGGAGTTACAAATCTGGGTAACTATGGTGGTTGGAATCAAATCTCTTTGGTATTTATTTGATTTTCTTGTTGCATGATTAGGTATCTATTCCATCATTTGAATTATGTTTTAAAAAAGTTGTTACTGGTTCTTTTGCTCGAATCTGAAAAAGGATAAGTGGGTTACTTGAGTATCTCTGAAAAGATAGCTGCTTTGAATTCGGTTACATTTTTTTTCCTTTATGGGTATTTTGAAAGAGTTGTTTGTTTTAGTTATTGGGTTCATGATGATATGGAAATAGTTTCAATTTATGTCAGGCCTTAGCAGTGATAGTTATTTTGTTTTGATCAGAATGAGAAAATGTGATGTGAAGGGAAAAGGTGCTCTGGTGAAATTTTGTTTCCACCTGCCACTAATTATGAGGGTTTTTGTAAATAGATCCATAAGGGTTTTTTGTTCTTTCAAATCTCTTCGAAAAAGATAGATGAATTTTATTGGTGCATATTGTTATTGTATTTTTGTATTTCTTGGAACACATGATATTATTGGTGTAGATTTTGTTATATTAAAGGTTTTGAGAACAAAACAGTCATGGCATTCTATCTTATTTGAAAACTTTCGATGAAGGTTCTAAAAGGATTGTGTGCATTTTGAAAAAGAAGAGAGATACAGTGATTGATTACTGGTTTTTTGGGTATTGTCTGTTCTTGAAAAACACAAGTGATAACTTTTGTAATTGTAAATCTACAAACATAATGCAGAGTGATAGTCTTTACATTTGAATATGTCTGGTATTTTGAAGGTTCAATTGAGAACCTTTAGGATATTAGGGGTATTTGATTGAGAGGATCTTGTTACTTAATAAGTAAAAAGAGAAATCCTTTGATATATGATTGTATTTGAAACTAAATGAGGGGTTGGTGCTCCTTGAAATGGGTGTTTCTAAATAAGGGGTTGTCGCTTCTTGAGTGGGTGCTCTGAAATTTTCTTGTAAGGCACTATAAGCAGTGATTTGAAAATATAAGCCAATATGGCAATAGTTTAGGAGTGGTTTTTCTACCCCAAGAGGGTTTTCCACTTGATAAATCATTTGTCTCTTGATGTCTTTTATGGTCTCTCTACTTCATTATGATAATTTTGTAATGTTCAATGTATTGTTGTGATACTTCTCTTTTTAATTCTTAATGATTACATTCAACTAATGAATGTATTTATCATTGAAATATTAAGAGCATAATTTAAATTTGTTCCATTTTCTGGCAAAAGTTAAAAATGGTTTAAGACACAAATTCATCCCCCCCTCTCAGTGCCATATTCTCTCCAATAGTATGATCTAGATGTGTGCTGTAAATGCATATTTTAAATGATTTTCAAGGAAATTAAATGCAAAAACGCAAGCTAAATGAACTTTCACTAATGCAAAATCTGAAACCCTAGAATGCAAATTAAGAAATATAAATCCTAATTCAATGTTAATGCAAGCCAAATCTAGGATGAAAATGCACTCCAAATAATAATTATGATGTCATAAATGAAGGTTCACCAAAATGGAACCTCTAAAAATGGTAGAGATTGATTAAGTTCTATCACACCCATTTTTAAGGATTTCACTCAAGGATAACCCTTGAGATCTCAATGCAAAAGAGAAAGAGATGTTGCAAGAGGGATGCCCTAGGGGTTGAATATGATCTAATGAGGGGTTAACCACCAAGCCTAAACTTGGAAAAGACAATGAAATGCAAGATGATTCACAAAAACACAATTCAATGCAATGACCTACAAAATGACTTAGAAATGCAAAAACAATAGAACAAAAAAGCGAAAAGATGAAAGATGAATAAAGTGCACCTGGGAATCTAGAAGTCACTGATTGTAGTTCTAAAATACTAAAAAAATTTCTTTCAAAGTTGATTGGGACTCATTCACCAAGCTGGGTGAATCGGTCCTATTTTTTGGAAACTGTGTAGGAATTCGAATTTGCCAAAAGGGTATCTAAATCTATAAAACCCTAAAATCTGACTAGAACTAGGATTCATTCGGCAAAAGTGGTGAATTAGTCCAATCGAGCTTTTCTAAAGCTTTAAAGGTTGATCTTGCTCTTCTCTATCTACTCTGCCCTTCCTAATTGGTTTTCGGATTCAAATCTCCAATTTACAACCTGTAAGTCTCCTCCAATGTTCTCTAAGGCTTGATGACAATTTTGACAACTGTGGATGATTTGCAACTTTTCTCTAATCTTGCTCCTTAGGAAATTTGCAACCTAAACTTGCAAATCAGACACAAAGGACAGGGTAGAATGTTGTTAATTTAGTGGATAGGGGTTGGCCTTGGTAAAACCCCATTTTGGAAATCAATCCTTGAAATGAAATCAAATATAGAGAATGATGAATGAACAAAAGACAATATTGTAACTCACCAAACCCTAGGGTGATCCTACAATACTGGTTTACAACTTTTTGCCAAACTGGACACTCAAATAATTTTTCTAACTAAATCTTCACTTTCGGGAACCTATAGCGGCTAAACTGTGAGGAATTTGAAGATGATGCAAACTAGTGATTTGTGACTTTTTTTTTTGTAGATTCTAAATATATTTTTTCAAAATTTTTGGAATCAAATTGCACTTCTTTTTCCATCTCCTTCGAAAACTAGTTTTTTTAGTAAACAACATTTTTAAGGAGTGACGCTCACCGTATACAACATAAAAAATTTTCCATGAAGGATAAAATTATAATTTTTTCGAATTTAGATTTGTATCTATGATATCTTGTGCTTCCAATTAGTCTCATAGAGTTTTATTCAATATTTTTTCCTTAATCAAGTTTTGAAGTCAAACCAATTACAATTCAAACATAGGCGGACTGTATACAATGCAATTTTTTTTGTATGTATCGAAATTCTTTTTTTTTTGTAGGATCAAGGACTTCAATATCTGGTGCACTCATATTTTTATTTTTATTTTTTGATAATCTGTTATTTTCCCACATGTGTAGAACATAGAGCTTGATTTTTAGTAAAAAACCTATTTTTAATAAAACTAAAAAAACAAATATATAATACAACCAAAACATATTAAAATTATATTCCTTGGATAGCTCATTTTGAGGACTACCATTATCCAATTGGGTATGTGAAGTCTCCTCCATTTTCATCCTCAACCCAAGCTTCGAAGTGTAAAATTTTGGACATTTTTGGTGCCTGAGGGGGAGAAGGGGGGAAAAGGAGGGTTTGCTCGAACCCTGGTTTGAGTGAACCCCCTTTCCTTTACCATTTTCTTTTCTTTTTTTGAATGGGAAATGAGAGGACAATATTTAATGGGTTCGCTCGAACCAAATAGTTCATTCGAACCCCAAAAAGAATTTTATTTTGCATGGAGTCATTTTTTTCCACTTTTCCTTCCTCAATCTAATTGTAATCCACTTTTGTGGGTTTACCCCCTAGCAATAAGGTGTTGCAAATATGCTTGAAATTTCTACAATGGATGTGGTTCTTGAATATTTCTTCAATTATGTTGATCTTGAATGAAACACTTGCTTGAATCACAAGCCCTAGATCACATTTGTTAGCACAATAACAAAAATTATGGATGAAATCTTTGACATGATGATTGATGCTTGAAAAATTCTCTAAAATGCTTGATAATCTACCCTTGAATGCTCTTGTGAATGCTTGAATTCTCTTGTGAATTTTTTTGAATGCTAGGTGAAAATATGAGTGAAAGAACCTTGTATTTATACTCAATTATGCAAGAATTCCCGTAATTACAAGCCGACATCAGATCTAGGTGTAGACATGTAAAATTAACTTAACATCTATCACACACCTTGAACAACATCGAAAAAAATCAAACATTGAGCATCATCCTGCAACATCTCGTAATGTCTTGGAATGACTCAGAACATCTCTGAATTGTCTCGAAATGACTCTGAATCATCTTGGAACATCTTGTAACATCTCAGAATGACTCGAAATCCTCTTGAAACATACCACAACATCTCAAAATCATCTCAGAATGACTCATAACATCTCATAATAATTTAGAATTGCCTCATAATGACTTGAAACATCCCAGAACTGTCTCAGAATGACTTGGAATAATCTTAGAACATCCCGTAACATCTTAGAATGAATTGGAACATCTCAGAATCATCCCATAACATCTCAAAATCATATTTTAACATCTCAAAATCATCTTGTAATGTATTAGAATCATCCCACAACATCTCAAAATCATCCCATAATATCTCAAAATATCTCACAATCATCCCGCAACATCTCAAGGTCGTCCTGTAACATCATGAAACATTGTACAACATCACACCACATCGAAATAATGTCCTAAAAACCCTAATTCTACTATTATTTTAATAATACAATATTATTTAATTAATTCACTTTTTCATCATTTTTGATGAATTAAATAAATTTCATTTATTTAATAAAGTCCTAAAAACCATAATCGGGCATTGATTGGGATCGATTGGGATCCAGGAAACCACATACCACACTCAAAAAATTTGTAACAACCAGTAGGAAATAATATCAGATATTTCATATCAGAAAAATGATGCCCTAACTATGTGCACGGGCTCTCCTGATGCGAACGGTGGCGGTGCGACCTTGAGGACTATGACGGGGACTAGAGAATAGCTTGTTGGTATGGTTGTGAAGGGCAATGCATGTCAACTTACTGGCTCAAAATGGGGTGGGCGAAGTGTGGCGGTTGGGGTAGGCCGTAGACAATATGACCTCCATTCGGGGGCTTTGATGGAGCCTCCTCAGACTGGTGTTTCTCTTGCACATGCCCTGAATCCCTTGGCTATGAAAGTTTGTGGGGATTATTCAAGCACAACCTCAACCATTTCGTTCTTTGGTTGCAAAAACAAACCTAACCCCTACGATGAGTGCACGAAGTTCTTTCAGGTGCACACTCAGACTGCTATCCCTTGCTTGCCCTGTCCCATGACTCCTCCTGCCTCGACCCCTTTACCAAATCAAGGTAATGGCTCTTAGCTTGGAAGCCCTCATTTTTCCTTTGGGGACTCTGAGGTGGTCTTCTCTAACGAGTCGACGAGCCGACGAATTTTTGCTTGACAGATGATTGTATCAATGTGATGGCAAGGGATTTTGGTAGGCATTCTCTGGTGGTGCGGTGCATGCACAAGCATCCGTTGGTAACTTCCATCCTTGAATGGATTAAGTGCACGTGGAGCAATCTATCTACCCCTATTGTTGAATCTTTAGATTCCAGATTTTTTCTGGTAATGTTTTGTTCTGTAGAGGATTGCAACTTCGTTTTACAGAACGAGCCTTGGTTCTTCGGGCATTTAGGTCTCTTTATCTCCCCATTTTTTCCTTTCTTTGATCTGACCATGGCCAAGATCACTTTTATTCCTATCTGGATTCGGCTGTACAATCTTCCTTTGGTGTTGCGCAACATGGATCTTCTCAGCACTTTGGTTAACCAGGTGGGATCCTTTGTCAAGCTCGATCCTGACATGGTGGCTTTTGATCATCATTTTTATAGGATTTATGCTTTGGTGGATATTTATAAACCTCCAACTCATTATGTCAGGGTCCATTCCTCACATGGTGTATGGACTCAATTTCTAAAGTACGAGGGTTTACCATTTCGTTGCTTTCTTTGCAACTAGTTGGGTCATAGAATTGATGCTTGCCCTCTTTAACATTCGGCTAGGGAAAGGAATTCATGCTTGAAGTAGTGGGTTAAAAAGGATGGCACTCCACATTCTGAGTTTATTTGGCAGAATCATGGAAAGTTTTTTGTGCATCCTTTGGTGCCTGAGTCGGATCATGTTCAGCCTTCGGCTCCCTTGTCCCCTCCGCATACTCCTATTATTGATAGTTCCACTACTTCCCCCTTGGAGACAGAGGATGAGGGTTCTGATTCGGATGGGACCTTTCCTTTCATGAACGACTTGGAAGATCAAAACCAGGCCTATTTGGATGACTTTTCTTTGGCTCTGCCTTGAAAACTTAGTATATCTTAGTCTAATACTAATAAATCTAAACCTGATTATGGATCTAAACATAAGCCTGGTAGGAAATATGATGCGGAGAAGCTTCACAAAATAGGTTTGGAAGTGGTGAAGGCCGGTTCCCAGTGGACTCTGGAAGCCATTCTCCTCCGAAAATGTCGGAGGGCTTAATTCTGGTTGTGGGCTTTTCGCTTATTCTTCCACATGATTGTCTTTGGTTTTTGGCTGTTGGTTGGATTTTGTCTTAGCTCCTGGCTTCTTTGTAGGTTTCTTCTATCTTCTCTCCAGTTCTTCTTTCCTTGAATTCTTCTTTTCTGAGAGGCACTTTTCTGTAACCTTCTCTTTTTATTTAATAAAGGGAGTGGGCCCCTCAACCCACAGATTACAGATTAAAAAAAAATTCCTATAAACCCTAATTCTTCTATTCATTAAATAAAACAACATTATTTGATTAATTCACGTTTCATCATTTCGACCAATTAAATAAATCATATTTATTTAATGGAGTCTTAATCTCACTTTATTTGATCCTAATTGATTAAATAACACCAATTATTTAATTAAGTCACTAAATCACCTTATTCCCCTAAGTTGATTAAATTATTAAATCATAATAGTTTAATTACGACACTTTCCCTCCAAAATTTGAATAATTAAATCAAACTATTCAAATCAATTATCAAAAATCAAATCAAACTAATGCAAATTTGTTTGCAAAAGTCAAACTTGATTTTCATACATTTCAACTCCGAAAAGGAATTAATTAAATCAATTAATTCATATTCCTCACCCACTTTTTGATTGAGAAAATTAAGATTATTGACTAAGCAATCTAAGTTGTTAACTAATCACTCTAAATTGCTAACTAAGTAGTCTAAGTTGTTAACTAATCAATCTAAATTGCTAATTGAGTGATCTAATTTGTTAACTAATCAATCAAACTCCAACTAATCCATCTAAATCTTGACTGATCAATCTAATCCCTGACTAGCCAATCTATTCTTTAATCACACAAATTGTGCAATCAACTTTTCATAATCTTTTCATTTCTAAATCCTCTCAACATACTTTGACTGTTGATCTAGATATTGTCCAACATGATCTTGATCGTCCATTTTGAATCTCATTTTCTATATAACAAACCTCTTTCCTCACAAATAAGGATTAGAGAATCAACATTATTTGTACAATGAAGTACCACTGACATTCACAACCACCATTGTTAGTGCTTCAACCTCATTTCTTTGATCAACCAATATCAAGCAATCACTCCTCAAGCTTTTGCACACGAACTTTGGATGCTTCATGATGAGAAGAACAACCCAACATCAGGTGAATACACTCCACTACGAGATGGTAACACTGTGATCTTTGTGTACATTCAATTTTGTAATCATAGATTAATTTATGTATGTTCAAATAGCTTAGTTTCATTTAGTATGTGTAGGATTAGATCTTAGATTAATATGTTTGATCCTAGTATAGATTCTTGTTTCAAGCATGTTTGATCTTGTTTTCGATCTAACATTCTCCCCCTCACACACTAGGAGAATAAAATATCGCCAAAAATTCGAATTAAATTTGATTTTGGGTCATATGGGACTCATTCGCCCAAGGTGGTGAATGAGTCCCATCAAACATAATGCATGGGACCAAAAACCAAAAGTGCTTAGAAATGTGTGAAAACCGATTTGGTGCCAAAAGATCCAAGTGCGATCCATACACCCAAGGTGTTGAATGAGTCCCAAATCACTAAATCTAGGCCACACAAGCCATAAACACCTGAATTATGATTGGCTAATGATTTGTGTCGGGATTATCCTCAAAAAGATGCAATAAATGAGGCTTGTGGATGCAAAATAGGGCTAATTAAAGCATAAGAAAGCCCAATTATTAATGACAAGCCTAGAAAAGAAAGAAAGTGTGTTAAAAAACTTTACAACACTCCAAGTAAGGCAATATTAAGGTTGATTTTTATTAAAAATAGGTTTATTATGTTTAGTTAGTTAATAAAATCCTAGAAAAGTGTGAAAGTGAGTTACATCACTTTAGAAAGGTATCATTAAAATCCATTAGTTCAAAAGGGCCCAAGACTTAATGTGAGTGTTTCAACCACATTACAACACTAAATCAAGGAAACATTAAGCCTAACTTCACAAGGAGGGCCCAAAAAAGTGTGAAAATCTCCTTGATGACATTTTTCAACACTACAGTTTTTGTGCTCTTGCTTGCTATTGATATCTTTCTATTTCAATTTACAGAGTTTTTATTATATTCATTGCATTGAATTCAGCTTAAATTTTCATTTACATCCATCTTGCACTTAGTATCCCTTGCATGAGCATTTCTACTTGGTTTCCTATTGCTAATACTATAGTGAGATAAAGTACGAGACTCATGGCATCCCATGATAGAAAAATCATCATGGATCTTGGGTTGTCTAGCTCTTTAACTCCTAGTATTGACACTAGTTCACTAGGTATGGACCATACCCTTAACAACTCTTTTCCTTTAAGTAGTGTAACATGTATGTTGAAACAATGGTTGCTAGTGTCTCACAAGAAAACATAATCCAAATTCATGAAGACTTAGCAAACCTACAAAATCAGATAAGTACTAAGAATATTTCAACCATCGCTATGCCTACTATAGATAACATTCATCACATTCTTGAAAGTGAAGATGGACTTGAACTTGTGTGTAACATAGTTCAAATCTTTGGAAAACACTTTCCCTCAAACACTAGTTGTCCTTTACCTACAAACAATGTCACAAGCCAAGGAGGAATTCAAATTCCTCCTCTTACAACAATTGCCTCTATTCTTACCTCTACCAACCCTCAAGTTACAACAACAATGCAACTGACTAGTAATGTGATTCCTTCCTTGGGTATTTCCGTTAGCATCCCTAGTACCTTTTTGGCATCTCATGTCATATCTCCCACCACCTTACCACCTATAATCATTCCATTCAATTGTCCCTCAAACCATACACACCTTTGTGCCTTTTTCACCTCCATCTCATAATACAAGGAATGACCCTCTCATAAAAAAACTCTTGCAAACTGTTTCATCCCTTCAAAAGCGTGTTTCCACCATCAACCAAAATCAAAATGGCCCACCTACATATTATGTCAAAATTAGTCCATTGTCCTTGGAGATATTGTGAACACAGATGCCACAAGGTGTAGAGATGTGTAGATTTGATAAATATGGGGGAAAGGGAGATCCTTCTAACCATGTTTCTGCTTACACAACCTTATGTAGTGACTTTATCCTTGACGAAAAAGTCAACTTTTCCTAAGATCCTTGAAGGATACAACCTTAGAATGGTTTTCTTCGTTATTGAACAACTCAATTTGTTCATTAAATGAAAATTTTGAGGCCTTTATAAACCATTTCCAAGAGCATATGACTCCTAAAATGACCTTGGTTGATTTGATGAGATGTAAGAAAAAAGAAGAAGAAAAGATTATAGACTTTATTTCACTCTATCAATCGCTTTACTCCCAAATCGATGCAAAGGTCCACGACCCTCACCTTCAAAATATGTTCATAGAGAATTTGCTAGTTAAGATACAAGATAATATTACCATGATGAAATTTCCCTCCTTCATGCACTTATGTACGACCCTTCATGATTATCAAAACTCGGTTAGTAGTCGAGATGCAAAATCCACCTCTATCTGAACTAAGAAGTTTCATTTCATAAACCAGAACAATTATCAACCTTTTAGGATGTAGAATAATGGTTTCCTCCAACTAAATCACCCTCAACAAACAAACCAACATGTTGATACCCACGTAGTTGTTATTAAAGAAATGATACCCTTTAGCTATGGGGAACCATAAAGGCAATTCACTCCCTTACCTGATACCCTTCATAATACAATGTCACAACTCTTAGAACGAAAGATGATTACCTTGCCTCCCATTAAAACTATCGATCCTAATAAACCATTACTTGAAACCTATAGAAAAAAATTATTACTGTCACTATTACCGACAAAATGGACATGATACAAAATGTTGTCAGCATCTTATACATCTTGTGCAAGACATCATTGATTTCGGTCAGCTTTCCATTGGAGGTATTAGTGATCAAGGAAATAATTTTGTTGCCCCTCCTAACCAAAACGTGCAAAGCTTTACCAACCCCATTCCTAATCATAAAATTTCATTGGTCAAAGCTAGTAAAACTAAAAAGAATGATGTGATGAATGTTGATACTGATGACAACAATGATATTGTTCAACATGATCCTTTAGATATTGATCCTATGGATAATATGGTAGGAGTGATAGATGTTATACCTCATAAGGGGTGAACTAAAAATCCTCTTGAGATTTCTTTCTCCTCACAAGATATACTTAAACATGCACCTGATGGTCCTCATTACATAGTCGGTCGAATCTATGACAAGCCCACTAATGGGATATTAATAGATTCCATCTGTGGAGATAATGTGATCACTAAAAATTCATACTTGTGCATGAGCTCTATCAAGAAATACATGATAAACTGAAAGCATGGATCAAGATGCATAACGGTTTTCCTTTCCCCACAATGGGATCGATCACCCTTCCTTTACAAATAGGATTGAAAATATTGCATGTCTCATTCTCCATCATCTCGCAGTCGTACCAATTTCGTGTGAAGCTAGGCTATCCATGGCTTCGATCCATGAATGCATTCCTTTCGGTTGTACATAAATGCTTAAAGTTTCCCTTTGATAATGAAATTTTCACTGTGCATCATAGTGGTTTTAACCCTTTGTCTTCCCATGGAAACTTTTCCTTAGATTTCTTTTGGACCAAGCCTACATGGAACCTATCAAACGTTGAGAAGACTTATTTTTCAAGTCTTACCAAAAAATCAAGGTTAAATGCATATCAAAACTATCTCTGCAAAAATTACCTCAGCCCATGACCAAGCCTACCATCCTTGATGAAACCATGATTGAACTAAAATACATTCCAAACAACCAAGAACAACCAATGACAGATCCTTTGCCTACTTCCTACAAAAGACCAAGAGATAACGAAAATAATCTCGTCATGCCTCCTAGAATATAACAAGTTTACAAAGCTAAAGAGAAAGTGATTGAACAACCTTCCATGTCTTCTTTTGTTCCTCCCCTTAGGGAATAAAAGAGACCTATGGTTGATCATCCTACTCCTACACAAACACAACTTGAAAATTGAACTAAAAGAAATAAAGGTGCTAGGGAATGTAGGCGTAGACGTCATTCCCTTGATCAATGGTTAAATGAAGAAATAAATAAAGAAAATCAAGAGTCCAAACTTTACTGAAGCAATGCATGATGAGTCTACCCCTTCATCAAAATAAAAATATCCTATAACGTAACTGCAACAAGAGCTAAATCCTTCTTTAGACATTATCATTCGACCTCTTGTTGTGATTAATTTAGCTGATGATGGGGAGATTACTAAAATTGATGGGGAGGTGCATAATGAATTGAATAAATTATTTTCATCTTCTATGAACTTAAATGATAATTCCCCTAAGAAGAGTGTTGAACTTGGAAATGACCCTAGTTTAGCACTTTCTATTATCCCTTTGGCTATTTGTCCACCTTTTGTATACAATGAACATGATTGGGATGCAGATGAATTACTTTAGGTTGACTCACATTTTCCTTACTAGTATTTTGCATTATTTATTTTTCTTTTGTGTGATTGCATGTGCATAATGTGATCCCTCATGTTATTCTATTTGATGTACCTCTCTCTCTTTGTGGCATTCCTCTATTTTAACCTTATTCTTCTCTATGTCGTAAATCTTTTATCTTCACCTTCTATCTTTTTCATGTGTCTTGTGTTTTCCTTTTGTAGATGACACAAGGTGCGAGACATTCACGTCTCTTCCATATTGACCCAAAATATTTTCCTTTATCTTTTTCATTTGTCTTGTGTTTTCCTTTTGGGAATGACACAAGGTGTCACTTAACATTCATGTCTTCCATGTTGACCCAAAAACTTTTCCTTTATCTTTTTCATTTGTCTTTTGTATTCATTTTGGGGATGAGGCAAGGCATAGAGACATTCATGTCTCTTCCATGTTTACCCGAAATGATTTTTCTTTGTTTTCACTCTCTTTGTGGCATTTTTCCAATTCTATGTGTATTTGGGGAATGATGGCAGTTTCGAGCTCTATAAAAACATTGTATCAAGAAAATATTGAATCCAAATCCATGGATCCCTCATGTGTCTTGAGTTTTATTTTTGGGGCAACCCCTCTCTTTTCCTTTTTCATGATGTAGCTTTATTTGGAAACATATGACTTAGCATAGGGCTTTCCAAATAAGATATCATGTCTTCTTTATTGTTAGCATTTTTAATTTCCTACTTTAAAGTAAATTTCTCATAGCATGGTGTTCAACAATTTCTTTAAAGTGGTGGAATACATTGGCATTATTCTTTTTTTTTCATTTTTTATGGTGTAGTATTCTTATTTCATACGATGCATTTTTTCTTTGTAGTTGACATTGGGTGTGATGTCCCTCAAGAGCGTGATCTCTCTTAGCATATTATATTCCTCTTAGTGGCTTGATGTGACACATTGCATCCCCTAAGTTGCAAATATTTTATCCTTTGATTGGTCCTCTCTTGGAGACATTAGACACAATGTTTCGTAAGTTAAGACCTCACATGAACTAAGCAAGATACCTTTGAACATTCCCTATATTGCATTTTCATTTTCGGTTATATGGCCACCTTGCATAACATACCTTGCATGCTTGTGGAGCCATCTTTTTTGTTCACGAGTTCCAATCATATGAAGCTTTGCTTTCCTCATGAAGGTCAAAGTTCATTTTTGTGTGGAACCTTATCAAAGTTATCAGGAGGCATAACTTTGGTATGGTTGGACGAGAAGCCAATCCCATGCATGACTTTCCCTTAGCTACTTGCCTTTGTGTGTGAGCACATACCATCCACATGTGTATGTGTCCCACCTCTTTGGATACTCACCCAACAGACAACCTAGAGTTTCATTGCCTCAGAGTGAGCATGTATTTTTCAAAAAAATATCCTAGATCTGATCCACATCTCGATGGAGGGTGATCCTACAATGCTGGTTTACAATTTTTGGGAGATTCTTATTTTTTTCTGAAATCACATATTTTTAGAAAATATAATGATTTAAGCCTTAAAAATTTATATTTGAAGGATTCCAATTGAAGAGGGTTTGATCAAACCACCTTAGATCAAACCCCCTTGGATAGAACCCCGCTAGTTTTAAACCATACCTATAATGGAGTCTCCTTTACACCTATCAAAATGTTGATAAAAAACCACTTTTGATTTACCTTTTGGGGGATCAAATGAATTAATTTAAAATTATTTTTTTGTAAGTATGTATTCCTTATTATAAGCTTCCCAAAAAGTATAATTTTAAATAAATTTAATTTAATTATTATATTTATTTTTTATTTCTTGTGAATGTAGAATTTTCACCAAAAATAAAGCTCTCTATTCTGAACATATGGAAAAATAGCATATTAAATTAAAAAAAAATTGAAAAATATGAGTACACTACATATTGAAGTCCTTGATCCAACAAAATAAAATAAAATTGAATTTTGATACATACAAAAAAGTTGTGTTATATGGTCTGCCTATGTCTGAGTTGTAATTGGTTTGACTTCAAAACTTGATTAAAGAAAAGATATTCAATAAAACACTATGAAACAAACTGGAAACACTAGATATCATAGTTACAAATCTAAATTTAAAAAAAAAAAGAATTTTATCCTTCATGGAAAAAAATTGTGTTATATGGTGAGCATCACTCATTAAAATGGTGTACACTGAAAAAAACTAGTTTTGGAAGGAGATGGAAAAATAAGTGTAATCTAATTCCAAAGTTTTTTAAAAATATATATTTAGAATCTACAGATAAAATGTCACAAATCACTAGTTTGCATCATCTTCAAATTCCTCACGGTTTAGCTGCTATAAGTGCCTGAAAGTGAATATTTAGTTAGAAAAAATTAGTTCAATGCCTAGTTTGGCCAAAAATTCTAAACCAGTATTGTGGGATCACCCTGGAAAAATGGTCGAAGCTTGATCCATCCATTTTTCTTTTCTTTTCTTTTTCTTTCTCCTTGTCTTTGGTAGTGTATTTTTGCGCCTTCTTGTTGCTCTTTACATCATTTTCATGTGTGTTCTTTTATGCCTATGTTGGTTCGCCATAGGATCTTGATCCTGGGTGCTTGATCACCCCTCTTGATCATTGTCATCCTATCTTAGTAATGTTGGTGCACTTGGACCCCTCTTGATGCCATTTTGTCTACTTTAGTGTGAGTTTGAAGCAAGTTCATCCTCTCACTAAAGCAGGGGCTAAATGTGGCAATGAAAAAGGTATCCCTTTACTTTCCTTGCCCATTCAGGCCCTCCTTGTTTGAGCATAATGTCACCTTGATTTAGTGTTGTAATGTGTTTGACACACTCACATTAGGTCTTGGGCCCTTGTGAACTAAATGAACTTAATTGTACTTTATTTAAGGTGTTGTAAAGTGATGTTCCACACTTTCACACTTTTCTAGGTTTTTCATAAATAATTGGGATTTTGTATGCCTTATTTGGCCTTATTTTGCATCCACAAGAGGATAATCTTGACATAATCCAACATCCTATCATAGTTCAGATGTTTTTAGGTTGTGTGGCCTAGATTTAGTGATCTACGACTTATACACCACCTTGGGCGTATGAGTCCCACCTAGGTTTTTGGGTCCTAATCTAGATTTCACACCTTTCTAAGAATTTTTGAAAATGGTCCCATAATTAATTCCTAATGGGACTCATACACCACTTCTAGTGTACGAGTCCCATGTGGACCAAAATTAAATTTAATTCAAATTCTTGACAAGATTTTATTCTCCTAGATTTGATGTTGGCTTGTAGTGTTTTAATTTCGATAAATTTGGCATAAACAACTATAAATGCATGTTTCTTTCACTCATTTTACACCTAGCAAGTTGAAAGAGAATTCTTATAGCAAATTTGAGTTCACAAGAGAATTCAAGAGTTTACAAAAGCATTCAACATCATTCAAGGGATTATTATCAAGTGTTTTGGTAGAATCATTCAAGTATCAAACATCATGTCAGAGTCATCATGCATCATGTTTGTTTTTGAGCAAACAATTGTGATTTAGGGTTTCATGATTCAAGCTAGTATTCAATTCAAGATCTATCACATTCAAGCAAGATTCCAGATCTACATCCATTGGACCCACTTCATACATGTTTGGAACACTTTATTGCTAAGGTTTGGTGAGTTGCAATATTGCATTTTGTTCATTCATAATTCTCTTTTCCTATTTCATTTAATTATAAGGTTTGATTACCAAAATAGGGTTTGACGAAGGAAAACCCCTTTCCACTAACAAAACAACATTTTTCCCTCTCTTTAGTGTGTGATTTGCAGATCTACCTATTTACGACACATTGAATAGCAAGTTTGGAGAAAGTTTTAAAAGAATTCAAAGTTGTCAAAGTTGTCACCTTGCATTGGAGATCATTGGAAGACTTCTATAGGTTACAAATCAGATTTTCAAATCTAGAAATCAGTTTGGAAGGAAAGAGTAGACATTGAAGAGAAAAATCAGACTTTTAATTTCTAGAAAACCCTAACTAGACTGATACACAACTTCTGGTGTATGAGTCCCAATATAGGTCAATTTTTAGATTTTTGCAGATCCTAAATCTACACTTCCATAAACATGTTCCTACCCAAAAACTCCAATCTGGGAATAAATCACCCAGTCTAGCATATGAGTCCTAGTTAGTATTAAAATCAATGTTTCCAGCATTTTAGAGCTTCATCCAACCCCCCTCAGGTTTCTAGGTGCACACCTTTCATCTCTTAGTTTTTTGTTTTGATTTACATGCTTTTCTAGGTCATTTAGTGAAGTATTGCATTGCATTAGGTTTAAGCAATAAGTCTTGCATTTCATTAGTCTCTCCAAGCCCTAGCTTGGTGGTGAACCCCTCTTTAGTTTATAATCAGACCCTAGGACAACCCTATTGCAAGATCTCTTTCTTTACATACTTTAGATTGATTCAATAAAATGATTTTATTATTGTCACAATTTATTTGTAAACGTGTATATATATACATATATTTATACACACACAATAAGGAACTTTTATTAACTCTAGAGTTATATATCAAATTATCAAATCAAAAAGATGATCTCAATGAGATAATCCACTAGCATGGGGTAAACATTGGTCCAAACTTTTTTCTACTATTTAGATACCCTCTAAGCTACTTTTTCTAACAAAATTAACAAATTGTGGCTATATTGAGAGAAATTTTCTTTAAAACTTTTAGATTTGAGATTAGAATTATGAGTTAAAACAATGGCTAAGAAAGGGTTTTAGGAACATGAAACAACAATATATAACACTAGGGATGACCTTCTAATCACAAAGAGCATTGATAGTTGTCTTATTGATTAAAATCACCCAATTATGTATAAATACTAATTAGTGATACCTAGTATAAATTGAACATAGTTAAGGATAAGAGGGAATAATACATAGGGTGTGTCTAGTATATTATCTTTCCAATATAATTATATTATTTATAAATAGCATCATCCCAATGTTTCAAAGAACTAACTTTGGAGGAGTAGGACTATTCCTATAGCTCACTATCTCATATATGATGTATAGGGTGAGTAATTTCCCAAGGTTAACTACTTACCAATGCATCACCAAATTCAAATGGCCAAAGGTCACCTAGGGTGAGGTTTCCAAAAAATCATGGTCATCAAAGGAGTATGTGACACAAGAACAAGAACAAAGGAAAGATGGTGTAGGAGGGAAGATTTCCTTGCATGGAAGATTCACTAGGAGAAGCAACTATGTCTATATCATTATAATCATATTGTAGTTCATCCAATGTTAATGTTTAGGAAATAGTATATGATGGCCTCCTAATCAATGGTTTTTTATAGCTAACCTCCCCAACTAAATTAAGATGCTTAGAAGAGGACATGTTTAAGGTGTGGTATGACATGTATTAAGGACAAGGGAGTTTTATGAGAAGATACTCATCATAAGGGACATGGACCTCATCTTCACTATGGAAAGACTCATTAAAGACATTAAAATATATATTATTTATGGAAGTATATGATACTTTTGCACAAAATCTATCATGCATAATTGAATTTATGAAGTATTATTATTATCCCTCGATAGCTCAAGAGTGTATAGGATATAGTAAGGGATAAATTACTATCATAGGTGATGAAATAAGGATCATTATAAATGAGGCCCATAAAATATATGGTGAGGTTTTTAGAAGAAAGGAGAATCCATCCATGGTTTAATATTTTATAAAGAGAATGCACAAATATGAATGCAACTTCTAAATAAAGTAATATATACATAAAAATATAAAAGTAAAAGATAACACTAAAGGAGAAGAATTCATGAGTCAAGTAAAAGATTAAGGTCTCATGTGCATTGAACATTAGGGTCTCATGTGCATTGAGCATTAGGTTTACAGGTGCATGGAAACCTTGATTTTACAATTCATTTGAAGCTAAGGGCATGGTGCTTACCTTCACCCTTCGCTCGAACCTACACTATGCACCTTCATTCGAAGATGCCCTAGTCTCCTCTATGAATGAAAATCATCCTCCCCCCATTCCAATATTCTTTGAGGTGTTGTAGTTTTGCTAAAATGAATTGACAACTATGTAAATATCGGTTCATATATCTCTAAAAAAAATAGTTCCTTTGATTAAAGGTATCTTCACTCGAAGGTATTTTTTTAATTTAACAAGAATTTATTGTTTTTTAATTTAATGTGAACCTTTAGTCAAATATGGCCTTTGATTGAAGGTTTTTTGTGTGAAGACCTTCAAATTAAGGTAGTTAAAGAAATATACCACACTCCCTCCCAAAAATTTCATGTCCCAAGTTTGGGATTGAGTATTGTGTTTTTACCAAACAAATTCATAAAACTAGATTTAAATCCACATAATTTTATCCAAACAAATAGGAAGGAATAAAAAAGATGAGAGTTTAGAGATTTATTGAATTCCACCTAATGCACACCACCACTTGATTTTATTCCTCAATCCCTAACCAATAAACCTGGAGTTTTAAGCCACATACAAGAGAAGTAGAGGGGGAAGAAATAAAGAGTATGTGACCCCATAAAATCCAATAGAAAATAAGAGAAGGATGGAAGACAAGAACCAAATATATAGCCTCAAAAATTTATTCCTAGGTAAGACAATTACTTACACCTAGAAAGAGGATACAAGGAGAAAAGAAATGGGAGGGCATGTAACAAAGATTCCAATGCTCAAAATGGTTGATTTCCTTCTTTATCCCAAAATCCCCATTTCAAAAATCTCATTTTCCTTTCACAAAACCTAAAACTTATAGTATAATCTATTTTATTATAAATTATTTTTTTACATTCTTTCAACAACACATGCCTATTTTGATTTAATTATTTTAATGAAGGCAACATAAGAAAACATACTTATTAGGGTAAAAATAATAACATAGTTTTATGATAAAAACAAATATTTTATTTTCCACACAATGACATTAAATACATTGCAAGACACATGAAACAATAATTTAATCTATTACCAACATAAATTCATTTCACTATCACACAATAAAATATAGAAAACACACAAGCGTATTGCATCAAGATTCTTCACATGACTCAAGATTTTAAAGATGAATTTAGATCTAGGCTTATAGGGCTATACAAAACACATCTTGTAGTTTGAACTAAATTAATACAAGGAAATACAACATAAAACTTTTACCCAAGTTGATTGTATCCAATTAACCACTAGTGGGGAAACTTATGCTTGCACAATCAAGGAAAACTTTAGGCATTGTTTCCCAATATAAAATAGCCAAAGCACAATACATATATGTATCCCCAAAAAAATAATATCAAAATCTACATCTACCTAAAAATTATGTAGCTTTACCATGATCCAAATATGCAAATGAAAAATAAACAATCATAATGATGAACTTAGTGGGTATAGGAAAAATCACATATCATTATTAAAAATAGTCAAGTAGAAACACTATTGAGCCCAATCATATAAAAATCCACACATGCATGTAAATCTAAGAACATAATCCATATAACCAAATAGTATACCACCCAAACATCATAAAGTATGTTAGTGTGATTGACAGATTAGTATGGGCCGACTACACTTGATCCATAAGGATACATAGCATATTCAAGCCACTAAACGTTGATCCCAATAAAGACCATTCAATATAAAAATATATTAAGCATCCATTAAAACTTAACATTCTAAACCATGAAAGCTTTGAAAATACCCATTCAATTCATTTAAACTTATCCTATTGGGGGAGTGGTGTCGTGTTGATGTGGAACAATGTCCCTTTCCCAATCCCTTGGATGATGAGCTTGTTTCAATCAATTTTATTAAATAAAATTAATGAAACCATTGATATATGTGTATGAAAACATGATTTGAATGCTAAAATAACATTATGCAAGCTATTTTAACATGATTTATGCTAAGATGATCAAGATGTGTGAGTGTAAAGCTAATTTAAATGGATTTTAAGCTAACAAAATTAAAACCCTAATTACCAAATAAGCTACACGAATGCATCTATGTTACCATGGAATCCAGGCTAATTAATGCAATTAATTAAGCTAAAATGATACTAAAAAGTACTAAATATGAGTTTGAGTGTGAGTACATGAGTGGTTTCAACAACATAATTTATCTCTAAAAAAGGTGGATCCCTTCTCTAAATAGTGACCTATTTATAGGATAAAAAATGAGAAATGAAGAGTTGAGATTAAAAAGGTTAATCAATGGTCAAGGATGAAGGAAAGATGAAACATGGATCATGGAATCTCATCAATGGATGAAAATAAATGATCACATGGATCAAGGAAACAATCAAGAGTTGATATTATTTCAAACAAACACATATTTAACTTGCACAAGAAGTCTTGTAAGTTAACTTTCACATGAAGTTTTGCAAGTTTGTTATGAAGAGGAATATTCCTTTTTTCAAATGAGTGAAGAAAAGAGAATATTGTTTGGAATATTCTCATGGGTGAGGGAGATAGATATTTAGCAAATTAAAACAAAGTTTCAATGTGCAAAAGTGGAAGGAATATTCCCTTGCAAGTGGGGGAAATTAGATTTAATTAGGTAATTGATAATTAAACAAATGTTTATTTATGCAATTAGGGTAATTTCATGAAATTGATTAATGTAATGTAGAAAAAAGTATCCTTGACATTTTCATGCTCATTTGGGCCTTTCCTATGGATTTTGGCCTTATTTTGCCTAGATTTAATGTTATAATGTGGCCAACACATTCGCATTAGGCCTTGAACTCTTGTAAATCAATAAAAACCTTGTGATGTCTTACAAAGTTGTTGTGAAGTGTTCTAACCCACTTTCACACTTTTCTAGGGCCCTTTTACTATAATTCACTTAAATAACCTCTTTTTATCACTTACCAAGTCTTATTTCAAAGTGTTGTAAGGATTTGTAACAAACTCTCACACTTTTCTAGGCTTTTTATCAATAATTTGACCCTTTCTTATGTTTAAAATGGCCCCATTATGCACTTATAGGTCATACTTATGTAATTTTCAGAGAATAATCTTGTTAAACATCATTAAATACACTTTAATTTCTAACACCCATAAAATTGCCCTGGTGGGACCAAGTTGCCACCTTGGGAGAATTAGTCCCATTTGGCTTAACAATCAAAATTATTTTATAATTCTGGAAGGATATTATTCTCTAGACCTTGAGGTCAACCTATGATGAGGTATTTTCAAGAATTAAGGAAAATCATGTATAAATAAAGGGTTTTCCCCTCATTTTCATTCTCCCTATCTTCCTAATCAAGCAATCAAGAATTATTCAAGCATCCAAGAATTCAAGGAACTTCAAGCATTCATCCACTGGAGCATCTACTTGCATATCTTCAGATTTCTACTTCAAGGGTTTGGTGAGTTTTAGCATTTTATGTTGTTCAATCATCATTCTCTTTCCATTTCCTTTCATTTTCAAGGGTTTGATTACCAAAATGGGGTTTGACTAAGGCAAACCCTTATTCTCTAACCCGTAACCCTTTTCCCCTCTTTGAATGTGTGTTTTGTAGGTCATGTATGTAGGTTTGATAAAGAGAAAGGTGTTAAAAGGTGTCAACATCATTCAAAGTCAAAAAAACCCTAAAAGAAGCTTGGAGATCACCTACAAGTCAAAGTCCAGAGATTCATATCTAGATTCTTGTCAGGAATTGAAGTATAGATTGAAAGCTATAGATTGCATCGTTGAGATTCCCAAAAGTTGAAGGTGGACTAAGTCACCATCATTGGTGAATTAGTCCCACTGCTAGGCCTAAAAAGTGTTTTCTGCAGCAGTTCTGGATGCCTAGTTTCCTAAAACTTGTTCTGGCAGAATCTCCCTGAAACAGGACTAAGTCGCCTAGCTTGGCATAAGTGTCCCAGTTGGCTTCAACAAAAAATTCTGAAAGGTTCTAGAGCCTCTTTGCATCAGATTTTAGTTTCCAATTGCACCTCTCTAGCCCCTTTCATTTCTGTTAAAATTTTAATGCATTCTTAGGTCATTTTACATTGTGTTTTCAAACATCTTGCATGCCATTATTTTCACATTATTTGTTAGTTTCTTTTATCAGTTTATTGAATTTAGAGAATTTCATTTAGACACATTTCAATCAAATTTTCATTAGTTTTGAATGAACCCTTAGATTCCCTTTGGTGGAAAATCTCTCTCATTTTAGGTGAAAACCCCTAGAAGTGCAAGAGATCATCCTTTCCCAAAAAATCTACAGTTCATTTTGGTGAACCTGCATTTCAAACATCCTATTTCTGATTTAGCATCCTAGGAAAAACTTCTATTAACATTGCATTGCATTTCACATTGTTTAAATTTGCATCCTAGGGTTCATACTTTGAATTAGTGAAAATCTCATTTTTGCACCTCATTTCCTTGAACAATAGTGAAATTTTGCATCTGCACTTTAGACTTGCATCATACAATACAGAACACATAAGTATCCATTAGAAAATTCAAAAAAACTTAAACAATACCCCTACCAGGACTACTTCGCCACCTTGGGCGACTTAGTCCCACTACTCATTTTGCATTAATATTTTTTGCATTCAATTTCTAGTTTATGAAGTTGTTGTTTGTTTCAGTTATTTTTTTGTTTTAGTTCAATTATTTTATATTATATGGTAATAATTAGAACAAGCATCATTTACTTTCATGGCATTTATGGAAAGCATTAGATTTTTAAAAGTTTCATTTTTAGCATTAGTTCCTAGTTCATTTAAGTCACATTCATCAGAACATGAAAACAAATCATTTGAAACATCAAATGAAGAAATAAACATAGTGCTTCTCTTTAGAAAAACTATATCATCCAAAACCTTTAGTAGTGATGACTTGGATAAGTTAGATGAAGCTATATCGGGCTTCCTCTCACTAAGTTCATCCACTAATGTTTGTGATGAAAAACCCAAACCAAACAACGATAACTTATCTCCTAAACCTTTTAGTTGTGATGACTTGGACATGTTAGATAAAGCCCTTCAGGACTAAATCTCACCAAGGTCATCCACTACGGTTTGTTGTGAGCACCCTCTAATAAAAGATGTCAATGTAATTCAACCTCAACTCATTCTCTACCCACCTTCACATAAACCTCAACCACCATCTAAACCCAACTTTACCCTTTACCCACCTAAGCATGATGTTGTTGCTCACACATATAACACCAGGGATAATCCTCAACCAAGAAAAAAACCTTCAACATTCCTCCCATTTCCTAATCCTATCTGGCCTAGTGCCCCTTGTTTTCCTTGACAAAGTGGAAAATGATGTGGTGCTATAGAACAAGGTATACATGTCCCTATACAACCTAAAATTAAATAAATGACTAATGATCTTGGTTATTGTCCCTCAAAACAAAAACCTTCATTCAATGTCAAAACCATCACAAACAATTCTTGCATGAAAATTTTAGCCTCAGTACACCTGAAACTGATAGATATCTCATTAAATATGTATCAATCAAAAACTTTGTTTACTCATCATTATAAATTAGTTACTATTTCTTGCAATGTAATAGTTGTAGGATCATAGTATACTCACTATTGCAAGAAGCAGCATATCATAATCCACTCCAGGCTCGCCCTTGTCCTGCACTAAGTGGGGGAAAAGTGTTAGGAAGTCTTACCCATGTATATCACTTGTTGTTGTCTCTTTTTACTCAGTCATTAACCTTTCATGAACATATAAGAGAAAGCTTGGGATGTGGACGACATGTCTTCAATGGACTCACATATGACATACTTATTCATGATGTAGTTCAATTCGAAAACATAAGACTTGGCATAGAGATTTCCAAGTTGGCTCTCATGTCTTCTTTCTTTTTGTATTTTTCATTTTGTTACTTTAAATTAATTGCTCACAATACGATGTTTAACAATTCCTTTAAAGTGGGGGCATACATTGGCATTATTCTTTTTCCTTTTTCGTGGTTCTTGGTGCAACCTTCTTACTTCATACGATGTGTTTCTTTCTTTGTGGATGACATTGGGTGTAATGTCCTTCATGAGCGTGATCTCTTGTAGCATATTGCATTCCTCTTGGTGGCATGATGTGACACACTGCATCCCCTAAGTTGTAAATTTTCTATTCTTTGATTGGTCCTCTCTTGGAGACATTAGGCACAATTTTCCCTAATTTAATTACCTTGCATGAACTCAACAAGAATCGTTTGAACATTTTTTTACATGTTACATTTTGTATTTGTTACACAACTTGCATGCTTGTGTTTGTTCATGAGCTCCAAGTATACAAATTTTTGCTTGTCTCATGAAGCTCGAAATGCCATTTTCTTTTGTGGTGCTTTATTAAAGTTATCAGTAGGTATAAATTTGGTATGGTTAAGCGGGAAGCCCAACCAGCAACATGACTTTCCCCATAGCCACCTATGTGTGTGTGAGTGCATACTAGCCATGAGTGTATGTTTCTCACCTTTGAGGCCCTCTCACCCAGTGGACAACCATGAGTTTCATTGTCTCTGAGTTAGTATGCATCTTTCTAGACAAACAACCTAGATCTAATTCATAACTAGCTGGACAAACGGTCGAAGCTTGATCCGACTTATCTCTTTCCCTCTCTTTCATTATTTTACATCAATCTTTCTTGTGTGTTCCTTTGTTCTAATGTTTTTTTTGCCATGGGATCTTGATCCTAGGGGATTGATCATCCCTTTTGATTATTGTTATCTCATCTCGCTAGCATGAGTGCATTTAGATCCCTCTCAATATGCATGTTTGGCTACTTTAGTGTGAGTTTGAAGCAATTTCATCCTCTCACTAAAGTGGAGGCTAAATTTAAAATAGAAAAATGTATCCTTGACATTTTCATGCTCATTTGGGCCTTTCCTATGGATGTTGGCCTGATTTTGCCTAGATTTAATGTTGTAACATGGCCAACACATTCACATTAGGCCTTGAACTCTTGTAAATCAATAAAAACCTTGTGATGTCTAACAAAGGTGTTGTGAATTATTGTAACCCACTTTCACACTTTTCTAGGGCCCTTTTACTATAATTCACTTAAATAACCTCTTTTTATCACTTACCAAGCCTTATTTCAAAGTGTTGTAAGGAGTTGTAACAAACTCTCACACTTTTCTAGGATTGTCATCAATAATTTGACCCTTTCTTATGTTTAAATGCCCCATTATGCACTTACAAGTCATACTTAAGTATGCTTCAGAGAATAATCTTGTTAAACATCATTAAATACAATTTAATTTTTGATACCCAGTAAAATTGCCCTGGTGGGACCAAGTCGCCACCTTGGGTGAATTAGTCCCATCTATCTTAAAAATCAAAATTATTCTATAATTATGGTGGGATATTATTCTCTAGACCTTCAGGTCAGCTTGTGATGAGGTATTTTTGAGAATTAGGGAAAATCATGTATAAATAAAGGGTTTTCCCCTCATTTTCATTCTCCCTATTTTCCTAATCAAGAAATCAAGGATTCTTCAAGCATCCAAGCATTCAAGGAACTTCAAGCATTCATCCATTGGAGCATCTACTTGCATATCTTCAGATTTCTACTTCAAGGGTTTGGTGAGTTGTAGCATTGCATGTTGTTCAATCATCATTCTATTTCTATTTCCTTTCATTTTTAAGGGTTTGATTACCAAAATGGGGTTTGACTAAGGCAAGTCCCTATTCTCTAACCCTTAACCCTTTTCCCCTCTTTACATGTGTGTTTTGCAGGTCTTATATGTAGGTTTGTCAAAGAGAAAGGTGTTAAAAGGTGTCAAGATCGTTCAAAGTCAACAAAATCCTAAAAGAAGCTAAGAGATCACCTACAAGTCAAAGTCTGTAGATTTGGATCCAAATTATTTTCAGGAGTTGAAGTACATATTGCATCTTCAAGATTCTTGAAATCTGAAGGTGGACTAATTTTCCATCATTGGCGAATTAGTCCCACTCCTAGTCTTGAAAAGTGTTTTCTGTAATTGTGGATACCCAGTTTCCCGAAACTTGTTCTGGCAAAATCTCCCCGAAACAAAACTAAGTCGCCCAGCTTGGCGTAAATGTTCCAATTGGCTTCAACATCAAATTTTGAAAGATTCTAGAGCCTCTTTGCATCAAATTTCAGTTTCTAGGTGCATTTCTCCAACCCCTTTCATTTTTGTTACAATTTACATGCATTCTTAGGTCATTTTACATTGTGTTTTCAAACATCTTGCATATCATTAGTTTCACATTATTTGTTAGTTTCTTTTATCAACTTATTACATTTAGAGCATTTCATTTAGACATATTTCAATCACATTTACGTTAGTTTTGAATGAACCCTTAGATTCCTTTTGGTGGAAAATCTCTCTCCTTTTAGGTGAAAAACCCTAGAAGTGCAAGAGAGTGTCCTTTCCCCAAAAATCTAAGGTTCAATTAAATAAAGTGATATAATGAAAAGGGGAAAGTGGAATGATATTTAATTAAATAATTTAGAGTTATTTAATTAAATAAGAAGATGTAGGGATTAAATTAAATACCTAGATATATTTAATTTAATAAGACAAAGTGTTAGCATGAAAGGGGGTGATTTAACCTAATTAAATTAATTAGGTTAATAGATGCAAATGACATAATTAATTAAATAGATAAGCTAGTTTAATCAATTAAGCGAAAAGAGGATGGGTTTCAAGATGAAATGATGCTAGTATACCTGATTCAAGTGTATGATATCATTCAGGACATTTTAAAGTGTCTACATTTTTCCCTCTTTGAAGTGAGGTACCTACTATGTCAGTTCAAAGACTGATACTTTTCGGATTAAAAATTGCTACCTAAATCAAAAAATAAAAAAATTCTGATTTTTGGATGCCCCACTTTTTCCCTAGTGGAAGGAGTAAGTTGGTTCCCTGCCCCCTCGAGAAATCAAGCAAAAATTTTGAATTTTGGGTTGATTTTTTGACAAAGGTAAAATGTTACTCGAGGGGTTTGAAAAGGCTTCGGGATGTTAAAAAACATGCCAAAAATGAAAAAAATGATGCAAAATAAACTTCATTTTGGAAAGATTGGTGAAATTGGTGAAAAGCCCTAGCTGTATGGTTAAATTAGGGCAAAAAACCCTAATTTGCAAGCATAAATAGGTGATGAAGGGTCACTTTCAATTCATTTATGCATTCACACCTCAGAGAATTCTTGCAAATTGATCTCTTACCACCTGACGAAATGGTGCAACAAGTGCTCCCATGACACATTCCTGACTCAGTTCGACAGTACTAGAGGCCACTAGGCATAGGATCACCGGTATGTGATTCGATACTTGACTTGCATTTTGACTTTAGAGTGCATTTATTGCAATTTGAAATTTTTATTTGGGTGGCATTACTATATAGGGACGCTATTTTGAGAAACAATGATGTTATTTTCATTTTTACCGATGCTACTGTGATGAGTGACACATTTCATGATTTCAAATTAGGGTTTCCAAATTTCAAATCATTTCACGAGTGTAAATAGTGACACACCTCGCTATTTGCAATTTAGGTTTAGGGTTTTCAAATTTCCAATGATGATGTGGGTTTGATTAGCATCATACTTTGTGATTTGTAATTTGAATGCATCCAAAGTCGCTATTTGGAATTTGAGTTATAGTGACACTTTCATAAATAGAAACTCTTTTGTCATTTTGGGGGATAAAAACTCCAAACCTAGCCATTTTTTGTGAATTTTAATGTCGTGTGCTTTATGGGTGCAGGAGGTTATCCGACCTTTGATGTCCCACAAGCATCGGTTGACTGTGTTGTCCAAACTTGATGATTTGTCTAAGTTGCAATAGGAGCATCTAGGAGAGATTGGATTGTGGTATATTGCGTACATGCCCGTCGTGCAGACCCATTTGGTGATGATAATAGTGTTATGTAAGCGATGGCATAGTGAGACCTCGTCATTCCACCTACCCACTGTGTGAGGTGATAGTGACGGTGGAGGATGTATGGCATATTTTGAAATTGTTGATACATGGTGAGAAAATTATCTACGACACTGATGCAAGATATGATGTCTGACATGAGGTTCTTGACCAGGAGTCCATCATCCTGGTCAAATCTCATATTGACCTTGAGATGTATAGAGGTCAGGCGTAGACCTTCAGATTGATCATTGCGGTAGTGATTTCAGGGTTGGTTGCCCCAATCGACGAAGCAGGGGATTCAATTCAAGATGGGGGATGGCATGGCACATGATACATTTTTGAAGGACTCAGTTTGCATGGGGACTAGTGATGTTGGCCTCCTTTTACCATGATATACATGACTTCATGTATTGTGATGGCCGAGCGATTGGTATAGGAGTCACTCTTCTTCACATATGGGCATGGGAGCACATTGTCATGCTTTGACCAATTATTTGCATGGAATATGTGGAGCCAGATAATTCGGTCATCTAGAGGTACAAAAGTGTCATCACTCTTAAACACATAGGGCAGCTTGGTATCTCATACTGGCAGAGAGTGATCAATGAGATGACAGTGTTTAGATGGTGTCCATGGCTTTAGATGCCAGCATGGTATAATGATGTACAATAATTATTATTTCCTTGATAGACCTGATTCTCGTGCATGACTGAAAGCACACCATGATTGAGAGGTACCTACCCGATAGAGTTTCCAAATAGTTTGGCGAGAGGCAAGATAGGCCTGATGATCAATACACTGCCATTTTTGCTAGATTGGCATGAGAGGCAACTTTGGGGCACACCATTTTGGCCCATGAGGTTGTTGAGGGCTTTAGATAATTTGTTGTGAGGCCATGGTCCTATGATCAGGGATAGGTAGATGCATAGACGATGCCTGCATATGATGCATGTTTTGTACCTCCTCCTAGACTGACAGATCCAACAGGTATACCTCCATGAGGGAGGCCAAGAGGGAGGGGAGTAGGCAAAGGTTGAGGCCAACTAGAGGATGGACAGGGTAGAGGTCCAGATGGTAGGGTAGAGGACAAGATGGCCAGGATGGACAACATCAGTATGGATAGGCCCCAAGTGCACCACCATTGCATCAACATCAGCAGACAACTCAACAACCACCTATGATACAACAATAGACACCACAACAACTACCATTAGGGCCAGATCCTTATGATGTTTAGATACAACAGTTACAATAGTAATTCCAAGTGGTTACGATGGAGCAAGATCAGGCTTAGAAGCACTCACGGTGGAGAGGGACCAATAGAATTAGCTCAAACATGCCTCAGATATGAAATTGGCATAGGAGGTCATACGGTGACAATATTTAGAGGTTGTGATACCTGCAGCATAGGGATAGACAATTTCTACCCGTTTATATAGAGAGGCAGTGACAGAGGTTGCATATTATCGTATGCATTATCATTGGGATGTCCCTGTAGCGATGAGAAAATTTTAATTTTCAAATAGTATTGGAGAAAATTCCCATGTTGAGGATCAACTGTTAGAGAGACATGCTAGGGAGGGGAGCAGCCATCAGAGCTAGCTAGCTGACATACACTTTTTTGATTATTTGTCTGAGCATTTGTAGGTGCAGGGCACCCAGGTCTTCATGTCAAAAGGGGTCAAAGAGTTGGTATTTTGTGTTATTTGAGTCATTTTATTGTAATAAGGTATTTTAAGACCATGTCTTATGTTTTTTATTTATTTGGGGTTAGTTTGTAAAAGGATGTCAATGTTGCAAAAAGTTGTCAATGTAACTTTTGCATTTTTGTTGTCAAGTGGAATACGAATTGTTTGAAGATGAAAATTAGTTTTTAACTATTCCAAAATTGTTGGAAATACCTTAAAAAGTCTTTGTAAGGTTGAACACAAGTTTAGAGGTGGCTGGAGATGGTGGGTGTTGAAAATCTTGAAGTTAGAGTAATAAAACATCTTTGTTTTCTACATTTTTATCGTGTTTTTCTCTTTTTTGGTGAATTGTATAGATTTGTACGATATTTTCATGGAATAAGACAAATTGGAAATGAAATATAACTGAATCTAATTTCTATTTATTTATTTTTCACTCAATTTAATTGTGTTTTGAGGGAGTCTGTCCATTTTACTGCAAACTGGTCTAAAACCCTAGTTAGGGTAATAGTGAGTAAACAAACCAATTTTTGAAGGGTTCCATACAAAGTGACCACCCTTAATTTTAAGGTACATTGTATAAAGACCAAATGGGTATCTGAAACTATGTTTACATTTTTTATATCACGTCTGCACTGAAAATTATGGCCAAAAAACCAAAATTTGTTGCCCCGCCTTCAAGGCCTAGAAAAGTAGGACCGTCCATTTTTTACCCTTTCCTTACAAAGAATCCATACTTAATTTTGACATATTTTAAATAAGAGCCAAAAATCTATCTAAATATGTGTTTGTAATTTGGGTGTTAGATCTGTCTTGAAAGTTATGCCAAATTTTGTCATTTTGGAGTACCATTAAGAATTAGGCCTATTTTTGAGGGAAGGTTAGGGAAAGTGAAGAACTTGAGTTCTTGGAAGCCATAGTTGGTATAAAAATTTCTTCCATTGTGTTTAAAGTGTTCCATGTGTTGAGTAAGGAGTTTTTGGCATTGATGCCTTGTTGGTGTCTTGTATCCTTAAGGAGCACACGTGTCATTGGGAAGGAACTGTGAGTTTATGAAAGTGATTGAGGTTGGTTTGAGATTGTTTACCCTTGATCTACATAAAATTGGTATCAGAGCCTAAAAGGTTTGAGAAAAATAAGTTGAGAGCCCAAAGATATAGGTAAGATAAGTTTTGGAGTTTATGTATTTTCTTTTTGCAGGTTGAAGGAAGAACCTGGATGCCAAGAGACTAGGCCAAGGGAAAAGAAAGAGGCCTAAGGTGAGGTATCACGAAGACTAGAACAAGCAAAGTGAAAGAGACTTGATTGAGAGAGAAGAATGGAAGAGATGAGGAGAACGGTCTATAGAGACTTGCATAGTAAGGATGTACCAAGTAAGGAATCAGTGATGAGAAAAAGAGAGGAAAGGGAGAAAAAGAAGGAAAATGAGAATGAAGAACAAATGAAGGTTCAACAAGAGATAATGGCCTTGAGATAAGCCTTGGAAGAAATGGAAAGAAGAATGGAACTTGAGATGCAACAACTTCTTGAGAGAGAAAAACAAGAAAGTGGTTGGTATTTACCAATAAGGAAAAAGGTAAAGTGGTCTATCAAGAAAATCATTCAAAAGAGAAGAATGCAAGAGAGAAAAAAACAGTAGATATTAGAGAATCTTTGTTGATGATTGAAGAGAAAAATCCATCCAAGAAAGAGGTAATTCATGAATCACAAATAGGTTCTAGTGCTATATTGAAGGGAAATGTGGACATAGTTCTGGATGAATTTTCACCTTCTTTATTACCAATGAAAATGATCAATCATTTTAAGTTGTTTGAAGCAAGTGAATTTGAGTCTAATGTGCAAGTTGAGCAAGTAGAGAGGGATGTTGATGGGGAAGATAAGGTTGCCATTGTAGATTTGCAATCAAATTTTGTCATGTTGACAAGGTCACTAAAAGAGTGTGAGCAGTAGGGCAAAGAAATTATAGACGATAATGGTGTTACACCAATAGTTTCAGAGGACAATTTTTTCATTGTTATCATCCAAGTGCAGGAGGAAGCTTGTGAGAAATGTTTTGGGAAGACTAATCCATTTCAATTCTCATTGCACAAGTTATCTCTAGAAGGTGAGTTGCAACATAGTTTATATACTTGCCATATGTTTTGTCAAGGGTTATCATCAGTTTTAAGTGGATTCAATCCCTTCAAATTCAATAAATCAAGCAACTAGATTTTTTTGCTTCATATATATAATATAGAGTTGTTGTTTTAGTTGTAAAAGAATTTTTGAAAGAAGGATTTAGAGGTGCAAATGGAGGACAGGTCTATATTGACAAGTTCAAACATTTTTGTCAAATTTTCAAGAAACCTACAGTAAAGATGAAACCATCATGGTATTGTTTCAAAGATAATGCAAATGGATTTAAAGACATCAGGCACAAGATTTCAAGCATAGTTCTCATGTTGCATACCCTAACTCAAGAGGAGCTTGAGTTCTTTTCTTCTCTGTGAGTATGGTGCAGGGCACCTAGGTCTTCATGTCAAAAGGGATCAAAGAGTTGGTATTTTTTGTTAGTTGAGTCATCTTCTTGTAATAAGGTCTTTTAAGACCATGTATTATGTTTTTGAGTCATTTGAGGTCAGTTTGTAAAAAGATGTCAATGTTGCAAAAAGTTGTCAATGCAACTTTTGCATTTTTGTTGTCAAGTGGAATACAAACAGTTGGAAGTTGAAAATTAGTTTGTAACTATTGGAAATTTGTTATAAATTCCATAAAAATTATTTGTAATATTGAACACAAGTTTAGAGGTGGTTGGAGATGGTGGGTGTTGAAAATCTTGAAGTTAGAGTAATAAAACATCTCTATTTTCTGCATTTTTATCACGTTTTTATTTGTTCTAGTGAACGGTACGGACTTGTAGGATAATTTCATGGTGTGATACCAATTGGAAATGAAAGATAACTGAATATAATTTAAACTACTTTTTTTTTCACTCAATATTTTTTTTTTTGAGGGAGTTGTGTCCATTTTATTGCAAATAGGTTTGAAACCCTAGTTAGAGTAATAGTGAGCAAACAAACCATTTTTTGAAGGGTTCTGTACAAAGTGCCCACCCCTAATTTTAAGGCATGTTGTATAAATCCCAAATGGGTATCTGAAACTATGTTAACATTTTTTATATCACACTTGAACTAAAAATTATGGCCAAAAAACATAATTTGTTGTCTCACCTTCGAGGCCTAGAAAAGTAGGACATTCCATTTTTTACCCTTTCTATACAAAGAAGCCTTACCTATTTTTCACATATGTTAAATAAGAGCCAAAAATTTATTTGAATCTATGTTTGTAATTTGGGTGTTAGGTCTCTCTTGAAATTTGTGCCAAATTTTGTCATTTTGGAGTACTACTAGGAATTTTGGCCTTTTTTTGAGGGAAGGTCAGGTAAAGTGAAGAACCTGAGTTCTTGGAAGCCATAGTTGGTCTAAACATGTAATTTCCATTGTGTTTAAAGTGTTCCATGTGTTGAGTAAGGATTTTGTGGCATTGATGCCTTGTTGGTGTCTTGTAGCCTTAAGGAGCACATGTGTCATTGGGAAGGAACTGTGAATTTATGAAAGTGATTGAGGTTGGTTTGAGATTGTTTACCACTACTCTACATCAGTGGCCATGGATTTAGATGCCATCATGGTACAATGATGTACAACATATATTCTTTCCTCGACGGACCTAATTCTCATGTAGGGTCGAAAGCATACCATGATTGAGAGGTACTTGCTCGATAGAGTTGCCAAATAGTTTGGCGAGAGGCAGGATAGGCCTGATGATCAATACACTACCATTTTTGCTAGATTGGAATAAGAGGTTACTTGGGGCACACCATTTTTTTCCCATGAGGTTGTTGAGGGCTTTAGACAGTTGGTTGTGAGGCCATGGGCCTATGATTGGGGACAGGATGGTGCACAAATGATGTATGCATATGATGCATGGTTCGTACCTCCTCCCAGACTAATATATCTAGTAGGTATACCTCCACAAGGGAGGATGAGAGGGGGGGGAGTAGGTAGAGGTCAAGGGAATTTAGAGGATGGACAGTGAAGAGGATAAGGAAGAGGTCCATATGGAAGTGGCAGAGGACAAGACGGATAGGATGGCCAAAATCAGGATGGACAAGCCCCAAATGCACCATCATTGCATCATCATCAACAACCACCTCAGAAGCCACACATATAGTAGCAGCCACCACAACAGCCACCATTGGAGTCAGATCCCCATGATGTTTAGATACAATAGTTGTAGTAGTAGTTCCAAGTGGTTATGGTTGAGCAAGATCAGGCTTAATAATAGGTACAGGCACTCACGATGGAGAGGGACTAGGAGTGTCAGCTCAGAAATGCCTCAGATATGCAATTGGAATGGGAGTTCGAGCGATGACAATAGTTAGAGGTTGTGATAGCTGCAACATAGGGTTGGACAGTTTCTTCCCATTTATACAAAGAGGCAGTGACCAAGGTTGCATATTATTGTATGCATTATCATCGAGATGTCCCTAAGGCGATGAGGCAACCCGAATTTTCACAGAGGAGTGGAGCACATCCCCATGTTGAGAATCAACTGTTAGAGAGTCGGACTAGGAAGTGGAGCAGCCATCAGGGCTAGCTAGCCAGCAAACACTTTTTTGATTATTTTCCCAACCATTTATACATATATACATTCATGGGCTCGTTTTTGATAGCCTCATGGATATTGTACTTTTGATAGATATACACACATTGATTTAGATATTATACCACGATAGTTATTTTTTGATATATATGATATTATACGAATTTGATATGTGATGTGTTGTTTATTTCATGTTCATTAATTTATGGATGCACATGATGTTGATATGATGTGATATGCTTATGTATGGATGCACTTCTCTTTTAGTATCTTTTCATGATATTTTATAGGATGGATGCTATGAGATGTTGTGCTTATGCAAATGATATGGATGCATTTCTTTTTTGTGTATTTTTATATGTATTTTTATGAGAAGATGGTGTATGCATATGGATGTTATGAATGTTCATGTTATATATGATTATGCAGATGTTCGTTTATGCTATGATAATGCAACGATTTAAGATGCTTAGAATAACAAATCTATATTATTCATCGCATCATAAATGATAATGATGTGGTAGTGAAATATGTTTTCTATAATATGTTGTGATGATGTAATATGTATGCATGTTAATGATTTGTGGATGCAGGATGAATGCATTGATGATGTTTTTGTTGACTGTCATGATACCAGGTTAGCACGGAGAGAAGATATAAGAAATAAGATGAATGATTTGACCATTGATTTTGATGATTGATTCAAAAATTCCAACAAGTCTATGATCCACCAATACTTTATTAGAGATGGTGATGCATGATGCATGATGATGATTTTCTCATATCTTGGGATTGGTATTTTTTTTGTTCCTTATTTTTGATATAACACATAGATACGATGCATCAAGATATTGAAAACCAAGACGGCGTTGTATCTAGTGTAATAGAATTTGACTCTACAAACAGATAGGATAGTTGTTGTTCACACCTTGACATACAAAAACCTCATTGGAATGTAAGTTAGAAGCTTCGAATATATCATATAAAATCATACATAATAGTCAACAATCTATTGTAAAAAACATCCCTACACACAACTAAGCAAGTATGCACCAAGATTATTTTACAAGAATACCCACAAGCACAACAAATGAAATATAATGATCGATTCCCCATTCCTTTCTCTCTAATTTGTTTTGATAGACATCATCGAGAGGTCCTTGGAATGGGTCAATAAGATAAATCCTAAGAAAAGGTTAAAGACAAATAGTTAGTGTTATCTATATCTCTTTCTAGTTTAACTTTATCTAAAGTGATTTCTAATGTTGATTCCCATAGCAGGAAGGATGTATCCTAGGACATGTCGATAAGGTATTTTGATTAGGATGGGGTGTGTGATAAGCCCTTGATACAAACTTCACTGACGCATTTACCTATGATTTAGACTTTAGATTTTGACACTTAGGTTCTCACTTTATGACTTGTGATACTTGTTTTCTACTTGTTTTGCCAAAGGTTGAAGGTGACAATTGATTTATTATGGATGAAGCTTTATTGTGGGTGAAAGAAAAATGGGTGGATGGTTTTGGGATTTTTCAAAATATTTCAATGTTTTTGGTATTTTGAAAAAAAAAATTGAGGTTGTTTTTGATTTTTTTGAAAGTTTATGTGAATGTTTACGTTTTCGATTTATTTGAGGTTGTTTAGGATTTTCTGAGATATTTTATGTTGTTTAGGTCTTTTGAATGCTTTCTAATGTTTTTTGGCTTTTCAATTTTCAAACGTTTTTGTGTTTTCTAAGTTTTCCAAATGTTTAAGGCTTTTAGGATATTTGAATGTTTATGGATTTTCTGAGATTTTGACCAAGAACCTAACCTTAAAACCTTGTCTTAGGGGCCTTGAGGATTGATCAAAGATGATTCTTGCCTACGTTATACACATAGAGACCACATATTTCGACTGACTCAACTTATTGATTATGAGAGATGAACAGTTGAGGGGATGCCATTTTAATATGATAGACTCCTAAAGATTGACTAGGGAGTCTTTGGGGCACATCAATGATGGCCTTACCTACGTTAAAGCTCAAAGACTTGTAGTTTGACAAGGTTCTGGTTTTTGGATTTTTGATGTTTTGACTTGTTTAGGGATTTTGATGTGTTTTGGATGTTTTGGATTTTGAAGATGTTTTGAATGTTTTGGATTTTTCACACAATGTTGACAAGTGTATGGATATGTGATGATTTTAGTGATCTGTTTTGGGATTTTTTTTTAAAATAAGCTAGGACTGATTGATCGGATTGATAGATTACTAATAGTGATAACATCATTGAGGATGCACAACAATGAAAGGATAGTAGTGAGCAACACAAATATTGGGAAGGATATCACGAGATGATGATGGATTGATTGGATAAGTTTGATCAAGATTTTAAAGCTCGGTTTGGAATAAATTTTGTTGGAATAAGTTGATGTGATGTTGAAGTGCAAGGTAGATTCAACTAATATGGATTGTTTGGATTGATGTTTGATAAAATATAAAGCTTGATAAGGAACATCTTCTCATCAAAATGTGTCATAGGATAGTGATTTGGATTTTCGCTTACAAATGATTTGACCAATCTGATTTTGTGTTAGAAAATTATTTATATCACAACATGAGTTATAGGATATAGCTCAAGATTTATTCCTGAAGCAAGATGTAATTATCTACCCCCAGTGTCTAGCAATGTATGGAATGATATGGGTGGATATGGTAAGCATGCAAAGGATGCCAAGGATTATCTTGTGATAGGATAACATGTTTGGATAGAGTATGCACCTCTTTGGACAATGCCTCATGGCTCAGATAATGTTGATTAGGATAGGATCAATGATAGTGACCCCTATCAAGATGTTTACCATAAGAAAGTGTGAACTACATACCAAACCTTTTCCAAGAACAAGATAAGTTAGGTTGGATGAAAATGGATTGGATAATCAATCATAGATTTATTATGGGTAAGATGGATGGAAGGTGGGATTTATTATGGATGGGATGAGATGATTCTACCTAAAATGGTGCATATAGATGCTCAATTCTACTCATGATGCCTATTTTCTAGGATTTCATCATGGTACATGTCCAAAGCACCACCGAAGTGGTTTTCTTATTATTTTGATTTTTTTAAAGTTTATGCTCATGTTGAACCACCTAATGTTGTTGATGTATCTACACTGTTGGTGATGATATAGATTTTTTTTCTATCATGATATGCCAATGATATCCTGCTTGGAGGAGTTGTTTTTCTAAGATACAGGTGCTTGAATGTAACCCTTGGATTTCTTCATCTTCTTTATCGATACCAGAGTTAACCTTACCTAGATGCACACATCACAATAGAGTGCCCTTAGAGTCCTTATGATAAAGAGTTGTTGCCAATACATGGTCAATACAAGAGTTGGATACCATGGATGTCGAAGTGGATGGTAGAATTCGTTGAGGGGTGGTCAACAATTTGGAATCTTTGATTCTCCAAACTTGGGATGATGAGCAATGATGGGTGGATATGGAGATTCAATTGGGACCAAATTATTGATATACCTTGTAGGTCACTCTTGAAGCTTTCTTTTGTATCGATGGATAGTTTTGATGGATATGTTTCCATTTTTTACTTTTTCCCATAGTTTCTTTGACTGATGGATTTTGATAGGGATTATTTTTCTTTGGTGTCCATTTGTATTTTTCTTGTCCATTTTTCTTTGTCGATTATTTCGCTTCAATAATTTTCTCTTTTCTTTGATATAGACCTCTTTCTTGTGGTTGGTCCCAATTAGGGGGTGGAAAGATGCATGCATGATGATTCATGATGTGAATGGTTGGAGTGTTGGTAACTATTTCATCATAAGGACTCTTCGTTCTCCCCATGTTGGTGTTTGCACTAGATAAAGTTTCCCCTAGTATTATGGGAGTATTATTAATATTCTTTGATTCTACTGCTAACAAACCATTCCATAGTTGTTGAAGATGGTTTATCTTTTTTGATTCTTGATAATTCTTGATATCCTCATACTCACTTTCTTCATTCTATATGGAGGATGTGCCTGATTTTGATGCTTCTTCAAAATGTGTCAATTCTCTACAATCTGGGTATAGGAATCTTCTTCATAATCTAGTTTTTCTTGCTCTTCAAAGGATGTTTCTGATTCACCCTCCATGTAGAGGTCTTCTTCATGAACAATTTTTTATATGTCTATGTATTATTCTATGCCTTGATCATGTGTAAAGATATGAAGAGTGTAAGGAAGAGCAATAGTGCAGAAATTCTTTCCTAATGCTAAAACCATAGAGGAGAAGTGCAAAGACCAGTTTTAAAAATTTAATACACTTAAGATGAACACATACACGATAACAAGAGTAACCAAAATAAACGATCACAGAGATAACACCAAATTTACGTCGAAAAAACCTTTCGAGAAAAAAACCCACCACACTAAGAGAAAGAAACTTTGTATTACAATAAGAAAAAATTACATACAATGTTACAATCCTCACTCTCTGATAGTTAGCTCACAACAACACTTGATTTTTCATGTACTCGCTGTTACAATGCTATTTCGACATACAGTGAATACAAACTCATCAACTCTAGACACACAGTCTCTCAGTATTCAGTCTTCTATCTATCTCAAAAAAAATTAACTTCTAGTCTAAACCGACTATTACAAGTCTCTCATCAACCACCGATTAGGGTGCATTAATTTTAGTCCTTCACTGACATGCCAAATCAATCTCAGATCAGATCCACCTATAATCCTGCATTGAGCCACCCCCCGCAATAAATTCGTTGTAAAGAAAATACTAATTTTGGGTCTGCCAACCGCCAAAACCGATCTCATATTAATTGCATAATATATCACTTTTCACCGATCCAACTTCCGACATTAAATGTTTTTTTGCAACAACGGTGCAAAAACAACCAATGAAAAATCACCATGTGTCACATTGCTATTCATTCCACCACTTGACCGAGGAGTGATCGGTCAACAATCCACGGGCTCCGAAATTCCTCGTTATCGCTAACCATTCCTTCACATTCTGGGGTGGCAATCAACCGTTATCATTAAAACATCGACTGCCAGCTTTATCGGGTCCCACCAACCACGTATCATTCACCGGAGCTCCTTCGGGGAATCTCTAGCGGCATCTGCTATATTCCCCAAGGAACTCTCGAGGTGCTGACAAGTGTCCACAGCCGGACAACCCTTCACATAAAGTAACTTGGGGCCCACCTCCTCTTCGCTATGCTCACCGCTTAACTCACTGCCATGCGTCGAACACACAAGAAATTTCGCTCGAAAAAAAGGTTCTCAGCTGTACTTGCCTTTTGATGCCGTAGAACGCAACCAGCACTGTCGGATAAAGTTGATAGCAGTTGTTGATGCAATTCATCGGCACATCCATGAAACATAGCATTGCCTCTCACTGATGAATGAACGCTCCGCCGATGAAGGCAAGGCAAACAACATTTCACCAACTCCACGCTCATCGACCCATCGCTGTGACAACCCTCAGAGTCTCATCGATCAGACTAAGTCTCAGCGAACAAAGGGTCAAGCCAACCAAATGAGAACTCCACGGTAAAGCGATAAGGGAATAAATTCGTCAAGCCTCTCTTTAAGGTCCAAGACAGTAAATTGAGGCACATTTTCCAACAAAGAGTAGGAGACTCTTGTGCCTTAGTAATGATATCAAGAGTATGAGACTTGGTTTTTGGATGAAGATCATCTACATGTCCATTGGGAGTAAGAATTTCATGGGTAGATGGAGGGGTATGTGATATATGAATATGATCATTATTTGTGGCATCTTGTATCCAGATGGTAAAATACCCATTCGATCATGGTAGTATCTTGGAGATACAGATTCTTTATCTTGATTAATTTTGGAATTTCTTTCAACATGCTTTGGATCAAGTTCTTAACATGGGTCAATTTCAAAGGATGGATTTCTTACAAAGGGTTCTTGAATGTCTTCATTAGGCATGGGTATTGGCTCAATATTTTCTTGATCTTCAAGTGAATTTGGATCAAGTGTTGATTTCAGGATTCCTTTTATATATGCAACCATAAGGTCAAAGGATGTCAATATGTCTTGGAAAGGACCATTGCTAGACTTTGGTGAAATATTTTGATCATTATTTGGAATAAATTCTTGAGATATGTCTTCTAACTCATTAGGTGATGTAGAGACATTGTAAAAATGATCATTGTCAGATGAATCTTGAATTTTGTCCTCAAACATGGCGATGGAGACCTTGTCGATGTCTTCAACCCTGAGATAAAATTATGTTAATATTTCTTGGAAGGGATCCTTGTTGGATATTGTTGATGGGTTTTTATCAGTAATAAAAAGTGGCTCTTGATGTATGTTGATTTGATCACTGGATGTGGTAGAAACATCTTCAAGGTTCTCATTGATGGATATACCTTGATCATTGTTTTCAAAAATTATGGAGGAGAGATTATCACTGCTATCATTAGTGGTTGAATCTTGGTCATTGTCATTAACAGTTATTTTTCTTTGATCAAGAAGGTCTTGGATGAGATCTTTGAGTTTGATACAATCGGATGTGTCAAGACCTTTTGTGCTATGATATTCGCAATAAGAATTGTCATCATCCCATGGGAATTTGATGCTAGATTCACCTCCATTTAAATGATTCTGGAAGATTGATAAGTTTAGCATGGACTAACATGTTTAATGTTGATTCAATTGGCTCCCATAAAGGAGTGTATTTACATTTGGTGATTGTGTTGTTATCTTGTGAATCGTGTGCTTCTTGTGTTTGATCTAGCTGTGATTCCTCTTGGAGATGTGGTGATTGATCTTGTTGTGGTTGTAGGGATAGATCTTTTTGTTGATGTTGTTCTTCTTGATAGCCCATGTCTTGAAGTTGGAGATGTGGTTGTTGATGTTGTGGATACAAATCAATGCTTTGATGATTTTGACGATGAGTGTATCAATTTGGAGGTGGGACCATTTTTTGGTGATATGACTCAATGAATTTGGTAAGTCTAGCAATTTGATCTCACACATTTTGACTTTGATTTTGATTTTGAAACCCTTGATATAGTTGATTTGGTTGTTGGACAAGCATATTTGGAATATACACTTGTGTTATTTGTATGGGATCATGCATAAATTGATTTTGGATAATGTTATGATTTGGTATGATGTTTAGATTTTTCATTATAGGTTGGAATTGAACATTTTTCTGGTTGGGAAACATATTGCTTTGATTTAGGTAACCTTGATTTTGCATGGTGTTACCTTGATTTAGATCAATATATGGAGATTTCAACATATATTTTGGATTTTGAACAACATTGGTGTGATTTGAAAATATACCTATCCCATAGTTTACAAAGTGTGGATTTTATATGTTCATGTTTGGTAAGTTTTTATTTCGTATACTCACATTTGGCATGTATTGATTTGATGGGATAATGTTGTTTTGTTGAAGACTCATGTATTGATTGTTTGGTTGATAACTTTGTAGGTTTTGACTTTGATTTAAATCTACCATAGGGAAAGGTGTTCCAAAATTTAGATTGGGCATACTCACATTTTTTGTAGCATTGAGGTTTGTAGGATACAATGATCCCATGTTTGAATTGTATAAATGCGAGTTTTGATAATCAATTGGTATTGTAAGGCTTTCATAGTTTGGTTAATTTAGACCACTCATGATGTATGAATTGAGTTTATATTCCATGTTTTTCTTATGTTTTGACCTTGTTGCAAAAGTGAACCTGTAAGGTTTTTTGGACCAATGGTGATAATGGGGGATGAAAAAGGTGAATGATGTGGGAAGTTAACTTTGAAAACGTTTTGGGGCAACACTTTTGACTCAGAAGGTTTGATTGTTTGATGTTTGGATAGAGGATGTTAATGAACTTGTGAATCTTTAGGGCAGACTTGTGACCTTCAAGATAAACTAGTCCAAAGATGATAACTAACTTAACTAAGTGCATGGGAAAGTATTCATTTCACATAAAAAGTAGCTAAGTTAGGGTTTTTGGGTTGCTAGATGTATAATTCTAAAGTGTTGTTGTGTTCAAAATTTTGTAAAGTTTGGTGAAATGAAGGATGAAATATGATGAAGGATGGATGAAATGTTTGATCCAATGTTGACCTAGAATGAACTTTTGTTTTCCAAGACCAAGGTAGTGAGAAACACATGCTATACCTCTAAAGTGATCAAACCCTAAGGACTCAATGATTTTGGTAAAATAGAACTAAAATGATTTTGGAAATAGGACCCAATGATTTTGACAATAGAATTTTGACTCAATGTTTTGTAATGTTTTCCTTTTATGATAGTGGGCATAAGGTTTGGTTTTTCCACTGGAGGGATCAGATTCCAAATGGTCTTGTGGGGTTCAATTTGTCAATTTTGTCTTGCTTAAATGAGTTTATTTTTACCACAAACACTTGTCTTGATTAAGTTTCAAACTAAATGTCTATGTCAAAAACATCATAAATTTCACAAAGTCCATTTTGTGAAAAGGATGAAGTTAAGGGCATAGTTACCTAGGTTTACTTTGGGAAGTATGGATTGAGATGTAAACCAAAATATTTAGAAGTCTCTAAGAATAAATCCTTAGGAAAATCATCAATCTCAAGGTTTTTTCAAAGGGTGTCTATACTTAGACCAAAGGGTTTGAAATTTTTAAAAGACTTTGTTGATGTTTGTTTTCAATTATTTTGGAATCAAGCAAGTGTTAAACTGACTCTCGAACATTTACAATCCTAGATAGATCAAGTACATATTTTCGGTAGGCTTACCATCATCGGAAGAGATGATTAATCTATGAAGATGAAGTGGAAAAATAGGTTGTGTCAAGGAAATGTAACATCTTGACACACCAAGCAAAGGAATCCATTCCCCATTTTCTTTATGCCTCAATCAAAAACTGGACATGGTAAGTAACTTCTGGGTGTGGTGCTACTCCCATGCACTACCTTGAAATACACTTTGGATTTGGACTTGGTTGGCAACTATTTAAACAAGGTTCTTATTGAGAACAAAATGAGAACACCCAGTTGTATACACACCTGCTTTGCCACTTAAGGCTCTTACTACCATTCCCCTTCCACTTAAGGCATGATACTAGCTGCAATATGTTATACAATCCAAGATTGAAGGTACTTTCTCATGATTTCCAAACCTTTAATTGAGCCCACCGGTAAACGTGCTTGCAAGAACTTGCCTATGAGTTTCCCGTTGCAGGGTGTGTCTCATAGTAAGCCCTCTCTTAAGGGTGACACAAAGTATAAAGGTGTACTTAAGTATTTCTCTTCACCCAAGATTGCACGAAGCACAAGGGAAAATGATACATACTACAAGTGCACACAAGCAACAAAGTACACTTGAGTATTTCTCTTCACCCAAGATCATACAAAGTGCAAGGGGAGTGGATATGCACTACAAGTGTGTCACAACAAAGCAAGCACTCATTTCGTTTAACCTTGTAAAGCAAGATGATTTAATTTTAAACACCAAACGAAATATGGAAGTTGTATTGTTCACTTTTAAGCCAACAAGAAAAATTATGTGAGGGTTCAATTTTAACCAATTTGAACGCTAATTTTAAAACCCAATTGAAAACTAGTTTGATCCTAAAATGTGAAAATAAAAGCATCATAAATGGGTTATAATTTCTCCATAAGTGTAAAAACACTTGTTACAATAAGTTTTAAATTCTTTTTTCTTTAATTAAGTGCTCCATGCTCCTCTTCAAACCTACAATCCATGTTCCAAATTTTAGATGAAATCAAGAAAACAAGAAGATGTTAGGGTTAGGTAAATGATTAAGCATTAAAACCCTACAACCTAGACCAAGTTGTAATGTGATTTGAATTTAGGTGCAAAAATGGAAAATTTGACTCCACCAAAATTAAAAAATACCTATTCACTGTGTAGATCATGGAATTCTACCCCATTTAAAAAAAAATATTCGAAAAAGACCTCTATATGACCAAGATATGGCCATTTTAAGATAGACTATAAATGAAAGGAAACAATAGTGTCACTATAGAAATATAGCGATGCCTTTGCAAATTGTGATGTTTTTCAATCATGGTGACACTTTTTTCAATTATTGTGATGCCCTTGTAATTATTGTGATGCTTTTTTCAATTATTGTGATGCCTTTGCAATAGCATCGCTCTGGTGAAGAATAGCGTCGTTCTAGTGAAAAATAGTGTCGTTGTAGCTTCAAAAAGCATCGCTCTATCCCAGAAACTCATAAATCATAGATTTTTTAAGAAAAAATCATCAAATAAAGTTAGTAAAACCCTCATTCTAGTGCCAAAATGTGACTGATGGATTAGTATGGGTTGACTACACTTGATCCATGAGGATACAAAGCATATTTGATCCACTAAATATCAATCCCAATAGAGATTATTTAGTATAAAACTAAACTAAGAGTTCATTAAAACTTAACATTCTAAACCATGAAAATTTTGAAAACGCCTATGTAATTCATTGAAACTTATCCTATTGGGGGAGTGGTGTCGCATTATGTGGAACGATGACCTTTTCCCAATCCCTTGGATGATGATCTTGTTTCAATTAGTTTTATTGAAGAAAACTAATGAAACCATTGATAGATGTGTATGAAAACATGATTTGAATGCTAAACTAACATGATACAAGGTATTTTAACATGACTTATGATAAGATGATTAAGATGTGTGAGTGTAAAGCTAATCTAAATGAATTTTAAGCTAAAAATATTGAAACCCTAATTACCAAATAAGCTACACGAATGCATCTATATTACCATGGAAACCATTAATGGAAGCTAAGATAATTAATGCAAGTAATTAAGCTAAAATGATACTAAAAAGGTGCTAAATATGAATGTGAGTGTGAGTGGTTTCAACAACATAAGTTTTCTCTAAAAAAGGTGGATCCCTTTGTCTCCAAATAGTGATCTAAAATGAAGGTTTGAGATTAAAAAGTTTAATCAATGATCAAGGATCAAGGAAAGATGAAACATGGATCATGGATTCTCATCAATGGATGAGAATCAATGATCACATGGATCAAGGAAAGAATAAAGGGTTGATATTCTTTCAAAAAAACACATATTTAACTTGCACGAGAAGTCTTGTAAGTTAACTTGAACATGAAGTTTTGTAAATTTGTTATGAAAGAAAATATCCCTCTTTTCAAAAGAGTGAAAAAAAGAGAATATTCTTTGGAATATTCTCATGGGTGAGGGAAATAGATATTTAGCCAACTAAAACAAATTTTTAATGTGTAAAAGGGGAAGGAATATTCCATGAGAATATCCCCTTGCAAGTGGGGGGGAATTAGATTTAATTAGGTAATTGATAATTAAACAAATGTTTATTTATGAAATTAGGGGAATTTCATGAAAATCATTAAATAAAGTGATTTAATGAAAAGGGGAAGGTGGAATGATATTTAATTAAATAACTTAGAGTTATTTAATTAAATAAGAAGGCTTAGGGATTAAATTAAATACTTAGATATATTTAGTTTAACAAGACGAAGTGTTAGCATGAAAGGGGGTGAATTAACCTGATTAAATTAATTAGGTTAATAGATGTAAACGACATAATTAATTAAATAGCTAGGCTAATTTAATCAATTAAGTGAAAAGAGGGTGGGTTTCAAGATGAAATGATGTTAGTATACTTGATTCGAGTGTATGATATCATTCAAGAAATTTGCAAGTGTCTACAGTTAGAATACCAAAAAATAACATGAGCCCAAACATATACAAATCCCCACACAAACATCCAAAATGCATGATCCATACACTTAATCATCGAAAAATATGATAACATCAAAATTTAAAACTAATCAATAAATTATAAGGCATAAACACCTAAGTCCTCAAATCACTAAGACAACACAAGAGCAAATGGGTAAAAGTGATGAGTGCCTAAGAATGTTTTTTTAATTAATCTTTTTATAAACTCAAAAGACTTCATTATAGTATTAATTAACTATTATGGCGGTAGTATATATGTTTATTGTTTTCTTGTTTTATATTATATTTGACTAATTGAAGGATAAATTAGATGTGTTATTTTGCATTAAATGTGATTCTTTTGGTGATGTTAATAAAGAAATGTTTGTGCAAATTGAAATATTTGTTGCCATGTATGCAATCTATTCTTGAGGATTTCGTGCAGGTACTTCAGTGTTGACTGTTGAGCTGGATCTGTTAAACTCTCTATTTAACAACATGACCCTAATTACACTCCTGAAGGCTCCAAATAGATCCTAAATTTCTATTATTCTGGATTGACTCTCTTTGTCGATTTGGGAACTGTTGCTCCAGCTGGGATAATGTGAGATTCTCTTGGATAATTTATGTTAGACTTTCACATAGTTTTGCACTTTGTAATTTGGCAGCTATCGCTAGTGATTTGAATTCAAAAATAAGGGATATTCTTATAAATATTTGTCCTTGGGTTTAATTTGAGTTAGTCGATCTTTTGTTGAACATTGTAATTTCTAGTACTTCGTACTTTTATTTTACTCGCTGGTTTTGGCCAATTGGAATGAAAATAAGAAGTTGATCTGAATCACTATGTTTGAGGTCCCACTAGAGGAAGAGCAGGGCCCGCTCAACCGAAGGAGGTGATCCTGTGTCATTATTGTTTGATTCAGTTAATTTTGTTTTGTTATAATTGGTTTGAAGTTAGCACTTTAGCTCTTGTTTATCGATGTTCAACAATTATATTTCCTTAGAGTAGATTACTACAATTTAGATTAATTAAGATATCTTACTGTAGATCATAGATAGATCATAATTCCATCATTTACTGTAGATTTCATTAAGTATTCATTTTCAGATGCACATAGTTGTAGTAAAATTTCAATGAGTCATGTAAGGATTGAGATGAAGCTAAATTAGAATGCCTTCTTGGGAGTTAGTATTATTTATTTCTAGATTTAATGTTGAGTTTTTTGCAACATAAATAGATTCATTGTTTTCTAGAATAAAGTTCACTATTTGCAAGAGTAATTAGATTCCCTTTTTAGTAACTTTAAATTCTACATTTTAGATTTAGAGTTAAAATTGATTTGCTTTGTAGATCTCCCAATGAACCAATTACAGTTAAGTAAGGTAACATCTAAGATGAGTCATTAAGATTAGAATAGGTTGAAATAAGCATTAGTTAACCAATAAGTTAGAAACATCCTTAGAAATTTGTTGCTATGTCCTGCTCCCAAAGCACTTGTGAGAGTCCTAAAGGAGACTGGCTGAAATCAAAGTCACTATTTACAATGCAAAAACCCCCAATTTTTTGAGTCCTCCTTATCGTATATTTCTCTAAGATACACCCAGTTTGATAAATAAAAAATTAAATGATGTGAGTTGTGATATCGACGAATTCACCCATCATTTTTGGAATTGTTGTTGGGTCGAACATTAAAGATCTAGTTGTTAAGTTTGAAGCCTTAGTGTTGATAAAGAAGAAATCTTATTTTGTAGATGAGACAAGCTAGAGATCATCTAGGAAAGTGTCTTCCCCTAAATATTGATCTTGATCAGGAACAACAAATTTTATCACATAAAATTGAGAATCAAGAAAAAAATTAGGAACATTTGCAAGAAGAAGAAATGGGTGACTGAGCAAGAAACAATCCCACACCAAATAGGACCTTTCCTTATCCTATCAATCTAAACAGAGAACTAGATGAGCCTCCTATAAAGAATATTTCACCTTTTGTTTTACCTACTTTTCGGGGAAAGACTTCTAAGGATCCTAACCAATTTCTCTTCGAGTTTAAGGTCTTGTGTCAGACCTATGATTATACAGCTGATAACCAGAAGCTGAAATTATTCCCTTCTACCTTGAAGGAATGTGATTTAAGATGGTTCATGGGTTTAGGTGCAGGAACAATATCAACTTGGAATGAAATGGAAACTAAATTCTTGGATAAATACCAATATTATTTCTGAGTGAGGGATAAGAAAGAAGAATTGTTCTGAATGAGATAGATGGAAGATGAGAGTCTGGAGGATTATGCTGACAGATTCAAGTTAGTGCACAAGAGATGTAGTAATGGGTTGGATAATGAAATTAGTAAGACAATTTTCCTAAAGGGAATTGATGATGATTCCAAAGAATCCTTGAACCTTGTGGGGAAAGGAGATATCAACAAACTTTCTTTAGAATATATTACTAAAATATGCAGAAACTACTCTAGGACTAGAGTAGGGTCTAGAGGCTCTTGAAGAAACAAAACTCTTACCACTAATGTATCTCAAGTGATGGAAGAAATTGCTAATTTGAAGATTGATTTTCTCCTTCATCTTAATATGCAAGGAGATAAGAAGACCCCTAAACCTTTATCCATTTACTATTCCAAGTGTAGAGGGAAACATCTTTTGAAGGAGTGTCCATTAAATCAAGTTGATATTTTAAGGGTATGTGCAGGATCATCATGGAAAAAACAGGCCCTTAAGTGGCAATGAAAATTCAGAAAATTAGAGTTGGGCAACTTGACATAAAAATTTGAATAAATTATCTATATTATTTCAAGAATATGTAAGAATAGAATCTGTGGAAAATTGAATGTAGTTTCTAAACTACTAGGTTAATTTTTGTAAAAAAAAAAAATCTATTTGGTGAAAATTTAAAATTTCAATGCAGTAGTACTAAAATTTCAGGGAAAAGATAAGAAGTAGGTGTTTGTCTGACCCCCCTAACAATAATAAAATGATAATATTTTTTTATAATATTTTAGA
>CM021105.1:94450056-94500366 GCA_007115665.2 Sequoiadendron giganteum
TCTCCCTCTCTCAATATCCCACTCTCCCTCACTCTCTCAATCTCACATTCTCCCTCTCCATCTCACTCTCCCACTCTCCCTCTAACTCTCCCCTCTCCCTCTCCATCTACCTATATCTCCCTCTCCCTCACTATCTCACTATCCCACTCTCCCTTTCTCCCTCTCCATATCACTCTCCCACTCTCCCTCTCACTATCCCCTCACCATCTCACTCTCTCTTCTTCTATCTGTCCTTCTCTCCCTCTCCCTCTCCCTATCCCCTCTCTCTCTCTCTCTCTCTCTCTCTCTCTCTCTCTCTCTCTCTCTCTCACGACTGATCATGGACCTGCTACAACAATAGCCAACTCTGATCCTTTCAAAGAGGTATGCGACAAATTACAATAATATAGATTGGTTATTCAAAGCATATTTTATAGTTTGCATTACCAATTCATCATCATTCAGGTTGTTTAGATTAATATAGATTTGTTAGTCTAAGCATTATTTTTGTTGTGACAATATAGATTTATCATTTGACAAATTTTGTGATATTCCTAGCACAATTGATCGTGGACCTGCTGCAACAATAGGCAGCTCTGATCTTTCGGAGAGGTATGTGACAAATTACAATAAACAGATTGGTTATTCTAAGCATATTTTCTATTGTATGTAGTTTAACTGTTACCTTGATGGTTTGTACAGGTGCTTGTCACTCCAAAATGCCAACATACTACTCTTGTGGAAGACTGTGCCCTGAATGCCTCAAATAGGCAAATTTTGAAATGTGAAACAATGTAAAAAGGTCATAACTGTGTATAAGCATAATCTATATCCAGTGATGTTTTTTGAAATACGGGTCAAATGTTTGGCATTGTATAAAGGGTATGTTTAAAATGTAAAAAGATTTATGTACTTAATTGAGCTACAATCGGAGGTTTTCTTCCTAGTTCTTTCCTGTTGGTATGCTCATTTGAACCAGGTTTTGTAATATATCCTATTTATATATAAAAAATTACAATGGCTTGCCACTTTTTCGAAGAAAAAAAATGTAAAAAGTTCATGTGAATTTCATTTCCCATGTAATTGATTCAAGTTGATTGGGTAAGATTTTTCTGATGCAAGAGCTAGGACTTGCAGAATATTGATCCAATCTTAAATCTTTCTGCCCCCACATTTCATTGACATTAGCACTTTGGACTCTCAAGGGAAATCGTCAGTCCCATGCAGCTCGAAGTGATTCAACGTATTTGGGTGCAAAAGAGGACCATACCTAGCATAAACGTACGCATCTAGAAATTTTGGAATAGTGCATTTGGTCGTACAAGTTCGAGAATGAAATTTGCACCACTTTGCAACTTTACACCGTTTGCATTTGGCAACTTTTCCCTCAACTGAAAACTCATCACCACGGGAAAATGCCTTCGAGATAGAAAAAACCAAGAGATATTATTGTAGATGATTCCAACACGATCCCATATCATCAGACGAAGAGTCTGTAAGTATCACTGTTTCCGAGGAATAGTCCGTCAAAGATTGTTGTCTTTTAGCACTTTGGACTCTTAAGGGAAATCGCCAGTCCAATGCAGCTCGGAGTGATTCGACGTATTTGGGTGCAAAAGAGGACCATACATAGCGTAAACATACCCATCCAGACGTGTTGGAATAGTTTGTTTGGTCGCACGAGTTTGAGAATGAATTTTGCACCACTTTGCAACTTTACACTGCTTGTATCTGGCAACTTTTCCCTCAACTGAAAACTCATCACCATGGGAAAATTCCTTCGAGATAGAAAAAATTGAGAGAGGTTATTGTAGATGGTCCCAACAAGATCCCATATCATCAAATGAAGAGTCTATAAGAATCACGGTTTCTGAGGAATAGTCCTTCAAAGATTTTTTCCTTTTAGCACTTTGGACTCTTAAGGGAAATCGTCGGTCTAATGCAACTCCGAGTGATTAGGTGTATTTGGGTGCCAAAGAGGACCATACCTAGCGTAAACGTACCCATTCAGACATGTTGGAAAAAATTCGTTTGGTCATATGAGTTAGAGAATGAAAGTTGCACCACTTTGCAACTTTACACCTCTGTAGAGATTTAGGGATGTCCTCTTCAAATCACTCTATTCTGAATATGTTTGCGGAGCTACCAATGTTAAATCCAAGTTGACTAACTTCGAGAAAAATCCAAGTTGACTGACTTCGAGAAAAGCTGATTTTTTGAATGTAAGACTCCCAAGATGAAGGAAGACCATTAAGAGCCAACATGGTCAAATCTTTGTCATCAACAATATGGCCAATTGTAGAGAGTTGATCTCTCAATTCGGAAATCTTCATGAAATAGGTGATGACAAATTCTTCTTCCGCCATCTTAACATGATGAAGTTGTTGCTTCAAGGCTAGAGCATGACTTGTGTTGTTGATCTCATATATCTCCTCCAAAGTCTTGAGCATTTCTCTCATTGTCTTCAACTTAGAGATGATAGGAAAAATATGGTCCTTCACGGAATCAACTATCATCTTCTTCGCCTTGATATACTTCTTCCTCCATTGAACTTTCTCTTCCTCATCCATAGGTTCAGAAACTTTTCTCTCCACACTCAACCAATTCGTTTTCCTCCAAAGTGAGCATAATTCTGAATCTCCATGAAGTGAAGTTTGATGCTCCTTCGAGTCTATCCTCAATTTTAAGACCATTCACCATCTTGAATAAGATAGAGATAAACAAAAAAAAGAGGGAATAGAGGTATCACTGCAATAACTGGTCCCAACACGATCTTTTTCAAACCTGCTTTGATACCATGTTAGTGTTTTAATGATCAGATAATACAATTGAATGCACTCAAAAAATGCAACACATAAGACAATAAACACAACAAGAAATCTACTTACAACTCAAGCCCAACTCATGGTTGAATTTGATACAATGAATAATAACACCTCTCCTAGATGCAAAGATACAATCAAATATGCTTCTCCTTGAAATTGGCATGCTACTGCAAGATGAAGCGTTGTTGCTCAAGTGTGAACTTCTGCTTGGAATGCGAATTATGCTGAATGAACTTGATTGAGGAAATGAACAAACATCACCTTATAGTTATACAAAATAAGGTGACTCTTCAAGGAGGTTGACCTCTCTTGAAAATAATAAATTAAAAAATAATATCAAAGAAGGTCGACCTCATCCATTTAAATAAAATGAGTATAAATTAAATATCCATAGGCTATCATTTAATTTATTACAACTTAATGTGATCTCTATCATGTATGAAAAATGTGGTAGCATAGACAAGGCAGTGGACTATTTGAAAAAAAAACTTCAAAGAAATGTGGTCTCATAGAATTCAATGACAAACAAATGCAATTGACAACTACTCATAGTTTCTAGTTATGCAATGTGAAGTAATTGCATAACTACTTAGGTTGACTTTGTAAAAACTATATTGTAATTGAATTTTTTTCATCTATGAACATCTAGTTGTTAGTTATGCAATGTGAGGTAATGATTTGAGTTTGAAAGATGTGTAATGCAATGTAATCAATGATATAAATATAAACTACATAATATAACCATTCTTTTTTATGCTATTGTACATTGATATTTAACCATTGCTCAAGATAGAATTTTCAAAGAGTTTAATCATGCACATGAGGAACAAATTAAATTTCGATTGTCGACTTCTATATATCAAATTATCCAATTATCAAGTGTATGTCCATATACAAAAATGGCATCGAAGACAACTCAAACAGTGTTTTACAAAATGTGGCATAAGCCATCTCAATATGTATTCAAAATTTACATACCAAAATGTCTATCTCATCCTAAACTACTGGTGGATCATCAAAATGGAGCCTCTTTGAAGCACTCGTTAGCTCTGAAGGTAGCTGCACAAGAAAAATTCAAACCACAATTGAGATTAGTTATACTATATAATTTAAAATCGAATAATTAACATCAAAATCAAAATACATTGAATTTTAATTGAACTCTAAAATTGAAATCTTGATTACCTTAAATATATACATCTCTTCAAAGGGTCAGTAGTCCTAGAATATACCAAACCAACATTTGAAATGCCAATCTATATATGTGAACAAAAACATAAAACTGATCCAAGTTAGCATACAATTATTGGTAATAGAAACATATTTACCAAACACAAAATAAAATAAACACATACCTCTTTAGGTTGATCTTTTTCTTTATCTCCTTCAGGTTTTTCGGCACCTCCTCCTTGAGGTGTTCCAATACCTACTCCTTTAGGCGGTGTGTCACTTGTCAACATCTCTGTATAGCTCATAATTGCATGTACATAAAAATGACAAGTACATATGAAACTACCAATCTATGTCGATGTATGTATAATCAATATAAGATCTTAAAAATCTTAATTCAATCCAATTTGAGTTCAATTACCTTCCCCTTATCTAACTTTGCGCCTCCATAGTCTGGATGAGGTTGCACCTCACTCGCACTAGGTATTTCCTACAAGAGGAAAATAAGATAAACATATAAGTTATATAATTTCATTAATGACAATTCAAATGACAAGAAAGTATATAATATAAAATGTAACGAGTGAGTGCAAAAATATATACTATGTGTGTGTCCAAGCCAAATGAAATGGCCCTAAGGGTGCTGTCAGTCACCTGTGTGAGCTCCTCCTCAGACATCAACTGTTAAATAGACCATGTAAATAAATATTAGTACTTGATACTATCTCTTATTAATATTCATTTAAAAACAAATGCAAGTTATGAAATTATAACTTAAGTCTTACCTGTGTCACTATTCCAGTATCCCCCTCTCTAGACAGAGAGGACTCTGTAGGGTGTGCTCCACTCCCCTGCGACTGATCTATAATGTCCAAATCATGGAGGTCATAATCAGAAGTTTCCAAGGGATGCTCAGCGGGATGTACAAGAGGACCCAAGCATATCTGGTGGCACATAGTGCAAGTATGTGGCACACAAATAGGTGGACCTGAGGATGATGATGCAGCAGCACTCGAGCCTTCGCCAACATCACCAGAATGTGGTTGAGCTACTGTAGAAGCATGCAAAACCAAATGACCACTCAAAGAGTTAATAGCCTGAATAGTCTGTGTGGCTGCATCCTGGATAATGTCTGGATGATATATTGGAGGTGGTGAAGGAAGGGGAGGAAGGGGAACATTTGGGTCGGGACTACCCTAACTGTCTCTAGTCTATCCTGGGGCATACCTCCACTGACGCCCTGGAAGGGTTTAATGTCAAATTAATTGACATGATGCCCTAACACAAACTCAGCATATAATTTTTTAATAAAGTAAAATGGTATATCAAAATTATTGTTCGGTGGTTTATAAAAAACCATACACCCACGATCCCAAAAGTTAGCTACAATGTCCCTATGCATGCACCATTTTATAGAAAGTTTTGTTTTATTAACATTCACTGGCAGACCAGTGCGGGGGTCAATGAATAAAGAGGCTATTTGGGCTTTGGTTATTTGGAGATCTTTCACATCATTGTAAGACAATCCATATCCGTAATATTCCCTCATGTCTTCTTGCCACGAATGAAAGGAATTACGCTGGGTGGAGAGGGTTTCTATATTTTTAATTATTTCCTTCAATGTGTTTGTCATATCTCTCAATCGAGGGATTGTCTTATAAACTTCACAAATGCCCCTCAATTGCCCCAATTTTTCACCAATTAAGTCTTCAATTGGTGGTTGCAGAGGTGATGGAGCATTTGGCTACGGAGGTGGTGGAGCGTTTGGCATTTGTGGATTTTCATTCTTAGCCATAATACCTGATTAAAGTTAAAAACTAATTAATCTAATTGAAATTACACAATATAAATGAAATTAATGTAAAAAAACCCTAGTTTTAATAAAAATCCAAAAAAAACCCTACTTTATCACAAAAATCCATAACAAACTCTATTTTTTGATAAAAATACATCAACAACACTAGTTTTTAATCAAAATCCATTTTAAAACATTAATTTTTAATTAAAATTCAATGTAAACTCTAGTTTTTAATAAAAATCAATAGAAACCCCTATTTTTGAAAACAAATTCATAAAAACTACTTAAAATTAAGAGAATCTATTTGAAAAATCGATTACAACATTTAAAAAACCAAATACTTACCTTTGAAATCAAATATCGGATAGAAGTGGATATCGGAATTTCGCTTTTCCTTGTGCGCCCACGTGCAAACTGTGAGAAATGAAGTTTTAAGAGAGTCGACTGTTTTTTATATTTTTTTTTTCCACAAATCGGATATCTGATCTGGATCGGATATCCGATTTGTAGAAACTAGGTTTGGGCTTTGGTTCGGCTAAATGTACTGACACCCGAACCTAGAAAAGTCAACTCGACATTTTTCGCGTTTTTGAGTTGATCCAAAACGTGATTTTTTTCTCATTGCCACTTTTTGGCCCATCATGATCCTGCACATACCCTTAAGATCTGTGAGAAACGCCATGCAACAAGTTCGTGTAGCCTTTTATCTAAGATAAAGCTTCATTAGAAGAAACCATCGATTGTAGAAGAAGAACTTAACTATGTTGGACAAAGATCTCAAAATATTGGTTATAATGCTAATTAGGGGCAGTATGGTACTAGAGCTAATTGGAATCAAAACCCTTGGTCAAATACCAACCAATGATATCCTCCCTTTCAACCTCAACAACCACCTACATTTTGGGGTCAACTTGAATGGATGAATCCCCAGTGGAACCAACCACAATGGCAAACAAATTAGTCACAATGGCAACAAAATCAACCACAATGTCAACAAAACCAAACGCAATTTCAGCCATGAAAAAATCAAGGACCAAGGCATCCTTGAAGATAAGTATCACAATTAACATAGGGTTCTAATCCTACCAATGAGCAAGTAAACTAGCCTCAAATGCCAGCACAACTTGTCCCGAATCAGAAAAATAATCGCTTAGATACAAATCCACCTACCTTAAACATCATTGAAGCTAATGGAATTCAGTTGAGAAGCCAGAATGTTCCATTAATACCAATCGATAAAGATCAAGAGGGTAAGGAAAGTGAGAAAGAGAATTTTGAATGAAAAATAGAACTCTAGGAATGAGCAAGAAGTTAATCAAGAACCCTACCCAGATCGCCAAAAGATAGAACAAATTGCTCTTGACAGCTCCCAACCTAGCTATATGAATATTGTTGACTCTCAACTTCTTCGAGAATTAAAAAAGATTAAAATTGAAATACCATTCCTACAGGCTATTAAGAATATGCCTGAAATCAATCAGCTAGTTAAGTCTCTCTGTATGAAGAAGAAATTACCTCCTACCATTCAAATAGGGACTAAACTCACTGATGTACTGTCTGGAAGTTTACTTCCACAGAAATATAATGATCCCGGTAGCCCTATAATAACTTTGAGTATAGGAGGAATTGAGATAACTAACGTGCTAATTAATCTAGGAGAAGCTATCAATGTAATCACCTCAGACACTATTGAGATGTTGGGTATGACAAGGATTCAGCCCATGACAATTGTTTTACAGTTGGTAGATCAATCCACTACTAAACCTGAGAGTGTTATTGAGGATGTCATGGTCACCATTGACACATGGGACTATCTAGTTGAATTTTTAGTCCTTAAAGCTAGAAAGAAAGATTCTGGATACCCAATTATCTTAGGTAGACCATGGTTGGCCATAGCAACAACACTGATAGACTATAGATTAGGTAGCATGATTATTTCTAATGGAAAAAAATAGAAAGAGTATTCACTATATCCCCCTGCTCAACCATCAATTGAATCTAATACTCAACCTTAGGTTGATGAGGATATGGAGTCTGAAGGGGATGGTGTTCTAGAATTATCAATGGTTACTCTAATGGAACATGTTGAGGAATGTGAGGGACAAATTCTTAGTCCTGAAAAGATTGAACAAGTCAAACAAAAGAAGGACTGTCATGGAACCTCGCACCAGAAAATTTCCCATCCTTGTCCTTTAAATACACTTGTAGGGGACCCACTTGATACAAAGAATGAAACCAAGGAAATCACTGTAGCGGGAGATAAACTTCTCTTTATTAGTTCATCCTTGTCCTCTTCATAGGAAGATAAATTGAAGAAAACTTTAGAGAATCACATCGAAGTTTTTGCATGGTAATACAAGGATATGAGAGGAATCCATCCTTCCATTTGCACACACCATATTTATACAGAGGATGTTAAACCAATGAGGCAAGGTCAGAGAAGGATTAATCCTGTTCTGAGGGACCTTGTCAAGCAAGAGATTAAAAAGTTTCTAAAAGTAGGATTCATTTATCCAATATCTAATAGTCAATGGGTTTCCCCATTGGTTATTGTTCCAAAGAAGAATGGTAAGTGGCGTGTGTGTGTTGATTACAAAGATTTGAATAAAGCCACCAAAAAGGATCACTTTCCTTTACCATTCATTAACTAGGTACTTGATAATCTTGTTGGCAGTAGTTATTTCTCCTTCTTGGATAGTTTCAGTGGATACAACCAGATACAAGTGGCTCCTAAGGACCAAGATAAAACTACTTTCACATGTCCTTGGGGTACATATACCTACACATTTTTACCATTTGGGATATGTAATGCACCAGCTACTTTTCAGAGAGTTGTTCTAGCTATCTTTGTTGATTTGACAACCTCGTGTATAGAGATGTATAGGGATGATTTCACATTCCATGCACAAAAATTTGAGGAAGCTCTTTAAATTTTAAACAAATTTTTGCAAAGGTGTAAAGACCATAGGTTATCTTTAAACCATGAGAAGTGTTCTTTGATGATGAAAGAAGGAATTGTACTTGGACACCATATCTCAAAACAGGGGATTAAAGTTGACCCTAAGAAAGTTGAAATCATACAAAAGATAGAAATCCCAACAAATCAAACAAGAGTTCGTAGTTTTCTTGGGCATGTTGGGTATTATAGAAGATTCATGGAAGGATTTAGTAGGATTGGTGAACCTTTTTTTACATTACTCAAGAAAGATGCATAATTATTATGGACACATGATTGCCAACAGTATTTTGAGAAAATTAAAAAGGCCTTAACCACTTCACCAATCATTAAAGGACCTATATGGGGAGTTCCATTTCATATCCATTATGATGCTTCTAATTTTGCAATCGGTGTAGTTTTAGGACAAAAATATGACAATGATGCAATGCATGCAATCTATTATGTTAGCAAAAATTTAAATCCTGCTGAAAGAAACTATACAACCACTGAAAAAGAATTTTTGGCTGTGATTTATGCAATTAACAAGTTTAAGCATTATATTATAGGTTATAAAATATTCATCCACACAAACCATGCTGCAATAATATATCTAATGAACATGGTTGTGGTGGGTTCCCTGATCATAAGATGGTTGCAAGAATTTGATGTAACTATAATAGATAAACATGGCAAGGATAATGTTGTTGATTTCCTAAGATTGTTTTGCAAGGTGATCAGGAGCTGGTTGATGATACATTCCCAGATGAACATTTATTTGCAATATCAATACATCCTCCATGGTTTGCTGACATTGCAAATTACCTCATAACAGGAAAGTACCCCAATCATTTCAGTTTTAAACAAAAAAAGAGGTTAATTCATGAAAGATTCAGATTTTAGTGGATTAATGGTTTATTATTTAAGATGTGTCTTGACCATGTTCTTCACAGGTGTGTTGCTGAGATAGATGTCTGTGATGTAGTACATGCATGCCATCATGAGCCGAAAGGAGGACATTACTCTATGATCAAGACTGTTCATAAGCTCTTAGGAGCTAGTTATTTCTAGCTGACTATGACAAAGGACATTTCATCTTTGTGAAACATTGTGATGAGTGCCAGCGCATGGGAAGACCTACACTGACAATGGAGATGCCATTACAGCCCCAAATAGCCCTTGAACCATTTGAAAAGTGGGAATTAATTTTGTGGGACCTGTTGATCCACCTTCCAAGGGATGCCACTATATTCTAGTTTGTACATATTATGTCACAAAGTGAGCTGTAGTAAAAGCTTTACCAACAACAAGAGAAGACAAGGTGGTTGATTTTCCTCACAAGCATATTTTTTAAAGATTCAGTACACCTAGGGAGATAGTTTATGATCAAGGACCATAGTTCATGTCTACAATGATAGAAGCTTTCATGCAGAAATATGAGATGACACATAGAAATTCCACTCCATATCATCCATAGGAAAATGGGCAAGTGGAGGTCACCAACTGAGAATTAGAAAACATTTTGACAAAAACTTTGTCATTAAGGAAAAAAAATTGGGCAGAGAAGTTGGATGAAGCAGTTTGGGAGTATAATACAACCTGGAAGACTACTATTGGGTTTTCCCCATATGAATTAGTATGTGGGAAGACTCTAGTTATGCCAATAGAATTTGAATTACAGACACTAAAGACAACATTGGATGTTGGCATTGACTTGTCAGAAGTAGAGAAAAACAGAGTTTTACAACTGAACCAACTAGATGAGATGAGAATGGAGGAACTCCAGCATACAAAGATGATTCGGAAACAAAGAAAATAGTGGCATGAAAAACATATTGTAACTAGAAGATTCAATAAAGGAAACTGGGCACTGTTGTTTGATTCCAGATTTCATGAATTTAAGGGAAAATTACACACAAGGTGGTTGGGACCATACGAGATTGACAAGGTCTTTAAAAATGGAGTTGTGCAACTAGTACCTATTGATGGAGAGAGAAGAGTGATGCTAGTTAATGGTCACAGACTGAAAATATATCATAAACCTGAGTCGAGAGGAGTTTTTATCAGGATTGCAACATAGAATTGAATATTTTTTCATGGAAGATATTTCTTCCATGGGAGAATGTTTTCCTGAGTAACCTTTTGAAGAAAGGCTTGAACAAAAGGTAGATTGAAAACTGGAAAATGGCAGTTTACCTTTTGAATAAAAGAGGATAGATTGAAAATCGACAAATGACGGTTTATCTCTTGGAAAAAAATATAAAAGAAGAAAAGAGAAAAAAATGAAGGAATGGTTGAAAACTAGAAATGGCGATCTTCCCGGATCAACTTTAGTTCTCTCTTGAGAGCTCCCGAGAGCTCTTGAAAGCTCTTGATGACTCTTGAAGATATCTTACGTTTTCAGTGACAACCTTCATGTTAATTTTGGGCGTTGTTTTAATTAATTTGTTGGAATTAAATGACAACTGAGTTAGTTAGCACACTCGAATTAACTTGGGCATTAATTAAAAGGTACACATTTATCGTACATATCATTTCCAAATACTTTCTTTTAGATTTAGTCATTATGATTTGAAATAAAGTGAATGTTAGCATAGAACTCTCTTCCAAAAGAGTTATTAATTTTATAATAAATGAGTTTAATCATGTTTCGAATATGGCGGGGGAATCAAGAGGTAATTTTGAAAAGACTGCAGTAGTAATAACAAGTAATATTGAGTAGTCCCACGTCCACATCAATAAATTTAGTGATGTTAGTCCCGTCACCAAATTTATGAATAGTAAATGCAAAGTACAAGGTGGTGGCATGCGAATCATTCAGATGAGTAAATAAAATAAATAACGACATGTGTGATTGATGTGAGGTTTTTCTATAAAAAATTGCAGTTGGAAAAAGTGTCATTCTATGTTTTTACTTAATTGAGATAGCCAATTCTTTCTAACAAAGTTGTAGAGAAAAACACAATGGGGAACAAGCGAATTTTTGAACTTGATAATTTCATTCTCGACTTAGAAACTAGAAGGTTACTGAGAGAAGTTGGGTGGTTAGATTTCATCATGAATTATGATGGATTCCAACAAGAGTTAGTTGAAGAATTTGTGAGGAATTTCCATGTAAATATTACCAGGGTCAGGGATGAAGCCATTGAGGTCACCCTGGAAATAATAAGTGAAATCTCTAGAATTCCTGTTGAAGGGAAGCCAATTGAAAAAGGGCATGTAAAGTATGAGGAGTTAGTAGTCATATTTCATAAGGAATCTAAGAAGAGGCCAAAAATTATGCTGCACAAAGGAGAGTAGAGAGGAATTGCACACAATAGTCTAGAAGATCCGTAGAGAACTGTTGTCACTTGGTTGATGAAATTATTCACTTGTGAAGGTTAGTATGGCACTATTTTGGGACCCAAAATGCGGTTATTGATACATTTGAGGTATGGAAATGCAGACCCTTCTACCAAAATCAATTTACCTGCGTTTTTGTTTTCCCAAATTTCCTCCATGATAACTAGGATGAAATCAAGGGGAGAGTCTTCAATAAAGTATCATGGGTTAATCCACTTGATAATCAAACATCATTTCTTAAAAAAAGAGACTGGTAAACAAGGGTGGTTAGAATTTTTATCCGTACCTGTTAAGAAGCAAAAAGGAAAAATCACAAAAGGACCCACAGTAAAATCTATAAAAGGAGAATCCTCTAGGGAAAAACAGAAAAAGGATAAGAAAAAGAGAAAATTACAGGAGTCTATTAGGGTAACTCGTAGTGTTACCAAAAAGAGGAAATAAGACAGAAAGGAGGAAATCCCTAATATTGTTGAAAATATTGTGTCAACTCCTGAGGAAACCCCTGTTAGTGATACCCATCAGGAAACTTTTTAAGTCCATGAGGAAGTATAAATACCTGTGCAGTTACCTGAACAACCTCACAACCCTCTTGAAGCCCAACTTCCATCTCCTGAAAGGACACCTGTGAGAGAGTCTTTTGACTCTACTATAAAATATAACTCCTAGTCTAAAGAGAGAGAGGCCTCAGAGGAGTATGAGGAATAAGCTGAAAATTCTCCTTCACAATTTCCATTTGTTGAAAGAAGAAAAGGAAAAGAACTGATAACTGAACAGGAAAAATCCACACAATTACAACAACAAGAAGAATCAGAGGAAGAGAATGAAATAGAAAAGGTTATGGCTATTTCAAGAATACAAATGAAATTAGAAGAAGAAAGGAGAAGAATTGAGTTTCTTGAGGAAAAATTGAGGAGGAAAGAAGAAGAGTTGCATAATTCAATAAGTAAAACAAAGCAACTAGAAAAAGAAATGGTTGAAAAAGAACAACACTCTACAAGGAAATCTAAGTGAAACAACAAGAACCTTACAACAGGTCAATGCACAAGCATTAGCCAGGGCAGAGGAAATGATAAGGTTCAGTACTGAGGAGATAGGGAAACTAAGGGAAAAGTTACATCAGAAGGAACACCAGCTAAGGAAACAATCCAATATGTTGCAGTTACATGAAGCTTCCACATCATCTTCTCCAAACATATATCTTTCATTAGTTGCAGTGAAACTTAAACATGTGAATGAACAATTGAGAAATCAAAACCTACAGTTAGAAAGGGAAAAAGATGAAATGAATGATAGATTACAACAAATGGTAGAATTTTCTTGTGGAATGTTATCAATGAGAAAACCTTCAAAATCTTATGCACTCTCTTTGAGAGAAAGGTTTCTCCAGTGGGAAATAAACTAGTTGTTACTCAGAAGAAAAATTGATTATGAGGATGATAGGGAATTTCTTGAAGATTTATTCAACAATCATCCTACTATCCAAAATCATATGTGTGAGTACTTTCAGCATGGATTTTTACTTGGTAATTTTCCATAATCCTTTCTTAATGTTTTCATAAGGGAGCTTCAAATAAGATATTTTGTTTCATTGCTACAAAACCAAGTAGAGTGGGAACATAGGGAAACCCAATATAAAGAGGCACAAATGAAACTAGGATTACCTATGAGTAATGAGACCTCGTGGTCTAGACCTTTCCGAGCTCAATTCAAATTATTTTTGTACAGACAACATAACACCTTCTTACAAAAGAAATATGAATGAGAGCATCCAATTTTTTAAGAGGGTTCGGAATCATCTCCCACATAGAGCTTTGAGAGCAGCAAGGGATAGATTCAGAAGTATTCCACCATAGCTGAGAAGGAGAGAACCTATTTCACCAAGAAACATCACTTGGAGTCTAAACAGAGTAAGGACTATGGTTGATATCATTGAGGAGCAACAAAAAAACTGGATAGGAATGAGGTTTAGGGCTCCTTTGATAATAATGCCAGCACCAGCATTCGATGCACCACCATAGTTTATTAGAGAAAATCTAAGGGAATGGATGGAAGCAATTGAAAAGATGAATGGTTATGCTCATCCTAGAAGATTCTTGGAGTATGTGTTGCAATATGTTGATCAGGGGGACATAATTGCTTGCTTGGTGGCTAAGAACAAGGATTTTCCAGACCCCCAACCATGAGGACATGGTTTACATCAAGAGGGGGAGGATGATGAGTACCTAAGAATGTTTTTTTAATTAATATTTTTATAAACTCAAAAGACTTCATTATACTATTAATTAACTATTATGGAGGTAAATTATATGTTTAATGTTTTCTTGTTTTATATTATACTTGACTAATTGAAGGATATATTAGATGTGGTATTTTGCATTAAATGTGGTTCTTTTGGTGATGTTAATAAAAAAATGTCTGTGCAAATCAAAATATCTATTGTCATGTATGCAATCTATTCTTGAGGATTTCGTGTAGGTACTTCAATGTTGACTGTTGAGCTGGATCTATTAAACTCTTTGTTTAACAACATGATGCTAATTACACTCAGGAAGGCTCTAGACATACCCTAAATTGCTATGATTCTAGATTGACTCACTTTGTCGATTTGGGAACTATTGCTCCAGCTGGGATAATGCAAGATTCTCTTGGATATTTTATGTTAGACTTTCACTTAGTTTTGCACTCTGTAATTTGGTGGCTAGCGCCAGCGATTTGAATTCAAAAATAAGGGATATTCTTATAAATATTCGTCCTTAGGTTTAATTTTAGTTAGTCGATCTTTTGCTGAACATTGTAATTTCTAGTACTCTGTACTTTTGTTTTACTCATTGATTTTGGCTAATTGGAATGAAAGTAAGAAGTTCATCTAAATAACTGTGTTTGAGGTCTCACTAGAGGAAGAGCAGGGCCTACTCAATCGAAGGAGGTGATCTCGTGTCATTATTGTTTGATTCAATTAATTCTATTTTATTATAATCGGTTTAAAGTTAATACTTTAATTCTTGTTTATTGATGTTCAACAATTGTATTTCTTTAGAGTAGATTACTATGATTTAGAGTAATTAAGATATCTTACTGTAGATCAGAGATAGATCAAAATTTCATCATTTACTCTAGATTTTATTAAGTATTCATTTTCAAATGCACATAGTTGTAGTAAAATTGGTAAGAATGACTAATGTAAGGATTTAGCTAAAGCTAAATTTGAATACATTCTTGGGAGTTAGTATTATTGCTTCTAGATTTATGTTAAATTCTCTGCAACATAAATAGATTCACTATTTTCTAGAATAAAGTTCATTATTTGCAAGAGTAACTAGATTCCCATTTTCATACCTTTAAATTTTGCATTTTAGATTTAGAGTTAAAATTGATTTGCTTTGTAGATCTCCCAATGATCCAATTACAGTTAAGTAAGGTAACATCTAAGCTGAGTCATTAGGATTAGAATAGGTTTAAATAAGCATTAGTCAACCAATAAGTTAAAATCATCCTTAGAAATTAGTTGCTACGTTATGCTCCCGAAGCACTCCTGAGAACTCCTGAGAGCTCTTGAAGAAGACTGACTAAAATCAAAGTCATTTTTTACAGTGCAAAACCCCCCAATTTTTGGAGTCCTCCTTATCGTATATTGCTCTGAGACACACCTAGTTCAATAAACAAAAAATTAAATGATGGAAGTTGTGACATCAACGACCTCGCCCATCAAAAAACACAAACTTGTGTCACGCTTTCAGCCAAATAAATAGTTTTGAGTGAACTATTTTAGGCCAAAAATGTTTCGGTCGAGTAGGTTTTGGTTGAAACCATGCGGCGTATACGTGGTACACAAGGTTTCGGCTAAAACCAAAAAGATTAGTTTTTCCCTTTGAAACTTTGAATTTGGCTTTCCAATTGGCTTAAAACACTTTCTATAGAAACCCTTTCAGCCAAAACTGTCTAGTTGGCATCCTAGTTGGCAACCAACTCAATATTTTTCAAAAGATTCTAAAAATTTCAACTTTAACTAAGTATTTCTCTAGTCACAATTTTTTTTTTGCAAAAAAGAAAAATACCCTTTTGTAGAGCTCGGAGTGGGAAATCCAAATATATAATTTTTTAAATATTTTGATTAGTTTTAATATATTTTATTTTTAAAATAATGCAAGTAGGTTATTAGAATTAAAAAAGAGGTTGATTAGAAATTAAAAATAAATAATAAAACATATTATATTTTTAAAAAAATTATATGGGGCAGAAGAGGACAGAGTATTTTTCAAAAGGGTATAATTTGTTTTTTGAAAATGATTAAAAAAAATAAAAATAGTTGACGACCCATGAAAATTGTCAAATTCTGAAAAGTTTGACTTTAAAACGTTATTACGAGAAAAATATACATCAAAATTTGAATTTTTTTTCCATGAACAAGATATTGAAGTTACCTATTTGGAGAAAACAAAGTAGGAAGAAATGAATTTTTTTAAATTTATTTCTTGATGACCCATGAAGTCACGTTTTTCTCAAATTTTCAGCATTCTAAAATCTGTCCTTAAATTGATGAAAACAATTTTTTTTTAAAATTGAAAAATTACAAAAATAAGCTTCATCAAAATTTCTACATTTCATTAGTTTACACTATTTTGAAATTCAAAACATAAAGACCACTCTTATGTGGTTGAAGTTCAAATTTTTGTTGTTGTTGACCGATTCCTTTATAAAGTGTGACTCAAGTTTGTGCTTGTAACTATATAGCAGACATTACTATGATGAATTGATTTGGTGCATATTGAAAATTCATCTTTCATCTTTGACTTGAGAACTAAGTACTAGTATCCTATTACATTTAATTTTTTTAAATAATATTTCAATTATCTAATTCCAAATTCAACTTTGATTTAGCTAACATTTCAAGATTAATTGTGTTTTCATTTATTACATGTATTTACTTAGCCTCAATTAATCCATATAAAGCTATTTACTCCTTATATTAATGGGCTTTTAACCATCACTCTATTAATCGAGATGCCACTTTCCATATAATACTATCAATAAGGTTTTTGCTTTCTTAGAATTTAATCTAAGAGGATATCATTTTCATCTCCTTTCCTATTTTTTCTCCAACATCTCCACTAGTTCCTCATCATGCATAACTCGGTGATCCCACAATACTGGTTTACAATTTTTGGCCAAATTAGACGTTGAAATAATTTTTTCTAACTAAATCTTCACTTTCGGGCACCTATAGCGGCTAAACCGTGAGGAATTTGAAGATGATGCAAACTAGTGATTTGTAACATTTTGTTTGTAGATTCTGAATATATTTTTTTCAAATTTTTTGGAATCAGATTACACTTCTTTTGCCATCTCCTTTGAAAACTATTTTTTTCAGAAAACAACATTTTTAAGGAGTGACTCTCACTGTATACAACATAATTTTTTTTCCATGAAGGATAAAATTCTAATTCTTTTGAATATAGATTTATAACTCTGATATTTAGTGCTTCCAATTGGTCTTATAGTTTTTTATTGAATATTTTTTTCTTAATCAAGTTTCAAAGTCAAGCCAATTATAGTTCAGACATAGGTGGACCATACACAACGTAACTTTTTTTGTATGTATCGAAATTCAATTTATTTTTTGTTGGATCAAGGAATTCAATATCTAGTGCACTCATATTTTTTAATTTTTTTTTTGATAATCTACTATTTTTCACATGTGCAAAACAAAGAGCTTGATTTTAGGTGAAAAACCTCTATTTAATAAAACTTAAAAAACAAATACATAATAAAACCAAAACATATTAAAATTATATTTTTTGGATAGATCGTTCTGAGGACTACCATTATCTAGTTGGGTTTGTGAATTCTCCTCCATTTTCATCCTTAACCCGAGCTTCAAAGTGCAAAATTTTGGACTTTTTTGGTGCTTGAAGGGGAGGAGAGAAAAGGGGGGTTCGAGTGAATCCCCTTTCAAAACATTTTTTCTTTGTGTTTTTTTGGCAAGAATGGTGGGACCTTGTATTTAACTAGTTTGCTCGAACCAGGGTTCATTCAAACCCTTTTTTGGTTTGCTCAAACCTATGGGTTCATTTGAACCCCAAAAACCATTTTTTTTTGCATGGGGTCATTTTTTGCAAGTTTTTCTTCCTCATGCGAATTGTAAACCACTTTTTGTGGGTTTACCCAACTATTGGTCCTACACTCTTCTAGCTTGTCCACACCTCCTACTTCTTACCACTTGTCTCCTCTTCCAAGGAATTTTCTCCATTTTCTTTTTTCTCTCCATCTCCCTCCCACTTTTCTTGAATACAAACATTAGACCTTTTTCTCTCCCTTGCATTCTTGCAGTGTACTCTAGATTGAACACTTCACCTTGTTAGTGTTTTAAAGATCACATAATACAACTAAAAGAACTCAGAAAATTGCAACACATATGACAATAAAAACAACAAGATACCCTGGGAAAACCCTCCTCTTGAGGGAGAAAAACCCAACAATTATGTCTCTTATATAATGAAGAAATAAGTGCAGATTTTGCTTACAACTCAAGCCCAACATATGGCCGAATTTAGAACAATGAATACTAGCACCTCTCCTAGATGCGAATATGTTTCTCCTTGAAATCGATATGTCGCTACAAGATGAATGACTGTTGTTGAAGTGCAAATTTCTGCTTAATGCGAATTATCATTGGATGAACTTGATGAACAAATGGACAAGGTCAACCTTGTATACATACAAAATGAGGTGTCTCCTCAAAATAGGTCGGCCATCTTAGAGAATAATTAAATTACAAAAAATGCAAAGGAAGGTCGGCCCAAGGATGATCATAAATTAAATACATAAAGTCAGCCTCCTCTCAAGCATATAAAAGTTGAATAGCTATAAAGCTACATTCAATTTTATTATCTTCTTGGAAATTGTGTGTGCTAGGAAGTAGACTCATGCGGCTGCATTATCATCAACACTCCCTCTCAGCTAAGGAGGAATACTTCCTGCTATACAAGACATATCACCTCATCATGATAAAGGAGCTTATCACCTCACCGTGAAAGAAAGTAAGATATCACCTCATTGTGATATCAACCATCATGGCTACCTCCATGGATGGTATGTACAAGTGCTCATCACTCAATGTGATGTTGTCACCTCACCGTGAATTTCACCATGGCTCTTCCAGAGGGTGAAACACAAGTACAAGAAAATCATCATGGAATCCCTCACATGATGTTGTCATGGAGTCACACACATGACATCCATCATGGATCTCCCAAAGGGTGGAACAAGGGCTTTCACCTCAAACTTCTCTTGAAGAGAAGAATGCATGAACAATGGATTTCACCTCGAACTTCTCCTAGGAGAATAACTCATTAAAGAGGATCACTGATACTAAGACTCCTTCTCAGTCAAGGCTGTATTCTCCACCATACTAAGCTTCTCTCGAAAGTACACAAACTTGATCCTGGAGAGGGGTTTGGTGACAATGTCTGTCATCTACTCATCAGTGCTGATATACCTCAACTGTATAGCTTTCCTCAATACCATATCTCTGATATAATGGTACTTGATCTCAACATGCTTTTTTCTGTCATGAAACACATGATTGACAGAAAGCTTCACATAGTTCTGTTTGTCACAGTGAATGATGGTAGGATCCATTTATTGTCCAAACAATCCTGCAAGGAGCTTACGAAGCCATACCGCTTCATGAACTTCCATACAAGCTACAATATACTTTGTCTCAGTTGTACTCAATGCTACTAAAGACTGCTTCTTGTTGCACCAAGATATCATAGCAGATCCTAAACTGAAGCAACAACCAGAGGTACTCTTCTGATTTGAGACACACCCTGCCCAATTAGAATCAGTAAAACCATGCAGCCCCAAATCCAAACTTGTAGAATATCTCAACCCATATCCAACTGTGCCACACAATTATCACAAGATATGTTTAGTTGCAACAAGATGTATCTACCTTGGTTCACACATAAACTGACTAAGTACACTTATTGCATAACAAATATCCGGTCTAGTGTTAACTAGATACATCAATGAACCAATCAGCTACCTATACATCGTAGAATCCAATAGTTCTAAACTAGCTACAACCTCCTTCAACTTATGTAGATTTGTCTCCATAGGTGTAGACATAGGTTTGCAATAAATCATACCAAACCTCTTTAGAATGTCAATAGTATACTTGCGTTGACTTAGAATCATCTCATCTCGCTTTTGCCAAACTTCTAAGCCAATAAATTAATGCATGAGACCAAGATTATTCATCTCAAACTCATAAGCTAACTCCTTCTTACCTTTTAGAATTAGGTGTTCTTCTCTAGTGATAATCACATCTTCAACATACAAAACCATAATCAAAGCTTCACCATTTATTACCTTGAAGTAGAGGTTAGAATCTGCATCATTCTTTGAGAAACCCAGACTCAACAGGTAATGATCAATCCTTTCGTACCAAGCATGAGGAGCCTGCTTAAGACAGTACGAGGCCTTCTTCATCTTGCAAAAATGAGACTCCTTCCCATGTACCTAAAATCCACCGGGTTGCTCAATGTAAACTTCTTCTTCAATTACACCATTCAAAAAAGTTGTCTTTACATCCATTTGGTGAATCTTCCATCCTCTAGATGCTGTAATAGCAATAATGGTTCTAACAAAAGTATAACGAGCCAAAGGAGAAAAGGTTTCTTCATAGTCAACTCCCTCTTTTTGTGAGAACCCTCTAGCCACAAATCTTGCCTTGTACTTCTCAATGCTCCCATCAGTTGCACGCTTGATCTTGAAGATCCATTTAGAAGACACCACAGATTTGCCTTCGGGTCTAGGAACTATGTCCCAAACATCGTTCTTAAGTATGGACTGATACTCCTCCGTCATAGCATATTTCCTTACTTGTTGACTAGAAGCTTCTTCGACACTTGAAGGATCTAAATCAATAATCTAACTCATCAAGGCTACATAGTTGGAGAACTTATTAGGTTTCTTGCTTTCTCTAAAAGTTCCTCTTGGGGCTGCAAAACTTTGTGCCTCCGGCATTGTCCTTCAGGCCCAAAGAGGTCTTTTCCTTCCAATCACAATATCTATAGGCCCATCAATAGGCTCCAAGGGCTCAACTAGATCATCATCTTCTTTAGGTTATGGAACCTCCTTCTGATTCTCAGGAACATGGTCAATTTCCATATCTTGAGGAGGTTCTTCTTCATCGATCTCCATATGAGTGCCCTTGGATCTTCTGAATGCACCATCTTCCTCAAATGTGACATCTCTACTGATCTCAATAGTCTTCTGACCTGGAATGTAGATTATGTAGGCTTTTGATGTCTCACTGTAGCCCACCAGAATTCCCTTCTTCCCAGAAGGTTCCAACTTTGTTCTCTTTTCCTTTGGAATATGAACATACACTGGACAACCAAAGATCCTCAGATGAATGACTTTTGGCTTCACCCCTGAGAATGCTTCTTCAGGAGTTTTATTCTCCAAGATTATGTGGGGACTTTTGCTTTGAACATAGACGATTGTCCTAGATGCCTCAGCCCAAAGTGAGATTTGCAGGTCTTGATCATGAATCATTTCTTTAACTGCTTCCACAATAGACATGTTGTTCCTTTTAGCAATACCATTTTGTTGAGGATTATAAGGAACACTGAACTCCCTCTTAATCCCTACTTCAATGCAGAAATCACGGAAGGTACCAGAGGTGAATTCACCTCCGTTGTCAGATCTCAAAACCTTGATCTTTTTCCCGAACAGGTTTTCCACCCATGCTTTGAATTCTCTGAATCTTTCTAATACCTCCTCAGATTTTTAGATCTCAAGAAATAAATCCAAGTCTTTCTAGAGTAATCATCAATAAAAATAATGTAATACAAGAAACCACTAGAAGACGCGACAGACATTGGACCACATAAATCAGAATGAATGAGATCAAGAATACATTTAGATCTACTTTCACTAGTATGAAACGTACCTTTTGTATTCTTACCTAGGGCGCAACCTTTGCATGTACCTTCATGTTCCTGGTTGAATTTTGAAAGATCGGTGACCATCTTCTCCATGATAGGTAACGCTTGAAAGTGAATGTGAGCCAATCTTCGATGCCAAATATCACACATGCTAGAAGAATCATGCACAAGAGCCTAAAGGGGACGAGTGCATAATCTGTAGAGACACTCATGTCTAACTCCAATTACCCAAGTAGACTTGATGTTGGAGTTTTTTGCCCATATAAGAACTTTGCCTTCTGAAAATACAACTTGATAACCCTTGTCCTCTAATGCTGAAATGGAGAGAAGATTTCTCTTTATGCTTGGAACAATAGTACATCATTCAACTCCAATGAAATGCCAGAATCCAAGTGAAGAGAGGAGTTCCCAACTCCTTTCACAGAATACCTAGCATCGTCTCCAATAATGACTTGTTCGCTAGAATCATTCTCCACCAAATTTGATAGATGCTCCCTAAATCCGGTGATGTGATAAGAGGCACCGCTATCAATCAGCCAAGTGTTGGTGTCGGTGGTTACATTTCTTGACAAGGCTGAATAGAACAAACAATCACTTGAGTCCTTCTGCTGAGAGACTTCTTCAACATTTGCAATGGAAACCTACTTCTTAGGCCTGAGAGGACATTCCTTTGCAAAGTGACCATACTTGTCACAACGGAAACATTGAACTTTGGATAAGTCTCTCTTCTTCTTGAAGGCTGGAGTACCATCATTTCCATTATCTCGATTCCTCTTGAAGAATCCTTTCTTCCAAAATTTTCCTTTCTTCGACGAATGAGAGGTGAGAACATGTAGATCTTAATTTGTTGAACTTTGACCAACGCCTCTAGCCGCTAGCCTCAACTCCTCTTGAATGCAGTTGACCATCAACCGATCAAACTTTGTAAGTTTAGATCTTGCACTAATTCCTTGAATATATGACTCCCATGATAGCGGAAGACCATTGAGAGAAAGCATGGTCAAGTCTTTGTCATCAATCATGTGACCAATTGTAGAGAGTTGGTCTCTCAATTCTGAAATCCTCATGAAATAAGAAATAATTGATTCTCCTTTCGCCATCTTCACATGGTGAAGCTTTTGCTTCAGTGCAAGTGTCAGATTGGTGTTGTTGATTTCGTACATCTCTTCCAATGTTTTGAACATATTCCTTGCCATCTTCAACTTGGATACAATCGGAACAATATGATATTTAACAGAATCAACCAACACTTTCTTTGCCCTAGTATAGATTTATTCCTCCATTGCAACTTATCTTCTTCCTCCTTAGGTTCGGGGACTTTGGTTTCCACAAACTCAGCCAAATCATTCTCTTCCAAGGTGAGCATGATCCTAAACCTCCATGATGTGTAGTTAGAAGCTCCTTCGAGTCTATCCTCGATTTTCAGACACCATCTTGAAACTCAAATAGAGATAGACAAAAAAAGATTAAGGAGAGTGTTGCAAAACAAATCTGATCATGATCTTTTTCAAACCCGCTCTAATACCATGTTAGTGTTTTAAAGATCAGATAATACAACTGAAAGCACTCAGAAAATTGCAACACATAAGACAATAAACACAACAAGATACTCTGGGAAAACCCTCCTCTTGAGGGAGAAAAACCCAACAAATATGTCTCTTATATAATGAAGAAATAAGAGCAGAATTCTGCTTACAACTCAGGCCCAACACGTGGCCGAATTTAGAACAATGAATACTAGCACCTCTCCTAGATGTGAATATGTTTCTCCTTGAAATCGATCTGCTGCTGCAAGATGAATGATTGCTGTTGAAGTGCAAATTTTTGCTTAATGCGAATTATCATTAGATGAACTTGATGAACAAATGAACAAGGTCGACCTTGTATATATACAAAATGAGGTGTCTCCTCAAAATAGGTCAGCCATCTTAGAGAATAATTAAATTACAAAAAATGCCAAGGAAGGTCAGCCCAAGGATGATCATAAATTAAATACATAAAGTCGACCTCCTCTCAAGCATATAAAAATTGAATAGCTATAAAGCTACATTCAATTTTATTATCTTCTTGGAAATTGTGTGTGCTAGGCAATAGACTCTTGCAGCTGCATTATCATCAACACACCTTCTTCTCACCTCCTACTCCTACACAACATCTATTCTTCTCTTCTATCTTCCTTCTATGTTCCTCTAGTGTGCCCCATCATTGTCATCTATGAAACTGTCACATGTCTACCAATTAAAATGGAATTGCCACTTTAACGTACCTTCTAGCACTAAGATGGTCACTTGAAGAGATTCAAACCTTAATCTCTAATATGCAAACCAAATGACCCTACCACTTTAATCACAACCTCTTTTAACTATTTCTCTACAATTATATGTATGTCCAACTTCCTTTATTATTCAATATTCATATTTTATCTTTGACTTGAGAGCTAAGTACTAGTATCCTCTTACATTTAATTTTTGAAAATAAGGTTTCAATTATCAAATTCCAAATTCAACGTTGATTTACCTAGTATTTCAAGATTAATTGTGCTTTCATTTGTTACTAGTATTTAATTAACCTCAATTAATTTATATAAAGCTATTTATTTGTTTAGAATTCTTTTTAAAGATTATATAGTGAGGTTTGGCAATAGGCCCCCCACTCCTTATTTTAATGGGATTTTAACTATCACTCTACTAATTGGGATGCCACTTTCCATATAATACTATCAACAAGGTTTTTCTTTCTTAGAATTCAACCTAAGAGGATATCATTGTCATCTCCTTTCCTATTTTTTCTCCGTCATCTCCACTAGTTCCTCATCATGCATAACTATTGGTCCTACACTCTTTTGGCTTGTCCACACCTCCTACTTCTTATCACATGTCCCCTCTTGCAAGGAATCCACTCCATTTTCTTTTTCCTTTCCACTATCTCCCTCCTACTTTTCTCCAATACAAACAATAGACCTTTTTTCTCTCCCTTGCATTCTTTCATTGTACTCTAGACTGAACACTTCACCTTCGTATCACCTCCTCCTACATAGCATCTTCTCTTCTCTTCTATCTTCCTCTTATGTTCCTCAAGTGTGCCCCATCATTAGCATCTATGAAACTATCATATACCTACCCATTAAAGTGGCTAGATTGAACACTTCACCTGCTTCTCACCTCCTTCTCCTTCTCACCTCCTTCTCCTACATATCATCTTCTCTTCTCTTCTATCTTCTTTTTATGTTCCTCAAGTGTGCCCCATCATTAGCATCTATGAAACTGCCACATACCTACCCATTAAAGTGGGATTGCCACTTTGACGTACCTACTAGCACTAAGATAATCACTTGAAAAGATTCAAACCCTAATCTCTTTAATATGCAAACTAAATGACCCTACCACTTTAATCACAACTTCTTTTAACAATTTCTCTACAATTATATGTATGTCCAACTTTCTTTATTATTCAAAATAAATCAAATTAAAAAATAGTCTTTATAAGAATTGAATCCCACTAAATATAAATGGGACCTAAAAATCCGCCTTAGATGATTAAACAACTCTCTCCCTCGCACTCGAAAATAAAGCCGATTTAAAAATAAACGTACTTATAACATATTTTAATTGTTTGAAGTTACTCAGAGAGACGATATTTCCACGAACAGCAACTTCGTACCTAATCTGTAACATCATATTCTTTTCTCCCCGGATTCCAAAATTTATGATAGAAGAAAAATATTGAATTCCTCAGCGCCGTGTATTTCAAATCTCCCGCTTTGTCCACAAGTTTTCTATGCCGTGTAGGTACTGACCGCTGCAATTAGATGTCTAGTCAGTCAGAAAGTGATGCAATTCTAATTTATGTTAGGTGGGTAGTAGCTGTTGCCGACTGACCTCATTCATGTGACCTCTTGTTTTTTACCTACTTTCTTTATTCCTGTACAATTTTTAACAGTTACCCGTTGTTTTCCTGCCTGCTAACTTGACTTGTGTCCAATCTCTGAATGAAGTAAAAGTAAAGATAAAGTAAAGTTCTTACGCATAATTGCACGGCACTAAAGGACATTTGGAATCCGTGTCAGCTTACCTTTCAGAGGAAAAGTCAGAGACTATTCATAGTCTGACTTGATTCTTACGGCAAAGACATCTTTAATTATTAATGTTATTTTTATTTTTATTATTAAATATTCATAAGTTTTCAAATGTTTAATGTATAAGTGATGTTTTTTAATGTACAAATTAAAATTATTAAGAGCGTATTTCATAATCAAAGAAGTTGAAATTCAATTACAATTTTCTAATTTTAAAGTTAATTTACTTATTCAACATGACTGATTCAATCATTCAGAAAGGACAAAATGAAGGATCTTTTAAGATTTTATACAATTTAAAATTTGATCAATTATGAAGAGAGCATTACTTATATTTTGTAATTTTAGAGAGTTTAAAATGGGTGTAGCTAATCTCGTGACAAATGCACTTATGTACATACAAAAGCGCATAAAAACATACATAACAACATAAATAAAAACATACATAATATGATGAGACGACATAGTGAGGGGTCCACCAGACGGATGATAAAAGTGACAAATCTTGCAAAAGAAGGAAATGCCACAACAAGGAAAGTGAGGAGATAACGATGGCATCAACTCGTTTTTCCCGCCGCTTCAAATTATGTCGGTGTTTTTGCCTTGCGCGAGAAGCTATCCATTCACCGCGAGCAGGAAGGGGAGCTAACCTGATTAAGACATGTGTTTTAAATTGTAACAAGTACTGTTATTGGAAAACACTCTATGTTGTGGGTTTTCTCGTTCTGCAAGTTGAAAGCAAAAGGTTGGAGAGCAAGGGGTGGAGTTGTAGGTGGGGGAGACGACCAACCAAATTGAGGTGAGGGGTTTGTAACCGATTGGGTTGTTACTTGTAAAGGGTTTGAAAACATTATGTGGGTTGTTGTTTTTAAAGGTTTTTAAAACATTAAGTGGGTTGCAGGTTTCGTAAAACTCAATGTTTTGCAACCTAGAATTTTAGAAAACAATATGAATGTCTTGGAAATCTTTTGTTATTTAGACCATGGGAATGTAATGAAATGCACCGTTTTATAAACACCCAGTGTTTTCCAACAACCATTAACACTCTATGTTGTCGATTTTTTCATTTTGCAGATTGAAAGCGAAAGGTTGGAGAGTAGGGGGTGGAGTTGTAGGTGGGGGAGACAAAAAACCAACATAAGTGAGGTGAAGTGTTTGTAACCGATTAGGTTGTTAATTCTAAAGGGTTTTAAAACATTATGTGGGTTATTGTTTGTAAAGGGTTTTCAAACATTAAATGGGTTGCGGTTTTATAAAATCCAATGTTTTGCAACATAGAATTTTACAAAACAGTATGAATGTCTTGAAAAGATTTTGTTATTTAGACCATGGGAATGTAATGAAAGACACTGTTTTGTAAACACCTAGTGTTTTCCAACAACAATTAACATTGTGTGTTGTTGGCTTTTTCATTCTACAGGTTGAAAGCGAAAGGGTGGAGAGTAGGGGGATGAGTTATAGGTGGGGGAAACAAAAAACAACCGAAGTGAGGTGAGGGGTTTCTAACTGATTGGGTTGTTAGTTGTTAAGGGTTTTAAAACATTATGTGGGTTGTTGTTTGTAAAGGGTTTTCAAACATTAAGTGGGTTGTTCTTTGTAAAGGGTTTTCAAACATTAATTGGGTTGCAGGTTTCATAAAACCCAATGTTTTGCATCCTAGAATTTTACAAAATAGTTTGAATGTCTTGAAAGCTTTTATTATTTAGACTGTAGGAATGTAATGAAAAGCACTATTTTATAAACATCTAGTGTTTTCCAACAACCATTAACACTCTGTGTTTCACCACTTTCAACAAGTTTATTCATTATTGCCGATAATGGTGAGAAATTGGTGTTTTTGCTATTTATAATGCACACCTACATATACGGACTTAAAAACCACAAGGGCTTGGCTATGTTGTGATGTGGGTTGTAGTTTTATAAACACCTAATGTTTTCCATTACATTGCATTGCAGATCTTTCAAACTCAAAGCATTACTTCACATTACATAACTAATAAGTAGATGTTGATAGATGACAAAATTTAAACTACAATATAGTTTTTTTATAAAGTCAACCTAAGTAGTCATGTAGTTACTTCACATTGCATAACTAATAACTAGGAGCAACTGCAAAATGCATTTGCTTATCATGGCATTCCACGAGACCACATTTGTTTGAGGCATTTTTTCAAACAGTTCACTACCTTGTCTATGCTAGTACCATATTTCTCATTTATGTATGTCAAAGCATTTTATCAAATAGTTCATTGTGTATCAACCAAAGAGACTTGGATGCCATTAAAAGTACTAACCACTATAAGGACGAGAATCCCTAAAAGCTTCCACAATAATGTAGGTAAGATTTAAAAATTCTACTACAATATTGCTTAGCAAAAACATGCATTCAAACCAAACCAACCTCTGTCGCCCTCTCCAACTCAAAATTGCAATGATTTTTTTATTTGTCCTAATGTTCTCAACATCAAGGAACTATCAATTTGACCTTTGGGGGTTAGTAATTGCTTTATTTATAGTATTAGTACAATCACTTGAGAGTGGTTACCTCATAACATTATAATGTTATGACACCATTTGATCATCAATACAATGTAAGTGAAAATTTCTCAAAACTATACAAGTTAAGGAAAATATAGTAACCATTAAATAAAAAGAAAATAGCATACAAAAAAACATCAACAGTAAAGTTTATTGTCACCAAAAATAAAGATTGCATCATGAAGGATCTTTCAATAGCAACCTTAAATGGAACCTTATCTAAATGAATAAAGGCACATATTTTCCAACTCTGTTGCATCAACTTAAATTCTCAACAAAAGAAGGCCATACCCAAGTTGATACAAGAATACAAACACCAACCCATTGAATGTAAGAAAGAGAATCCTAGAGACAACACACTGAAATTGTCAAAAACTCAATTTTTTATAAGTGGAAACAATTTCTATTACTAATGTGACACTAATTAGACTGTGTGGAGATAAAGAACATAATTGGCAATAAATTAAAAAATAGAGAACAATTAAAGTTTTGAGATTTTCACAGGTAAACATATTGAATTGTATATCTAGATTCAACCGTGTTTAGTCCTCATTTGAGTTTAGACATTTCAGGTCTAATTTATAGAGAACTCTTTAGAGAAGTTTGGATCATTCGATAAGTGAAACCCTTGAAGATGGGTCTGGAACTTAGATCAAAAGCATAAAAAATCAAATGTTGATAAAACAAAAATAAACCTAGATAAATGATCCAATAGATAATAATGGTACTCATCCATGAAGGGGTAAAAGTGAAACTACAATCTCATTGACATTAATAAATAGTTTTGCAATTGAATCCTTGAGTACAAAAGTAAAAACTAAAACAAAGAAATGTTAACAAAACTAGGAATAAGATTGAACCTTCCAAGACCTAATTACATATTATTCAAGTTTTAATGGAGATGAAGAGGAGCCATTGTGGAAGATAAATAATTTATCTTTTTTCACTTCAAATTATTGGCACCACCATCAACCATCAATGTAATCTACAAGTATTAGCACCAAATTGATTTGATGTTGCCCTCACCTGGCATTAACTCTAATGATGGTACTAGGACCTATGTTATATTGAGTGAATTGCTAAAGGATTCACAATTATTTTGATGTTAAATCCAACCAAGGTTTCCATAATGTCACCTCAATTAGTAGCCACTCTTTGAGAAGCAATCACTCCCATCGTGCAAAATTGATAAACCAAGTAGGAAAATTCTTCTAAAATTGACGTTTGGTGAAGCAATTCCCTTCGTAAATTATTTGATCTACTTCAAAAAAATTGTTGATGGTTGTAGCATAGTTATTTTTTTGCTCTACAACTACAATCAAGGTCAGATTCCTCTATATAGAGTTGTTCAGTAGCAATTAGTTAATTTTGTAATTTGGACAAAGAAGCTCCACATGAAAATATAGAATGAACCCACATCAGAGGCAAGATTAGGTTTAGTAGCACTACACACCACTTTCTTTGTGATGGTCTATGGTCCATGGTCTATGACTATAAGAAGAGGTGTGACCGTATTTGTACATGAATCTTTCTATCTACACATATAAGAAAACACAATTACCAACCTTGTATTGGTATGGACCAAGATTTTGACCATGGTGTTGGGTGAACCCACAAAAGTGGTTTACAATTCGATTGAGGAAGGAAAACTTCCAAAAAACTGACCCATGCAAAAAAAATTCGTTTTGAGGGGTTCGAGTGAACTCAATGTTCGACCAAACCCAAAAGGGGTTTGGTCAAACCAGGGTTCAAGCGAACCACTTTGCATGTGGGAACCCGCGTTTCCCATTGTGCAAAGGGGGTTCGATCGAACCCTGGTTCAACTGAACAAGGGTTCGAGCGAAACCCCTTTTTCCCACCTACCCACCCTTTGACACAAAAAGACTCCAGATTTTCGCCCTTCAAAGCTCGGGTTGAGGTTGAAAATCGAGGAGACTTCATAGACCCAACTGGAAGATGGTAGTCCTCAGAATGAGTTATCCAATGAATATAATTTTAATATGTTCTGGTTTTATTATGTATGTGTTTTTTTAGTTTTATTAAACATAGGTTTTTCATCGAAAATCAAGCTCTTTGTTTTGCACATGTGGAAAAATAGCAAATTATCAAAATATTTTTTTAAAAAAATATGTTCATGCTGGGTATTGATGTCCTTGATCCATTAAAAAATATAAAATTGAATTTCGTTACATATAGAAAAAGTTATGTTGTATACAGTTTGCCTATGTCTGAATTGCAATTGGTTTGACTTCGAAACTTAATTAAGAAAAAAATATTCAATAAAAAACTATGAGACCAAATGAAAGTTTTAGATATCGTAGTTACAAATCTAAATTCAAAAAAATTAGAATTTTATCCTTCATACAAAAAAAGTTATGTTGTATACGGTGAGCATCACTTTTTTAAAATGTTGTTTTCTGAAAAAAAACCAGTTTTCGTGGGAGATGGAAAAAAAAGTGCAATCTGATTCCAAAATTTTTGAAAAAAATATTTTTAGAATCTACAGACAAAATGTGATGAGACTCTAGTTTGCATCATCTTCAAATTCCTCATGGTTTAGCTGCTATAGGTGCCCGAATATGAAGATTTAGTTAAAAATAATAATTGCAGTGTCTAGTTTGGCCAAAAATTGTAAACCACTATTGTGGGATCACCTTGTTGCTTGTATTTGGTGTTAGTTGTCTAAAATATGTAATGGAATTCTTGTTGAATGTGTTGAATCTACTCAATGAATTTGGCTTCTTTCTCAGACTTCTTTCTGAGTTGAGTTAGATGCTATTGGTGATTGTACAAGGTAAGATACATCAACAAGTTCAAAAAGACATGAAATGAGATGTGTCAAACAAAATAAAATACTTTCTTTCCACGTGCATTGATATCTAGAGGTGTACACTCTTATAGGACATGCCATCATTTTCAGCCACCACTTTTGTGTGGACATGAGTCCAAGGATGAAACAATATTGATGTGGTCAGCATTACATCCAGTACAAACCAAATGTTCTTCCATGAAGTGCTCAAGAACTTGGTATCTCTATCAAAAACTATTTATACACCACTGCAAAAACATAATCATGACCTAGCCAAAAAATCTGCCATAAAAGGCATTCAACTTCAGTTAGCAAAATGATTATAAGATCAAACTTTGAGATTATTAGGACAAAAGACTTTTTCAAAAGCCCATGCTTTGTTCTCCAAATTATGAATGTAGTTGTCTAGATGGACAATATCATGATAGTATTTTCATAAATTTAAACACTGAGATTATAGTTGGCATATTGCTATTCATCTTTCAATTAAATTTGTTAAGCCATTTTAGACTTGTGCCTAGGCCTCTTTTAAAAGACTAGTTATAGAAATAGTGCATTTTTATCAATCACTTTGAGCTTGAAAAAATTAAAATCTAAAACCCATTCCCAATGTCTCTTATAGAAAAATTAGGAGAGTGATAATTGCAGATGGAGCCCCCTAACAAAATTTTGTTACAAAATGGGAAACACCTTATTTAACAAGCAATGCACTTTGGTTCACATATATATCTTGTCATCTTCAGTAGATGTATCCACAATATATTTTGAAACTATACCCACAACTATAGGGAACTCCACCTACACAACCAAGTACTATTCTCAAAGATATTAATTCCTTAATACCATTTTATAAACAAAAAATGATATAAATAACCTTTAAGAGATATACAAAGGGTGTATTAGAATTTAATTCATGAACTACGAATAGCATAATAAATTAAACCTTTCGACCCCCATTCAATGGGTAGAAGTCAGTAAGATAGTTTGAAAGAGTATTGTTTGGAAACTGCCTGCATAGGGCCCTTTTAAGGTCAAATTTTTATAGATCTTTTAAGAGGAACCTTGGATGGGTTGGGGGAGAGGTTGGGGGAGGCAATCTTCATCTAGGACTCTAAAGGTTATTTAGTTTTGAAAGTTGGTTCTCTCCATTTTGGCCATAAGGCAAACAATGAAGCAAAATGGATAACAGTGGTGGCAGGTTTAAATCTTGGCTTAGTAGAGAGGTTATTGTTGCAAGATTCACTCAATGTTATCTTAGGACTTTAGAAATAAGTTTATGTTAAATGGAAAGTTCAAAAATTTCTTGATGAAGCTATCAATTTATGTACAAAATTATCAAGTGTCTCTTTCATGCTTTCTGATGGTATGCAACCTACAATGTGGAATAAGTGACATTGGAAGATTGTGTTTGAATAACCATCCACCATGAATTCTTTGGTTAGCCTAACTTTCCTCTTATCCCTCATAGGAGTGTTCTTTTCACCTCATGATCATTTTGAAGTGGCAAAACGTTTCTCATTTCTCCTCACTTGGGCTATTGCTAGTATCACCTTTTAATGAGAACAACTTTGTACTTTGTGCTACCACACATGTCGACATGTGTCAAATCACCCATTTCTTTCATATTCTTATGGTTTATCTACTCTTAGTATTGCATTTATTGCTTCTTGTCTATTTCTCTCTAAGTTTAGGCTTAGGCTAGGTGGCTTTTGTCTATTTTTTAAATTTGTTTTATGGCTCTCAAGCATCACTCTACTTTCTCATGAGACCCTTTTCTATGTGGGAAAGTGTCAAAGGATCATCTATGCTTCATTTTTCATTGCCCTTCTTTTCTATTAAATATGGTCAAAGTAGTTTCAAGCCCAAACAATGTAAAGGATTTTGGAGCACTCCATTCTAGTTCTATCCTTGCTAAATTTAAGTCCAAATTTGGTACAACAACGGTCTCCATTGTGCTATGTGGTTGGATTGAAAATAGGTCTAGTGCTCCATCCTAAGGATCCAATTGTCTCTATATCTTTTGCATCAGGTCTTGGCAGGGATTTTTGGCTAGACAGTAATGGGGTGTCATTGGAGAATTCTACTTTGTTAGGTCTTAGTTCTTTCAAGGTTTCTCAATCCCCTTTTCTGGTGAGTGATGTTCAATCCCTTTAGCATGAGATGTGGGCCTTGTAGTAAGAATTTCACTCTCTTTCATCTTTCTACCTTAGCATTCAAATAGTGGTGAAAACTCTATTTATATATTATAAGAACAACACCGTAGAGGTTGCAAGAACATTTAATTTTCCAGCTTTAGCAGGCAATAATTTGATTCATGGTAGGAAGAAACAAGAGATTATTCATGGTGTTTATTTTGAGCCCTTGGATAACTCTGGTGATTGCAAAAATTCACCTTCTAAACAAGTCATGATAGATGTGATCCTAATAAAATTCTACTTCCAAATGTGAGATGTTAGATAAAAACTAATAGTGCAATATGAAGAAGTAACAAGATAAAAGGGCACCTCAATAAGATTAGCCTAAGAAATAGACAACATAGAAGTAAGACAAACAAATTGATTGCTGTTATACCTTCATGTTGTTGCTTCCTTGGTTGGCCCTTGATTTTGAAGTCTTGTGTGCTTCTTGGATGGCAATGAAGTTGGATGGATGCAAGATGAATTGATGCAATATGGATTGATGATATAAGTGCTAAAGTGGATGATAGCTTGAATGGCAATTTTGCAAGAGTTTATTTGCAAAAGACTTGATTTTTTTTAAATGAGGGAATTGAGAGGATATTTATAGGCTAATTGGAATTCTCTAGAGAATTCAACGGTTGGGATTGATCCAACAAGATCAAGATGAAGGGCTATGGTGAGTTGAGGACTCACAAGCCCTCACATCTTGACATGTGGAGTATGAGATGTCTTAGGGTGGAGTGATGTGGAAGAGAAGGACAAGAGGTGGATCTTGGGGGATGAGAAGATTCCTTGGAGGAATAAAAGTGAATTAAAAATTCACAATGATTGGAAGAATCTAATGGATAAGAGAGGGTCTCCAAAAATTTGGAGATTTGTCACATGTAGGTGATGTGACAAGTCCAAGGTTCTAGAAGCCTTGGGCACATGTAAAATGACATGTCACATTTGCATGGGGATAGGGTAAACCTTGGAAGAATAAAATGTGAATTAAAAATTCACATGGGGAAGAGAGAAACCTTGGTTAAATAAATGTGAATTAAAAATTCACATGGGGAAGGGAGTCCAGGCTAAAAAGGGTAAGTGGGAAGGTTGATCAGAAAAGGTAAGCCAAATGTGGCTAATGATTCTGATTAAGGTTGTGCAAACATAAGATTAGGATAATTAATGAGAGATTAGAGGCAAGTGGGAGATTATGGAGGATGTGACACTTAATTAAGATTAAGTGGTGCACATCCTAATCATAGATTAATTAATTTAATCTGGATTAAAAGGGGGTTATGGAGAATGTGACAAGGAGAGAGAAAAAGGGGAATTAAAAATTGGTTTTAATTCAAATGGGTTAAAAGACTAAATTAAATAATTTGTCATATTTATTTAATTTAGAGAAGAAAAAGGGTAAGGTAAAGTATTTAATTTATTTAATTACATACTTTAGGAACCTTAGGCAGAAAATGAAATAATGATTAAATAAATTATTTAATCATTATTAATGAAATAGATGAATAGAGTAGACAATTTTGACCATATAGAAGTGGTCAAATTTAGATGTCTACATTTTTCCCCTCTTCGAAGTACCGTTACAATAACTGTGCTTCAAAGAAAAGAAAGTGCAGATGACTCTATAGAGGAAGTAATCGGAAGATGATGCCCTAGCGTAGGACTTGAGCTATCCCATTAGTGGCGAAATGGATGAAGATGCCCCAATCTTGGAAGGGATTGATTATGGCAGGGAAAATTGGTAAATGTGAAGGGTATGCCCCCTTGAGAGGGTGACAAGGGAAAAAGAGGGGTCCCTGGCGATATCTCGATAGGAAGAAATAGATGGTATGGTTGGAAAGAGGGCAAAAAATTAGACAAGTTTTCCTTTTGAACGGAGTCAATCAGACAAACGGAGTGCAAATGGCGGCTCGAGAAGGGAAAAGATTAATCAGAGGAATAAAAGGGTAAATAAAAGGTAAAAATACCTTTTAAAAGTGAATAGGTGACAAAACCCCTCATGCATTATTTTAACGCATCTGTAGGTGTTTTAACAAAAATGTAAAACATGGGTTTTGTTGGTAGGAGAAAAATAGAAAATGGGTAGGAAATAAAAATAAAAAATTTAGAAAAAAAGTATATGTTTTTGGGGGGGCAGAGAAAAACATCGTTGGATGGTGTATACGCCCCTCGACGGGCGGAGCCGCCCCGGCTGTGGGTGGAGGCACCCCGCTATGGGGCGGGTACACCCTGCCAGGGTACGCCTGCGGGTCCGCCTCTACAATGGAAGCGATAAATGCCGCCGCTGGCCGGCGGTCACTGGACACGCCACCGGAGGGTGGGGCGCCCCTATCAGTGGATACTACCGCTGTTGTGGCTGGTCCAATTTAATGACGGGTGGGATCTAACCGCCGCCGCCGATCGAAGCTTTGCCACTTTGGGCTAATTTACCATGCCACGGGGCAGTGGCGCCGCCCTGTGCGGGTGGGCCACTGCGGGGGTGCCGCCCGGGGGGGGTTCGCCCCGTTGCAGGGGCGGATATGCCCCAATCGATCGAGGGCGCGTATGCCCCGCTGCAGGGGGTGGATCCGGTGAAAGAAAGATAGGATAAGAGGAGAAAAGAGAGAAATAAGGAGAGAGAAAAAAAGTAGGAGGAAGAGGATGAAGAATTGGATGAAGGGGGAATATGCAAGATGATAGAATGGAAAATGAAATGCAATCCTAATGCAATTTTCCATCTGTAAAGCACTGATTTTTGCTATAGCATAAGACACCGGGTGTCAGGGTATGTAAACCAAGACGGATTAGTGTCTAATGCAGAAAACAAACACAACAAACAAGAACGCTACCCAACACCCCAAAGTCGCGATGACTTTGGTCGAGCCAGGTATTGGAATAACCACAAGCACAAAAGGATGCCCCAGCGTAACACAAGACCTCAGGGATCTTGGTGGGTACTACGTGGGACAACCAAGAAGACATAAACAAAGAAATGAGCAAGATGTGCCCCTATGCTTACTAGTCAAAGCACACCATGATATGATGGATCAAGGCAACCATGACAAGTGATGATAGGGAGCTCAAATGATAAATAAAAGCCAAAAACATCAAAAGATCACAATCAATTTCAAATGTCCTTTTCCATAGGATCAAGATGATGGATGGGGTTGATGAGGTTTGTTAGGAAGGATACATCCTGTTGAGACCGATGATGGATAGTAAATTAAAAGATCGATATAACGTAGGATACCAGAAACTGATTGGATCTTGTGAGATAGATGACCGTTGTTTGATAAACACTAGCTCGGATAGGGACATACTTGACGATACAACAAGATGACATGACATAAGACTGAACCTAAAGACCTAGGGGCTCGAGGGTTGATCAAAGATCAACCTTGCCTACGTGAAAGCGCAAAGCCCTCGTAGTTCAAGGAAAGACCATGGTAAAAGTGGAAAGAGGATGATGAAGATAGAGGATGGAGGTTAATGATCAGATGGAAAAAATGCCCAGGGGGCGGACCAAATGATTGACCTTGTCTACTTGAAAGCGCAGGGGCCACGTAGCTCGACACAAGGCCAAAGATAGACGATGGAAGAGACAAGAAAGACAAAAGATAGAACCCCGGGGGCGGATCAAATGACTGACCTTGCCTACGTGAAAGCACAGGGGCAACGTAGTTTGACAAGAGATCAATGACAGATAATGGATAAGGGATGATGAGATGACCAAGATAAATGGATAAAATGATGGAGTGGATATGATGAGCCAGGATAGGCCGTGCGGATGGGATGGTCGATATGTGGGATGTGGGTTATGTGAAGCTCAGGGATGGGATAGTGATCTAGATTAGTAGAAGATGAATTGGGAGGATGAGAGGATGTATAGATGAATGATGAAGAGTGATAAGATATCAGAAAGATGTATGAAATAGATAGGAGTGATGATAGTGAGATAACATGGCATTGGATTGCATGAGGGTAGCCTATAGCTAGATACCAATGACAAGGAATAATAGAGGGAAATGGATGGATGGATAAGAAGATGCTAGGATAGGTGGATAGATGATGGATAGATGAGTGATGAAGATTGGAAAGATGTGAGAAAGAGATAGGAATGATGATAGTGAGATAGAAAGGCATTGGATTGCATGAGGGTAGCTTATAGCTAGATACCAATGATAAGGGATAATGGACGGAAATGGATGGATGGATAAGAAGATGCTAGGATAGGTGGATAGATGATGGATAGATGAGTGATAAAGATTGGAAAGATGTGAGAAATAGATAGGAATGATGATAGTGAGATATCCAGTCATTGGATTGCACAAGGGTAGCCTATAGCGAGAGACCAATGACAAGGGATTATGAGATGGAAGGAAAATGGATGGATAAGAAGATGCTAGGATAGGTGGATAGATGATGGATAGATGAGTGATGAAGATTGGAAAGATGTGAGAAATAGATAGGAATGATGATAGTGAGATATCAAGTCATTGGAGTGTATGAGGGTAGCCTATAGCTAGAGACCAATGACAAGGGACTATGAGATGGAAGGAAAATGGATGGATTGATAAAGATGGGGAGATAGAAATATTCTAGGATATATGGATTGAAGGATAAGGATTCAAAAAGATGACATGGATTACTGGGTAGATAAATAGATGAGGAGATAAGGATGAAAAAATGGAAAAGGACTTGTGGATGGGTAGATAGGAAGATAAGGATGAAAAAATGGAAAAGGACTTGTGGATGGGTAGATAGGAAGATAAGGATAGGGAGATGGATTGGATGTTTAGATAGATGAATGGGGAGATAAGGATGAAAAGATGAAAAGGACTATGGGATGAGAGGATGGGGAGATGGAGAGGATTACCTGGCGGAATGGATGGACGATGTCTCCAAGGACCCAATTGCAAATAAGGAGATGCCCCCACTCTATATGTGTCATGCATGACGAGGGAAGAGGGATAGCAAGATGGGTGGATAAGGAAGTGAGATGGGCAGTGGAAGATAGATAGAGGTGGATAAGGAATATGATAGTGTATGGATGAGGGGAATATATGCCAAGAGGTGTCCAAAGCATGTATAGAGATTTGCCCCCAAATTTATCAAGATCACAAGGAAGATGGAGGGAGTGGGATAAATGGGATAAGATGGATAGGATGCGGAAGATAGGCAGATGTAGGAGATGGAGGAAAGGAATGCGTAAGTGGATGTTGCCCCCAATCGTGGAAGGAGACTAGATGGGGAATTTACGCATGATGCCTATTTGCCATGTTTTCATCATGGTACTTATCCAAGGCACTTGTTTGCCAAGTTTTCACCATTGGACGAATGATTTTCTCTTTACTATTATTTTTGTTTTTTGTATTTTTCTGATTTTTTATCTTTTGATTTTTTGATTTTTTTGTATTTTTTGGACTAGGATGTGGACGAAGATAGATAAAGAAAGGGAGATGGATATGTGTATTTTAGAGGATAGATGATAAGGATATCGATGGAGGACTCATGTAGCAAGTTCCATATGAGGTAATAAGAGCCCATGTGTAAAGTGACCAGTGAATGTTGGTACAACCTTAGTAGAAGAAATGGATTATGCAAGAGGATGAATCAAAGGGATTGGATGGGGGAGATAGGGGGGATAGTGGATGGGGTGTTTAAAAGTGTATGGATGGAATCATGGAGTGGATGTGTGATAGGGGATTGTGTTCAGGACCAACATCGACACATGTGGTGGATGTGAAAAGATAGGTGGAGGAATGGATGGAGAGGGTGGCGATAATGGAGGAGTTGGGATAGTGATTTTTGGGATGTAGGGACCCAAAATAGATTTAGGAGATGGAGGAGGTGAATTATTTTGTGGGGGAATAGCAACTTTGGATGTCGTTATGGAATTTTCAATTGAAGGTATGAAACCTTTTTTCTTTGGGATTCACATGGTTTTTATTTTTTCTTTGGTGGGCCTTTGTGGCCTTTTGGATTGATTCAGATTTTGGACTTGATTTTTCTTTTCTTCAACATGTATTTTGAAGGGGACATGAGGAGCCTTAGATTCAGGTGGACATGTGGATTTATACATTTTTTCTTTGGCATCCAAAGTGTTTTTAGTAGCAAGGGGATAGATGCAAGGAGATGGATGATGGGGAGCGATGGAGGTAGGGTGATAGGGATTATGTGTAGATGGAGAATGTGTAGGTATGTACCTTTGTTGATCCTGATTAGGAGTGATGAAGGTAGGATGTTTATGATGTGTATGAGGGAGAGGGGGTGGATCAATGAAAGGGTGAATAAGATAAGATGGAGGGGGTGATTTTGGGATATAGGGACCCAAAATGGACAGTGTATATGGAAGATGTGTGGGGTTTGATGGAGGGCTATAGGAACCCATAGTAGATGGAGGATGTGCAATGATGGATGGAGGGACATAAGGACCCATAATGGATTGAGAGGATGAGGGAGGAAGATGGATGGTTGTTTTAGGTAGTATGATGGAGGAGGGGGGATGGCGGCAAATGACTTGGTAGAACGATGGAAAGTACCTCTTGTGCCTTTAGAAGAAGATCGTTTAGGATGTACGAAGGTTGTACCAACATCTTTAGAGTGCGTGTTGTGGGAGATATATCCAAGACCATGTGTGCCTGGATGTTCTTTGACTTGGATGGGCTCTAAAGTACCTTGCTCATGAAGGCCTAAACCTTTTCCTTGATAGCTCATGTTTTGTAGCATATGGTTGATGGTAGGATGCTTATTCTCTTGGAAGCATGATGTGAGCGCATTAGTAGGTGGAAGAGGTAGGGTGGTGTATACGCGTTGTTTTTCTCCTGTAAGAAGGCCACCACGGATAAGTGTAATGTGACCAAGGTGGTACAAAAGTGGCGTTGGGATGGAAGGACTAGAGGGTGATGAAGGATCATGTGATGGAGATGAGGGGATAGCCACATCAGGAGGAATGAGTGATAAGGGATCAGGAGACGAATTGGGGAGTATGATGGGATCTAGATTTATGGTAGTGGATGATAAGGGCTCATGCGATGGAGTGATTGGATCGTGAATGCAAAGGGAATCATGGGATGGAGTGGATGAGCTAGTGTGATCTTGAGATGGGGTGGATGGGAGGATAGGATCATGACTTGGTTGAGGATAGGAATCATGAGATGGGATGGATGGGGGATTATGATCTTGGGATGTAGTGGATGGGATGGTAGGATCTTGATTTGGAGGAGGGGATATGCTTGTACGCGTTGGACCAAGCTCTTGGCATGAATCATCTTGTGGGAGATGTATGATGATGGAAGAGTGTTGGAGGGACTCCTCAATTGGGGGAGATAGGAGGATGGAGGATTCATGAAGGTCATGGGTTTGAAGTTTGTGAATATTAGGACTGGGAGGAGGGGATTGGATGTCTTCAATGGATTGGGTGGATCTAGTAGGAGAAGATGGGATTTTAATGGAGTTGTTGGGTTTGACCGGCTCAATTGTTTGGACGGTGTCAGGAATGGTGATGGGAGGGATAGGTGTAGGATGGAGGAGGGCCTCATCACTAGTGACAGTACATGATAGAGTGGGAGGGCATGGTGTCTCTTCTTGCATGAGTCCTTGGGAAACATTTGGAAGGGATGTAGGATCAGGTAGAGTGATGGGAATGTATGGAGGATCATGGATGGATGGAATATTAGGATTAGGGATTGGTGGATTAGGATTAGACTTGGGGATGGGATTGGATGTAGGATTAGGAGGAGATGGAGGATTAGGATTAGATGAAGGGATGGGAATGGATGGAGGATTAGGGATTGGTGGATAAGGATTAGATGAAGGGATGGGATTGGATGTAGGACTAGGAGGAAATGGAGGATTAGGATTAGATGAAGGGATGGAAATGGATGGAGGATTAGGGATTGGTGGATAAGGATTAGATGAAGGGATGGGATTGGATGTAGGACTAGGAGGAGATGAAGTATTAGGATTAGATGAAGGGATGGGACTAGATGGAGGACTAGGAGTGGTTGGAGGATTATGATTAGATGAAGGGATGGGATTGGATGTAGGACTAGGAGGATATGGAGGATTATGATTAGATGAGTGGATGGGACTAGATGAAGTACTAGGAGTGGTTGGAGGAGATGTAGGATTATGATTAGATGGAGGATTAAGATATAATGTGGTGAAAGGGAGAGTGATGTAGGAAGATGTGGATGTTGGATTAGATGGGGATGGGGAGTGATAGTAGGAAGATGTAGATGAAGGATTAGAATGGGGAGATGTGGAATTAATGTAAGGGTATTGGGATGGGGGATTGTGATAGGAAGGTGTGGATGTTAGATTAGAATAGGAAGATTGAGGTGGTGAACCATTGTAGGAGGACATGTATGGTGGGTTGGCATAGGAGGATATGGATGGTAGATTAGGATGAGAGAATTGAGATGGTGGATGAGGATAGGAGGAATATTGGGATGGGGGATTGTGATAGGAATGTGTGAGTGTTGGATTAGGATGAGAAGATTGGGATGTGGGATTAAGGTAGAGGTATTGGGATTGTTGATGATGATGAGGATAAGAGGACATGGATGTTGGATTGGATAGAGGTTGAACAGGAGGACATGATGAATATGTCGATGGTGAGGATGTTGGATATCCCTTATCAAGGGTAGAATAAGGATCATTATTATATGCGGATGAAGGCATGGTGGGATAGTTTGAAGAAGTAGTGGGATTTTGGAAGGCGGATGGAGAGAGCTTGCTAGCAACGATAGCGTCAAGGGAATCTATATAACAATCTTCATGATCAACAAGATTTTCGTTATCGTCATCAACGGAGTTAGGATTCCCCTTGACTACTATTATTGGTCATGTGAGAGGGGGATAAAGATTCATGATGGATATAGATTAGAAGGAAAGAATAGATGATGGATAGAGAGCTAGGATGGATTGAAAGCTCGTATGGGGATCGGATGAAAGCTCAGATTGGGATTAAATAAAAGCTCCGGATGATGGGATTAATGCTCAGATTAGAATTGGATTGGGGCTTAGATTGGGATTGGATTGAAGGATATGATAGGATTGATTTGAAACCAAGATCATGGGTTTTAACTAGAGGACGTAAGGTGTTGACAATCAGATTTTTGCCAAATTTGGCAGTTTTCAAAATTTGTCAAATTTTGCCATTTTAGGAAACTTCATAGGAATACGTTTGAGGGTCCAAGTTTTTTTCCAACAAATACCCAATACTAAGATTGGATGACTTCCCAACTAAGATCCCAAATCTGAGACAGTGATTCAGAGTTATTAACGAAAGTGTTTTTCCAAAAATTGGAAAAAAATAGTAAATTATGATTTTGAGGGTTAAGATGAAACTTTGGGGGTTCGAAAATGTGCTAAAAAGGGGTCCAACCTATCTATGATAGATTGGGAATCCACATGCTAGGTCATAACGCAACCACCCGTAAAATTTCAGCCAAAACCCACATCCAAGTCAAAAGTATGGCTTCCGAAAGTTTTTGCATAAAAGTCAAAACCTTCAAAATTGATAATTGGAATGTATCAATTTGATGATTTGGATGAGAATTGGTGGATGAATTAACTTGATGATGTAGATGAGGATTGAATTGATTGAATTTGTTTGGATCAATTGATGATGTATCAATTTGATGATTTGGATTGGATTGGATTTGATTGGACCGAATGATGATTTGGATTGATGGTTGGATTTGATTGGATCAATTGATGATATGTCAATTGGATGATTTGGATAAGGATTGGTCAAATGAGTGTTTAGGATGATCAAATGGTCAAATAGAGGCTTCGGGGATTTGAACGGAGGTTTAAAATGGTCAAACGGATGAAACTGGCCATTCAGCGGGGCGTATTCGCACTTCTACAGAAAAAGGTTGAAACAGTGGGGCAAGTTTGCCCCTCTGCAATGCTGAAACAGGTGGGCAAGTTCGCCCCTCTGTAGAAAATGCTGAAACAGGGGGGCAAGTTCTCCCCTCTACAGTGGAAAAGGCTGAAACAGTGGGGCAAATTCGCCCCTCTGTAGTGGAAAATGTAACTTGGTTTGGATAAGGGATTTTGGCAAGGACTTAAAATGATTTAATGACGGTTTGACTTATCAAAATTTACTAGTTCTTCATAGAAAAACACTTTGAACAAGCACAATCCTATGATTAGTGTTTAACGGGAATGGCCGGCAAAGGTCTTACTCTAGGATGAACAAAGTTTCTAGGGAGTCCTCGATATACGCTCGATACGTGAGGCACAACTATGAACACCAGTCCATCACAAGCATGAGTCAGGAGCCCTAACGAGATACTGAAAGGCTTGGACCAACTCTTCACGTTTATCTAGGTATCACCCTAGCTTCGACGTTCCACTAATTACGACACAACTGGATTGGGGTATAGTTTTGGCTTTCCCCCCTTTATATACCCCGCTGGTACGCATGGTTGGAATCGTCCCTTGGGGTGATGAAATCCCCAAGCAGGTCCCGCTAAGAAGACACTAATCGTTTCCAACTACCCCCTTCGGATCCGCACAAAGTGCAAAGGAGGAAGGTGAAAACAAACTAATGCCCCCTTAGGGTAAAACAAATAAAATAGACACAACAAGCAACAAATATTACTTTCTCCTACTTATACTAAGTAAATAGATAAAGCAGTAAAGAAAGATTTTTTTAAAAATCAGAATAAAAGGAAGGCCCTGCAAGCAAATGTTAGTTGTTTATCTTTTCCCCTTTTGTGATTTTGCAGCAAAAATACACAAGATACCAGCAAGAAATCTGACTTCACTCATCAAAAAACAAGATTAGTGGGTTAGAGCACAAAATAACAAAAGAAAGAGACAAAAACAAAGCTAAAATGTCCCTTTTTTACCTTCTCGAATGTGCTGTTAAGGGCAAATTCACCCCTCTGCAATGAAAAACATTGAACTGGGAGGGAAAGTTCGCCCTTCTACAGTAAACTGTCAAAAAAAACAAGGGCAAGTTCGCCCTTCTGCAGAAAACAGTCAGAAACAACAAGGGCAAGTTCACCCTTCTGCAGAAAACAGTCAGAAACAGCAAGGGCAAGTTCGCCCTTCTGCAGAAAACAGTAAAAAAAATGACCAGCAAGGGCAAGTTCGCCCCTCTGTAGAAAATAGTCAAAAATAGCAAGGGCAAGTTCGCCTTTCTGTAGAAAACAGTAAAAAATAGCAAGGGCAAGTTCGCCCTTCTGCAGAAAACAGTCAAAAAAATGATCAGCAAGGGCAAGTTTGCCCCTCTGCAGAAAACAGTCAGAAACAACAAAGGAAAGTTTGTCTTTCTGCAGAAAACAATCAAAAAAATGACTAGCAAGGGCAAGTTCGCCCCTCTGCAGAAAATAATCAGAAACAGCAAGGGCAAGTTCGCCTTTCTGCAGAAAATAGTCAAAAACAGCAAGGGCAAGTTCGCCCTTTTGTAGAAAACAATCAGAAAAAGCAAGGGCAAGTTCGCCCTTCTACAGAAAACAGCCAAAAAAAATGACCAGCAAGGGCAAGTTCGCCTCTTTGCAGCATCCGATAGGGCAAGTTCGCCCTTTTGCAGAAAACAGTCAGAAACAGTAAGGGCAAGTTCGCCCTTCTGCAGCGTCCGGGAGGGCAAGTTCGCCCTTCTGCGACCTGAATCTGCAAACAAACTAACAACAGAAAATGTAAAAGAAAGAGACCCCTTTGTGGGTCCCACCGGGCATGCCAGAAATGTGATCCTAATAAAATGCTACTTCCAAATGTGAGATGTTAGATAAAAACTAATAGTGCAATATGAAGAAGTAACAAGATAAAAGGGCACCTCAATAAGATTAGCCTAAGAAATAGACAACATAGAAGTAAGACAAACAAATTGATTGCTATTATACCTTCATGTTGTTGCTTCCTTGGTTGGCCCTTGATTTTGAAGTCTTATGTGCTCCTTGGATGGCAATGAAGTTGAATGGATGCAAGATGAATTGATGCAATATGGATTGATGATATAAGTGCTAAAGTGGATGATAGCTTGAATGAAAATTTTGCAAGAGTTTATCTGCAAAAGACTTGATTTTTTTAAAATGAGGGAATTGAGGGGATATTTATAGGCTAATTGGAATTCTCTAGAGAATTCAATGGTTGGGATTGATCCAACAAGATCAAGATGAAGGGCTATGGTGAGTTGAGGACTCACAAGCCCTCACATCTTGACATGTGGAGTGTGAGATGTCTTAGGGTGGAGTGATGTGGAAATGAGGTGGAAGAGAAGGACAAGAGGTGGATCTTGGGGGATGAGAAGATTCTTTGGAGGAATAAAAGTGAATTAAAAATTCACAATGATTGGAAGAATCTAATGGATAAGAGAGGGTCTTCAAAAATTTGGAGATTTGTCATATGTAGGTGATGTGACAAGTCCAAGGTTCTGGAAGCCTTGGGCACATGTAAAATGACATGTCACATTTGCATGGGGATAGGGTAAACCTTGGAAGCATAAAATGTGAATTAAAAATTCACATGGGCAAGAGAGAAACTTTGGTTAGATAAATGTGAATTAAAAATTCACATGGGGAAGGGAGTCCAGGCTAAAAAGGGTAAGTGGGAAGGTTGACCAGAAAAGGTAAACCAAATGTGGCTAATGATTCTAATTAAGGTTGTGCAAACATAAGATTAGGATAATTAATGAGAGATTAGAGGCAAGTGGAAGATTATGAAGGATGTGACATTTAATTAAGATTAAGTGGTGCACATCCTAATCATATATTAATTAATTTAATTTGGATTAAAAGGGGGTTATGGAGAATGTGACAAGGAGAGAGAAAAAGGGGAATTAAAAATTGGTTTTAATTCAAATGGGTTAAAAGACTAAATTAAATAATTTGTCATATTTATTTAATTTAGAGAAGAAAAGGGGTAAGGTAAAGTATTTAATTTATTTAATTACATACTTTAGGAACCTTAGATAGAAAATGAAATAATGATTAAATAAATTATTTAATCACTATTAATGAAATAGATGAATAGAGTAGACGATTTTGACCATATAGAAGTGGTCAAATTTAGATGTCTACAATAGTAACACAAGGTTGAAATATCAATCTATTATTTTGAAATCTTTGTCTGAGGTTTTGTTGGGCTAGGAGATTGGGGTGTCACCAACTTTTAGGTTCCTAGTTTCTTTTGTTGTGACTATATCTCGTTTCTTGGCTCTATTGATAAGCTTCTCCTATTCCTTTGGGGTTTTTTATATGCTTAATTTTTTTCCAAGCTTGTTAACTGCTTCACCTTTTTAGCATAGGGACTTATTTACCTTCATTTCTACTCCTTGAACCTCTTAGAGGTTTGGTATGGAGTTATGGTAGCTCATACTCGTAGTAGATATTTGATGGTTTTTTGATATTATATAGGCGAGAGCCCTTAAAGATACCTCTCTATAAGTATAAAAAATAAAATAAACTTATACGACATAGTCAACTCAAGCCTCAAACTATAGTTATGCTACTATATTGCAATAGCCATTTTAAAACTATTTTTTCACTCATATGATTGGAACAAAAAATGCATAAAATAGTTGCAGGTTACAAAACATAGTGGGTTGTGACTCACTTCTCAATTATTGTTCAATCATAACTTTTTGTTTTGTAGACTATAAAAATGTATTGAAGTTCACCTTCATATTTTATAACAGCCTTTATTTTGAGTAAACATTGCATTTCAATATCTTCATATGTTTGGAACAAAAAATGCACATAATAATTGCAAGTTGGAAAACACAGTGGGTTGTGACTTCTCAATTCTTGCTCAATGCTCAAGGGTATAGAGTTTTGGGTGGAGTTGCAGTGTAGGGGATACATAAAATTAACCAGATGGAGCCGAGGGCTGACTAAATAATTGGGTTGTTGTGTGTAGAGGGTTATACAAGAGTATGCAAGTTGTAGTTTGTATAACATGCAATGTTGCAATGTTTTCCAACATCCAATTATATGTAGAGTATGGTTGTAATGAAAATCTTGTGTTACTTGGACATTAATAATTTAATGAAAGGAACCTTCAAAATTTATAACAACTCTTAGGTAGACTAAATTCTGGGTTTCAATTTCCTCATATGACGGTAAAAATATGCACTGAATAATTACAGGTTGGAAAACACAATGTGGGATGTTGGTAGATGATTTTATGAAACCTGCGTAGATTCCAAACATCTCCTCATTTATTCAATATAATGGAAGTTTACAGGCTTCTCCCTTCTCCCAGGACAAGGGCCATGGTAGAAAATACTAGCTACCTCTCTCTTATCCTAAAACTAAATTTTCCCCTCGCTTTGTACGTGACTCCTTATTCCGAAAGAATAACTGATTATTGAAAATAAGTTGATAAAAAAACCTCCAATTATACATAGAATATGAAAAGTATTACCTTTCATATGCTAATTCTAAAATTTTGCAAATATTAATATTTAAAATGAAACTGCAATCTTGCATTGCCTTTTGAAGGGTAGCAAGTTGAGGAACACAAGTATTGTGATCATCTTTTTTTTTACGGTTTGAACTTGCACGTTTGTAGATTTTTTTCCACTCTAGCAACCAATTTTGTGAATGCATGGTGCTCATTTTTGTGATCTCTATTTTCGAAAAAAGAGAAAATCTTAGGACTTCAGGTCTAGGCGAGATTTGAAATGTGAAAGCCTCTTTTCCAATAGCAACAATGTTGCAATTTTTGCTAGCACGTTTTGACGAATAACACACTGATACTCTTGTTGAGCTTCTCTTTTGCTATTTGTCCTTGATGAAAATATTGTGTTTTAGATTGGCATCTTTGTGGTTGATTATTCAGTTGCACTGTTTCTATTTTGTCTTCGCATACTTACTTCAACATTATGATGTTTTTTATGGCACTGATCTCTTGACTCCATGTGCAGATCATAAGGAATCTTGTCTACAAGATAATGTTTCCATGTTCAGGTGGTATAATTTTGGTTTGACATTTTGTGCTACTGGGCTACAGTGTTCTACAGGTTTATGTGGTATTGGCATGTTCATATTTCTAACATCATGGCTTTGATAATGTTTTTGAACTACATCAGAATTGTATTTTTCTCTATTCAACCTCATTTAGGTAATGCCTTCAGTTATCTTGGTTCTTGGAATTATCAAATGTAGTTGGTTTTTAGTTTTAAGAAAACCCTATCTGGTTTCCTTAAACAATTGATAATGGCATGGGCATATGGTATATTGAAATTGGCATGGAATTAGCCTTTATTTCATTTCAAAAGGCATTGGGTATATCGGGCTTTATGTCATGGAAAATGAATTTGAATAAAGGTCTTATAAGATATTGGGTCTAATGTTTGATAATTCATCAGGCCTCAAGGCCGACATCAGGTATAAGGTTATGATTATTTAAAAGCCACTATGAAAGTGACATTGTTTTTGATTTCTTGGTAACAATGATGGCTAAGGTAATCGACATTTTTTTTGAGTGGTCATGGAAAATTTCTAATGACATAATTGTGTCGATATTCTTACTTGATAAATCATTGAACTTTGATAATGATGATCGACAGTTTGTATGCATTCGGTGGTAATGAGTTTGTCGGCATGCATTGCATTGGTTTGTCCGCAGATTTTAGAATGCATTATGGGTTTCTTCTTATGACTTTAGTCCTTTCGGACTTTAAAATTTATCAATACTTGGAAATTCATCAGTTGCATTGCATTGGAAACTTTAGGGCACTCATATTATGTTTCACATGTTCGAGGGTTTTGAACCATATCTTGGCCACCACCATAGAGATCTTCTCACAACTGTTACACAGTGTTTTTTGGGTTTCTGCAACTCTTTGACAGCGAATGGGGGTATCTAAAAGATCCTTGCCTTGGTTGATAGTTGTGTCAGCCTCTTGTCTTTGGGTGAAAGCTCGAAATTGGAAGAAGTCTTTGTTGTTTTTCTCTCTTCCGGTCTGGTAAATATCTCCGGTAGACCCCATTTCTTGGATCCATTTTTTCATACAGGTCACTACATTCCCAATTTCAGCGAATTGGAAAGCTAGGGTAGAGGGTTTAAGGGTTAAGGGTAGAGGGGAGAGAGATAGGAGTGAGTGAGTGAGAGAGAGAGACTTGAGAGAGGGAGAGGGGGTAGGAGGGAGAGACTTGAGAGAAAGAGAGAGAGAGGGAGGGAATGGGAGAGATAGGAGTGAGTGAGTGAGAGAGAGACTTGAGAGAGGGAGAGGGGGTAGGAGGAGAGACATGCAAGCTAGGGTAGAGAGTTTAAGGATTAAGGGTAGAGGGAGAGATAGGAGGAGTGAGGAAAGAGAGAGAGACTTGAGAGAGGGAGAGGGGGTAGGAGGGAGAGACTTGAGAGAAAGAGAGAGAGAGGGAGGGAGTGGGAGAGAGATAAAGGGTAGAGGGTAGAGGTTTAAGGGTTAAGGGTAGATGATAGATGGTTACAGGTAGAGGGGAGAGAGATAGGAGTGAGTGAGTTAGAGAGAGACTTGAGAGAGGGAGAGGGGGTAGGAGGGAGAGACTTGAGATAGATAGAGGGTAGAGGGTAGAGGGTTTAAGGGTTAAGGGTTAAGGGTTAAGGGTTTAGGGTTAAGGGGAGAGGGGAGAGAAATAGAGGGAGTGAGTGAGTAAGAGAGAGAGACCTAGGAGAGGGAGAGGGGCTGGTAGGTAGAGAATTGAGAGAGAGAGAGAGAGATGGAGTGAGTGGGAGAGATATAAAGGGCAGAGGGTTAAGAGTAGAGGGTAGAGGGCCCA
>CM021105.1:94500466-94515411 GCA_007115665.2 Sequoiadendron giganteum
AAGGGGAGGGGTTGGGAGGGATATAATTGAGAGAAAGGGAGGGGGTGGGAGGGATAAACTTGAGAGAGAGGGAGAGAGACATAGATAGGAGGGAGAGAGAGAGAGTTCTCTAGTTAGCGTGAGAGGGAGAGACTTAAGAGAGGAAGAGAGATACCCGAGAGAGAGAGAGAGAGAGTTCTCTAGTTAGGGTGGGAGGGAGAGACTTGAAAGAGAGAGAGATTCTCTAGTTAGGGTGGGAGGGAGAGATGTGGGAGAGGGAGAGAGGGTGAGAGAGGGGGTGAGAGAGAGAGAGAGAGAGTTCTCTTGTTAGGGTGGGAGGGAGAGACCTAAGAGAGGGAGAGGGGACCTAGGAGGGAGAGAACTGAGAGAGAGAGATAGAGGGAGGGAGAGATATACTTGAGAGAGAGAGATAGAGGGAGTGAGAGATATACCTAAGAGAGAGAGGGGGTGGGAGTGATAGAAGGAGGGATAGACCTGAGAGAGAGGGGGAGAGAGAGGGGGTTGTACCTAAAGCCTAAGCCATAAACCATAAAGCAAAAACCCTAAACCCTAAACCCTAAAGCCTAAACCAAAGAGAGAGAGATGGGGGGAGGGAGAGAGTGTATGAGAGAGAGAAACATAAAGGGAAGGAGGAAGGTTGGGAGATTAAGAGAGGGAGAGATGGAGGGAGAGTGTGAGGGAATGAGGGAGGGAGAGATAGAGATGGAGAGAGGTAGAGAGAAGTATATAGGGAAGGAGAGATAGAGGGGGAAGTAGGGAGGGAGAGAGATAGAGAGAAGTAAAGAGGGGAGGAGGGATGGATAGAGGGAGAGATAAGTGTGATAAAGATAATGAGAGAGAGAGGAGCCTAGAAGGAGGAAGGTGGAGAGATTGAGAGATGGAGGAGGGAGGGTGAGAGATAGGTAGAGAGGGATATGTTAGATAGAGAGAAGTAGAGAGGGAAGGTGGTTGTGATGAAGGAAGAGAGAGAGAGAGGAGGGAGGGAGAGAGAGAGATAGAGATGGATAGGTTAGATAGAGTAAAGTAGAGAGGGAAGGTGGGTGGGAGGAAGGAAGAGAGAGAGGGGGAGATAGAGAAAATTAGAGAGGGAAGGAGGGAGGGATGGAGGGGGAGAGAGAGGTTAGATAGATAGAAGTGTAGAGGGAAGGAGAGAGTGCGAGAGAGATCTAGAGCATAAGGGATAAAAAATGAGTGAGATAGAGAGAGAAAGATGATACAACTTGCTGATTACTGAAATTTGACCTCCCGATTTCTAGAATTTGACATGCTAATTACTGAAATTTGACTAATTCTAAAATTTTTGAGATCTTCCAAAAACTAGAATTTGCATTATAACTCCTAGAGATCTGAAACCACTCTCAAACATCCTAAAAATATATACATGAAATATAACTTAATGTATATAGTTTCCTTGAAATATAACAAGAAGAAAGAGACAAGAAAAAGAGAATAAAATAATTTCAATGTAGACCAAAACGCGAGCGTGTTATAACGCGCTCACGTTTTGGAAATGCTTTTTTGAACTCAAAATACACACATTTTTTGAAATTTAAACCAAATGCGAGCGCATTATAACAAAAGCACGTTATAACATGCTCGCATTATGGCTTGTTAATGACTGATCCTAGGCTCGGTCATTACCAAGCCATAATGCGAGCGCGTTTTACTATAACGTGCTCATGTTTTCGCTATTTCAGGATGAAAAAGTAAATTGGCCACAAATTGGGTACCCATCTTTTTGCACTTGCCCATGTTTAAAAAATGACTTAACCAAGTTTCTAATATGTACATGATAGTAGACTCGACTATGGGACATGCTTTTTTGTCATTCTTGGATAGATTTTCAAGATATAATCAAATCTTCATCAACCCTCAAGATCAATACAAAACAACATTTACAACTGTTTGGGGGACATTTTGTTGGGTTATGATGCCTTTTGGATTAAAGAATGCGGGTGCAACATATCAACAAGCTATGACCTAATATTCCATGATTACAAACATAAGATCTTGGAGGATTACGTTGATGACATTCTAGCCAAATCATTAACAAGACAAGACAATGTGGATGTCCTTCATAAAATCTTTGAGTGAATGTGAAAGTCCAACATGAGGTTAAATCCCAAAAAAATTGTCTTTGGTGTAGATAGTGGATTTTTTTTAGGTTTTGTCGTATCTCATAGAGGTATTGAGGTGGAAACAAAGAAGATTAATGCTATCCTGAACATGCCACCCCCTAAAAACATTTCTTAGTTACGTACGTTACAAGGAAGAATTCAATCCATCCATCATTTTGTTGCATCTTTAGCTGATCTCACATTACCATTCACACATCTCCTCAAAAAGGGTGTGCACTTTGATTGGAATGATGATTGTAAATAGGATTTTGAGAGTTTGAAGGAACATCTTATAACTCCACCTATTTTACAACCCGCTATGCAAAAAAAATGTTTATACTTTATATCGCTGCATCAACCCATGCTCTCGCAACATTGTTGGCTCAACAAGATGAAAATGGTAAAGAGCACCCAGTCTATTACATTAGCCGAACCATGATAGATTATGAAAAATGATACATAATAATAGAAAAATAATGTTTTTCCCTTGTATTCGCTACCTGTAAATTGTGACATTATTTGTTGAATGCGGAAATACAAGTAATGACAAAATTTGACCCACTCAAACATCTTTTTAATAAAATAGATTTATTAGGATGTCTGGCTAAGTGGGTGATGTTGTTGAATGAGTTTGACCTAAAATTTGTTTTTAAAAAAGAAATTAAGGGTCAAGCCTTGACCGACTAGTTAGTTGATGCTCCTTCCCCTTTGGCATTACCTAGCAATGACTCTTTCCCTGACGATAATGTGTTGACAATCAAAACTAATACATGGGAATTATACTTTGATGAATCTAAGTGTAGTAAAAGCTCCAATGCTGGGGTTATATTAATCCCTCCTGTAGGAAAGCCTATTCCCTTGTCATATCGATTAAATTTCTTATGTACAAACAACATTGCTGAGTATGAAGCGTTGCTCACTGGGTTATGTTCTGCTTTAATCTTGGGTGTGAAAGACATTAGGATCTTTGGAAATTCACAATTAGTCACCAAAAAAATAAATGGGACATATCAAGTAAAGAATGAAAAATTATCCAAATATAAGGATCTCACAATGAAATTGTTAGAGAAGTTTGAATCATTTACCATTGACATGCATATGCAATGGCGAGTGCAACCTCTCTTATATCACCTCAAGATCCTTCAAAAGATGTCACGTTTACTATTCACTCAATCATGAAACCATCCATCGAGGATAAAATTGAAAAAGTGTTAACAACAACCAAGCAAAACTCGAGCAAATGGTATGATACAATATTCAAATTTTTGAAATATGGTACTATTTCCAAGACCACAAGAACAAATACCTGACATTGCTTGTGAAAACTAGCAACCAAGTACATCATTCTAGTTGATATATTATACAGAAGATCCTTTAATGGTATTTTGCTTAGATGTCTTAACGAATCTGAAATCCCCATATCAGATGAAGAGGTGCATGCAGGTGCCTGTGGAGGTCATTTTGGAGGGAGATCTTTAGTGAAAAAATTTATTCGTATGGGATATTACTAGAGACATATGGAAAGCGGTTGATTTACATACATTAAGAAATGTCATAAATTTCAGGAACATAGTAATTTGATTCATGCTCCTTCTGTTGAGCTTCGTGCCCAAATTCCTATTTGTCCATTCTTAGTATAGGGATTGGATCTAATTGGAAAAATTTCACCACCTTCATCTGTTGGTCATACGTTCATAATAACAAAAATGGATTGTTTCACAAAATGGGTAGAATTCATTCCTCTTCGATCCACAACTGCTGATGTAATATGTCATCTCATATTGGAACACATTATTGCTCACTTTGGACTTCCTTCCACATTAGTTTCAGATAATGGAACACCATTTAAGAACAATGATGTGAAGAAATTCCTTCACACATTTAATATCCAATATCGCTTTTCAAAAACTTACTACCCACAATCTAATGGTCAAGCCAAAGCAACTAATAAAACTCTCGAACAAATCCTAAGAAAAAGAGTTAATAAACATAACAAGGATTGGTATACGCAACTAATGTACGCGTTATAGGCTTATTGTACTATAGCATTAGACAATAAATATGAACAACTCCCTATAACCTTATCTATGGTACTGAGGCAGTGATGCCCTTGGAGTTAGAAATTTCAATATTAAGGATTTCCCTTCAAGAGGTCATTGATGATGACACTTACAAACAACAAAGACTACATCAGCTTGAGATGCTTGATGAACAAGGCATTAGCACTATCGAGCATCTTTAGGCTTATGCTAAGCACTTACAACGTAATCATAGTAATCATGTCATCCCTCACGTATTTAGTAAAGGTGACCTGGTCTTGTATGAAAATCAACAAAAAATTAATGCCAACCTGACTGAAAAAGGAAAACTCAGTCCTAATTGGTTAGGACCCTACATAATTAACGAAAATTATAGGTTCAATGCATATATGTTAATAGAAATGGATGGAAGACCTCTCAAAGACCCTATCAATGCCACACATTTGCACCGGTATTATGTCTAATCCCCTTGAATAGTATGAATGATAAGAAGTGTTGTTAGAGCTATTGGATTATATTCCATGGGCTTTCACATTGTTTCATTCTTGAAAAACACTTATTTGTGTGTCTCAAACACTAAAGTGGTGATCTAATTCATTTTTATTTAATTACTTTAGGTCTCATGCTATTCAAGTCTATTTGATGTGTTATGTTAGATTAGATCCTTATAAGCATTTAATGTTCCTTAGTTAAATCATAAGTGCATTTAATTTAACATAACATACTTCATCACAATGTTGCATCTAAGAGAAACTATAAAAAGTTTTTGGTTAGATCACATAAAGAATGTTAAATCATGGAAGAATTTATTAAACAATCTTATAAAGGTTATTTAATCAATCACATTGACATTTAACATTCCAATACAAATAATAAAACATCAAGTGCTCATATATATATATATTAAAGTTTTGTCTACATGTCATCAAATATACAATACTACTGAGGCCTATGGCTACTCGATCCCTCGGGACCTGGTGGTCACATTTGTCTAGTAGTAGTCTATTGTGAGACAATGGTGTGCGATCATGATCGTGATCCATTGAGTGTACCAAGAGAAAACTCTAAACTTCATATTTTTCCAAGGGCCTCCTGATGTGCTCCTGCTATTTGATCTCTCTCTACCTATAGATTGGCTACCTGTACCTCCAATCTCTCAAAATCTATAGGGGTATGGGATGACTGTGCCACTGGGGAAGCATTGGATTGGTGGATGCATCTCCTCAAACTCTCATACGTTGCCCACAATTTGACATATGGCTTGAACAACTCTAGGTTTTGATCCACAATGGGTAGGGGAACATAGTCTGAGTCTGTGGCTTCCTCGTCAACTAATGGGGGCACTATCTCTATAACCGCTTGTTGATAGATATCCCTAAAGTCTCTCATAGATCTTGCAAGATAGAAACAATAAAATATCAATACACACCATGATATATATATAAAGAGTAACCATAAGCATGAAAGTACAACAATAAATAATATATCATCACCTATATCTCTAGCAGGCTATGAAAAAACAGCCTCATCCCATGTAGGGGGCATGGAGAATGTGCTAGCCTCTCCATGATTGTAGGTACTGGTGCTAGATATAGTTTCTGCTCATGATCTATTCATATGAATGGGAGAAGGGTCTGCCCACTCGTGCCCTGCTAGATCCTCATCTACAACCTCACTGTCCTCACTCATGGACTACTCCTCCTTTTCCTCCTCCTCATCCCCCTCCTCATTATTATCTTCATCTCCTCCCTCCTGGCCATCATAGTCAAGATCTACATCCTCATCATAGTCATCATCTATGACATATATAAATATGTCCACAACCCTGTAGTGTGTCTCCTTGCCTTTTTCCTCTATATCATCTCTCTCATCTGGGAGTGGTCCTGCATCACCTATTAGCTCCTCCATAGGAAATATGAGAGTTAGTCATGATACTGTCCACCACTCCTCATAGTCATCTATGGAATGAACATCATCCACATTAGAGATCAGAGGAATATCTGATCGAAGTACCTGGAGTCACTGTGAACAACATCCTCTATAATGAACCGTATAGTATCACTAGGTCTCCGAGCACTCTGCGTTGATGTCCTAAAAAAGGGTCATGCCCTAGGTTCTATCTGCATCTTCTCGAACTGTCACATGACCTGATTGTATTAGAAAGTATGTACTACATAATCATGTCTGCCAATCAAAAATCTATCAAGCTATAATCTCCTCCTTCAATTAGTCAAATCACACTCTCCAAAAATGTAAATCACCATACTACCAAAACCGTCGTAGAGGATAGCTGAAGGTTTGAGGATACCCCAAGGCTGTCAGACACAGGAAGTCGATAGGTCTGGTACAAGTGATATTATCAAGGCACCAAACCTGTAGAAGTGTAGAATGTACCATATTGTCCACCTCCTGAAAGACAAATCGACCAAGATCATAATGCAAATGAGCTAGGATACAATGCCCCCAGGCATATACTGTCTGGTGCTCTACCATCCCTCGTATTAGGTGTACTAGTCCTCTCTCTAGGTGTGCTCCCCGCCCCTCAAGGATGAGCACTAGTGCAACTGCCAACATCATAATCTATCTAACTAGTGGGGCTCATGTGTATAGAAGCATTGCTAATTCTATCCGTGCCATCACTCTCTCATCATGTACTCATCCCCCGAGGTAGTACTATGTGCCATATTTCATTTCATGGAATTTTTACTCTGCTCAGAAGTGTACTTGCTCACCCTGAATAGGAACTCGGACTATGCGATGTACATCCTCTAGTGTGATCATAATCTCATCAATCGATAGATGAAATGTGCATACATATCAACATCTCAACGCTCTGCTAGCGCCATCAACATTGCATCATGGTACCTCATGAGGGGCATGAGGTATGCCCAGTATAATCCAATTGTCTATAATAACTCTATGTCCTCCATTGAAAGAGTGGGGGCTAAATCTCTAAGCAATCTGATATGTCTTCCACCCAGATGCTAACGTGAATGGGTGGGCACCTAATAAAAAAGCAACAATATGTCCTATAAGTAGTCTAATCTCCTCAATTTTTACATCAATAATCATAAAAGTGTACTAAAGCTACTCTAGTGTGCTTTCCTAAAGGCCTTAGACACTTTAGAACCCTTTTGGGACACTTCACGAAGAAACGAGACATTGTGAAAAGTTGGGACACTTCACGAACAAAAGGGACATTTGCGAAAAAGTGGGACACTTCGCAAAAAAAGGGGACGCTTTGCGAACTTTTTTTCCAAGAACCTAAACTTAGACATGCATAAAAATCATAAAGTCATTGCGTAATGGAAAAAAAAGGTAGAAGAATCAACTTACCTCATGACGACGTTCGCCATGTGCCACCTAGTCTTGCAACACATCTAGTCTCGCAAGCCTATAATCCTGTTTGCTAGGCATCTTTCACTATTCTTCAATCTCTATCAAGCTACAAAAGGTAAATGGAAAAATAGTAAGAATTTACTTCACTTTTTTTCTCTTATGTAAGTTAAAATTAGGGTTTTTACTACATTAGGGTTTAAAAGTGCATTTCAATCAAATCAACATAACGGGTGCTAGAGAGCTCTATTTTTTATGCCATTTGTTGCGTTGGAATCGTGATTCCACTCCCGAAATCATCAATTTTCTATCACTATGTGGCATTGTACTTGGAAATTACCTATGATATGACTTACCCTATTCAACATGGCTAGATTTCTACCTTGATTCCACCTCTGAAAAGCAAGCGGAATCAATGGGGCATACATCTACACTCGAATGCGATATCTATATAGAGGTTTGATAAGAGGATTATTTTTGGACAAATAATGAATTTATGTTATAGGTTTCGGTTCCTAACATTGTGGTTTTGTAGATAACTACAGTGGGTGCTTCATTCTCCCATGTCATAATTGAACTTATATGTGTATCCTTTCTATGAAATAAAGGTCATCATTGGATTCCTTTAGCTTACATATGCACGTAAGGTCATATGGACGATAAAGTGGGGGATAAATGTAGTGTAGAAAATTGTGCACTCTTGAAAAAAGAGGCAATTTCACACTTAATTTGGACCTATTTTGGCACCCTTGCATTAATTAACCTTCAAAATCACCATTTACAGGCCCCTAGGACCCATTATTTGAGATTTCAAGGCCCATTTCACTAAAAAATCATATAGAATTCATCAAAATCCTGAAAAATATAAAATCCCACCTCAAAAACTTAAGGTGGGACTCATTTGCCACCTTGGGCGAATGAGTCTCCTTAGGTGGGACCCATTCGCCAAGTGTGGCGAATGAGTCCCATTTTTGGCCTTTTTCAAATGTGAGTGGGAATTCATCAATTGAATTCAATTTTTTGATGATTGTTGGAATTTGGGATCTAAAAAATGGTCAATTAGGTGTTGATACCTATAAAATCAAGCTTCTAAGTCATTTTTATCAATCTCTAAGCACTTTGAACAAGTATTTTCGAGTATCAAGCATCAAGAATCTTCAAGCAAGCTTTCACAAGAGCATTCATGTTTCAAGAGCAAGTAAGGTTGAAGCTTTGGAGCAACATTAAAGTGTTTTTGTGGGTCTTCAAAATCACTTTCAATCAATAACTAACATTTTCAAGGGTTGATCATGGATTCCTATGGTGAATCATGATGGATTCTAGGTTGGGGAGATGCAACTAGCCATCAAGTCAATCCTAAAGACTTGTTTCGTAAGTGATTCCATCCTCCATTATCACTCTATATTTAGCCTAAGGAAGGTTTAAGCATCATTGGGATTCATTTAGGGTGATTGGAGATCATCACAAGTGAATCATTCATCTCTACATTTCCAATCTTGCAACACATTATCTCATGTTCGAATAGGATTGCATCATGTTTCATATTTCCTAGTCTTATACACACTTGAGGATAAAGTTTTCATGCATATTTCATTATCTTTATCAAGGTTTAATTACCAAACTAGGGGTTTGACTGAGGTAAACCCCCCATTGCCAAATCAAGTCAAGTTATGTTTTGCAGTTGTAGATTTGGATCCAGAACTCAAGCTAGAAGGGAAGGGTAAGTGTTGAAGTGCACATCAGAGTTTTCAAATACCAGAAAAGATGAAAATGATAGATTCAAGAAGAGTGGTGAATGAGTCCCACAATTGCTATCTATCAGATCAAATTTCAGATTCTGATACCCTTTTTCTTGAAACAAGCTCCCGCATAGAAAGTCACATCTGGGACTGATCAGCCCAGGTTGGAAAATGAGTCCCAATTGATCAAAAAGTTAACATTTCTAGAATTTTAGAGCTATTTCCAGTCCTTCCAAGGTTTCTAGGTGCACACTATTCATACTTTTCTTTCGTATTATGTTTTACTTGCATTTCTAGGGCATTTTCTAGATCATTTTGCATATCACATTGTGTTTTCAAACATCTTCTTTTCCAAGTTTACACTTGGTGGTGAACCCCTCATTTGACATAATTCAATCCCCTAGAACATGTTGGGGATATAGAGGGTCTGTCATCATAGAACATATGTCTAAAACAACAGTGCCTTAGTGATTTTCATTTATTCAAATCACATCAAAGACACAAACTATGCCATAAAGCGGAAATAGGCACATTGCATCCCCCATTGATCTTTCTGAGAAAAGTAAATTCTTAAAAAAGTAGCAGATTCAACACAAGCATAGATTCAAGAATGTAGAATTAGACAACCATGAAAGACAAACATGTGGACACACAAATTTACGTGGGGAAAACCTTTTCAGGTAAAAAACCCCACCCTCCAAAACACTCAGCTCAAATTGTATTATTCAGCAACAAATAGCTACAAAACAATCTTAGAGCTATGCTCTTCAGAATATTACTTCTTGTCCATCTGGAGAATTCAGGCAACAACAATATACAAAATCTTCACACAGTTACAATGTCTTCACATGACATACTATACAGATTCCCTTCAGCTCCTGAATTGACTGTCTCAGCTAGCCTCAAGCCATCTCAGGTTCACATATTTCCTGATATGAGAGTCTAAGTGTTCACGGTTACAACAATATGCAAAACCACTCGAACACTCTCAGCCTCTCTGTCTTTTCTCATCAACTTGATCTTGCACACAAGATTACTTTATAATCTCTTACTGTGTGCCTACTTGTCTTGCCCGTTCAAGCAATCAACGGTCATCAGGATACTCATTATCCCACCTGCAAGCTTCCATCATTCTCTGATAACGTGCACTGCTTATTCATCTAGGTGCATAGAGCCACGCAACCTTAAAATGGTTGCATATACATATCTGTCAACCTTCAAATCAGAACATTCATTTAATGTAGCTCAATCACAATAAGAAAATAAGCTTTCGGCTAACCAGATCTTAAAGATCTTGTCACATGTCACCATTCTATTCGTTTACCACTTTGACTTTTGGTCAAGCTCGATCAAGCTCGGTCAGCCAAGCTTCGAGCTCATATTGGCTTCCCCCACGCTACCACTCCGGTCCAACATCTACTGTGGTATGGCAGTGAGCCCATGTCGACCCGTTCTCTGCCTGTAACTGTGCCATTGCTGGGCTTGGTTTTGCCCACCATGGTATGGCGGTGACTGGCAGGTAGACCACCATGGTCACTCCTGCGCTACCACGAAGGCCGCCAGACCAACCCACGGTAGGGCGGTGACCGCCCTGGTAGACTGCCAACATTCTTACCGTGGCCACCACGGTGAGACTTCTCACCACCCACGATAAGGCGATAACCACCAACCACTGCCCTTCAACTACCAGCGGCCACTCGCGCGCCACTCACTGCACTACCTCCACCACCAAATAGAGATCCCACGATAAGGAGGTAAGAATTTTCTCTATGAACGCATCACCAACCACGCTACCACAACACCTTTGAGAGACCCTTGTGGTAAGGAGGTAACAACAACATGGACCGCTGAGCCTTCACTGCACCACCACCAAATAGGGAAGAGACTATCGTGGTAAGGCTATAACACCGCCTAATTGTGGACTGAACAAAAAAGGCTCATGGTAAGTGGTAAACCATGCCATCGGCTCTATTAATTGTTCCCTGTGGTAAAGCGGTAAAGGCCAGGATTGAAGAGAAAACGCCAAGTCTTCAAGAGATTTCAAGCCAAAAATTTGAGGCATATTTTCCAACAATCTCCCACTTGACGAAGACTTACTGGCTTCCTCCAAAACACAAACAAGGACCAACACCATGCTTTCACGCTCCAACCAAGATACCTGCAATGACATCCAATAAATGTCCACCATCTCAGGCAACAACTCCAAACATCCAACACAGGAAAAAGTAACAAGCCAAGGCATATGTGCACCAGTCTCTGGAACACAATTATCAAATCCTTCAGGCAGCAAGGGAACCATACCAACAACAACAAAGAACTCAAATGCGAACTTAGAATGAGAAACCATTCTTCCGAACAAGATAAACCATCAGCTAGAAAAGCAACCACAAAATTGATTGCCCTCATCCACTGATCAAACCCACGTGACTGAAAAATAGCACCCACATCTCATGCTATTTAATCTAATCACCCATACCTCAAAGGTATGCACATTAGTAAACTCATGCCAGTAGCACAACCAACCCATCAATAGTAGAATACGAGCACCATGTGCCAACCAATCAACGAAAACAAAGCACATCCAAGAACTCCCACTATATGGGTAATGCCAGATCTGAAAGATCAATGGCATAACCAGTCTACCAATAACAACATATAGAAAAAAGGAACAATGTAGTACCAAGGAATTATCCACAATGATATGCACAACCTGCAACAAACTGCTACAGGAACCATTTATCTCAAAAATCTTCCAGAATTCTTCCAAGTTCTTCATACCCAACATAGGATAAAAACAAACTTCCAGGAAGATAACCAAGACCAAAGAGAGAACCGCTGCACAACATATATCTGTAGAACATCCTCCTACATACATCTCTAAAGCCAAATGTGACAAGTATGATCTTCTTTACATCCCAAAGGAAATTCCATAACAACACCCAAATGGTTCCATGAATGTATGCATCTGAAAGAAGATTAAACTAACCCATATAAACATCTCCTATCAGTCTTTCAAAGCACAAGGAGAAACACTATGCTATCCACCTTCCATTATGAATCCTCCAGAATTTTAAAACAAAAACTCAAGATTTATATCATGGAAGCAAAGCATATAATACATCTGAAAGATATAATGGGAAAATACCTTTCAAATAAACATCACCGCCGAGCAGACCAAGAGAAAAAATAGAAACATTCTCCTCCAAGATATACAAGCCATCATGACTTACCCAAGAGCACTATCTTCCCTAGTCTCTGTTGAACTCGCATTCAACAAAGGTGTAGGCTGATCGGAATTTCAACTATAACAAACAAAATTCTCAAAAGAATTCCAGTCTCACCTTATTCTCCATGCATCCATGAGCACCAGCAATCTTTCATCTCATGCTAACTCCAAACTACATTACTGCACTTAACATGAATTCCTCAAGCATATGAGCAGAGTACTCAAAACATAGGGAAAACCCAGACCACTGTCAAAGCTCCAGACTAGCTGAATCGGGAACTTATCATGACACCATGATCTTACCATCCCCCCTAGGAGATTACATGCTTCAGGTGACTTCATCATGGTCTCAAGAATAAAGCCTCATGCCAAAAATCTGATTAGCAATCAAGAGTACACATGACATCCAACAAAAAGCTCCAAAACCACCAAAACTTGTCAAGCACCACCAACACCTCAACCAAAAATTGCAAGAGTCCTCCATGGCTCCAAGATGCTGCACATCTTCAAATAGTGACCATGCAGATGCAAAAGAACTCTTCTGCAACAACAGGATCTAAGAGTCCCACCAGAAGCATTTGCAACACCAAAGAATATCATTCAGCACCAAGTGATGAATACACAGTCACTGCTAAAGCTCCCACTGAACCGTGACACTGAGCTTTCCAAGCATCATGACCGACCATCTACTGATCCAAACAACCTCTAGGTACAATCGACAACATGTCCATCAGACAACAACGCCGAACAAAACCAAGATCACCAGATCACGCAGACCACACCATCACTGTCAAAAGCTTACACAAGCCAGTGTATCAAGCTCTCCATGACATCGTGATTCACATGCTACTGGTCCATAAATGACTATTCAGGTACTCAAACACCATTACTCCTCTCATCTCGAAAACAACCATGGGGTAAACCCATAATATTGGTGTACAATTTTCACGAGGAAGGAAATTTGTAAAAATACGCACACATTCAAAATTTCTTGTTTTAAAGGGTTCGCTCGAATTAGGGGGTTCGCACGAACCCAAAAGAGGGGTTCGGTTGAACCCCCTTTTGCATGGTGGGTTTGCTCGAACCCTATGATTCCATGTTTCTTAAGAGAAATGAATGGAAAATTCAAAAAAAAGGGGGGTTTGAGCGAACCCCCCTTCGAGTGAACCCCCCTTCACCCTTTCGAGCGAAGGGGGGTTCGTTCGGAGTGAACCCCCCTTTTTTGCCCTTCTCCCCCTCTTCCACCATATTTTACCATATTTTTTCCCTTCAAAGCTCGGGTTGAGGATGAAAATGGAGGAGACTTCACAAACCCAACTGGAAGATAGTAGTCCTCAGAACGAGCTATCCAACAAATAAAATTTTAATATGTTTTGGTTTTATTATGTATGTGTTTTTTTAGTTTTATTAAACATAGGTTTTTCATCGAAAATCAAGCTCTCTACTTTGCACATGTGGAAAAATAGCAGATTATCAAAATAATTTTTTTAAAAATACATTGAGGCTGGGTATTGATGTCCTTGATCCATTAAAAAAAATAAAATTGAATTTTGATTCATACAAAAAAATTTGTTGTATACAATCCACCTATGTCAGAATTGCAATTGGTTTGACTTTGAAACTTGATTAAGGAAAAAATATTTAATAAAAAACTATGAGACCAAATGAAAGTGCTAGATATCGTAGTTAAAAATCTAAATTCGAAAAAATTAGAATTTTATCCTTCATACAAAAAAATTTATGTTGTATACGGTGAGCGTCACTTTTTAAAAATGTTGTTTTCTGAAAAAAACCAGTTTTCGTGGGAGATGGAAAAAAAAGTGCAATCTGATTCCAAAAATTTTGAAAAAAATATTTTTAGAATCTACAAACAAAATGTGATGAGACTCTAGTTTGCATCATCTTCAAATTCCTCATGGTTTAGTCGCTATAGGTGCCCGAATATGAAGATTTAGTTAAAAATAATAATTGTAGTGTCCAGTTTGGCCAAAAATTGTAAACCACTATTGTGGGATCACCCCATGCCAATGCACAAGTGACCATAGACAAGGTCAACTAAAAGATCTGCACCACCATAGAAGCAACCTCATGGATATAGATAGTCCACTTCCAAGTTATCTCACTGCAGCCAATGGGTAGCTAATCTACCAGCCGCACAACTCAGAGATTAATCACAACAATAGTGCAAACCCATCATCACAAAGGAAACGGCAAAACAAAGATCATGAAAGAGAACAACCACATAGACAATTTGAATCAAACACCAGATCAACAACAGATCCGATTTGCCAATCACGTCCACAACTCAAGCACCATAGTCTAGGAAACCAACAAAGAAAACACCCCAAGAATGCTGAATGAAAAATACATACCAACATTCCTATGCAGAGAAGACATCACACCTTCTCAAAACCATGTCGAACTGCAACTATCTCATCCAGTCACACCTAAAAAGCTAGGGTCTAGAAAATAGCTGTATAACAGCTCC
>CM021105.1:94515511-94548240 GCA_007115665.2 Sequoiadendron giganteum
AATCTCACTGATAAAAAATATCATAATTAAATATTTCATATAAATAAACACAAAACTATAAAAGTGACTTGAATATACTAACTTCATCATTATAATTTTAAAATATCAAATCAAATGATTAATGATGTTTTTTTTTTATGTTATTCATATTTAAGAATAATGAATAATTATGCCAAGAGGCCTTCTACAATGGAAACATAATGAGGTCATAGATCCATGAAAGAAAATCCACTTTATACGAAAAGATAAGAATGTGATGTTGCGATCTTTTTATTTTTACTTTTTATTTTTTGTTTTATTATCTTCAATAAAAAATGCATGTATATGCAATGTACAAGATCACAATTTATTTTTAAATACAACTCTCTATTGTTTAAACTACCAATTCAATGGAGCACTATCATTATATAAGGGATATCACAAATTATATTAGAAAAGGTCATCAAAGTTCTTATCATTGTATCCATTTATGCAATAGAAGAAGCTCAGGTTGACAAACCCAAAGAAGGAAAATAGGAAATAAATCTAGTTTATATGCATACAATGGGAAGTGTTGCACAAATTTGAGTTGCTAAGTTATCCTCCATTGTCATTGTTTGAATCCCATTTTCTTGTAATGTAGCTTTTTGTTTTTGTGTTTTTATCCAATATCTGAATTTCATGTTCATTGTAAGAAAATTTATAGCTAAAATGACTTATTTTCATATCAATCATCAAAGCTTCAATGCATATAAACTTGCTCTTTTCAAGCTTGTGTGGTTTGATATATAGTTCTTGTGTAAAGAAAATTTGAGTGTCTTTTATTTGGTACACAAAATAATTTAGTTAGCATTACAAACTTAATGAAATTCAACTATATTTTAATAAGAAAATTATAAATTGTTCAAGATATATAAAGTGTTTTTAATAATTTTATGTGATTAAAATTTTCTTTAAATTCTTTAACAGAAATTTATCATTCAATTTGGATTGGGTTAGGGATAAGTTCAATTATGCATTAGGTTAGTGTTCAATTACAATTAAATTTGAATTAGGATCAGGTTTGCTAAGATTAGAGTTCATTTAAGCTTCAATTAGAATAAAATAAAATAAACACCTTGTAATAATATATCTGAACTATATTACATAATTTTTTTAAGAACATTTATACTAATTATTAAAAAACTGTTTAATAATTAAAATATTTTTTATAAATAAATTTAAAATAATCTCTAAAAATCCACTGTGTAATAAAGAAAAGTGAAAGTGTTGGTCAATGTCCAGTGAACACACGTTACATATGATTCCCGAAATTTTAGCTTTACTGCTTTTCTTGTCAGGTGCCACTGCTTTCACAGCAAGAAATTCTCACAAATATCATGACTTCAGTTTCTTTCTCAAGAAAAATTGCCCTGTAATGAAATTGTTTATGAAAGTAAGAAAAAACGTGTGTTTGAACAGGTAAATAAAGTTGCTTTATAAAAGCGAGTTAGATTGAAGCTTCTGTCTTTTAATGTAAGAACACTTATACAGTCAAATTTAGAAACTGTTACCCACTTTTCTAACTTCAGTTTTTCTAGGCGCCTTCACAGATTTGAGGACTTTAGCTTCTTCCTTCTCATATTGATGAGAAATTTTGTCCTGTAATAAAAGTTCTTTGAACCTCAGAACAAGGCTGCTTTATAAAAGCAGGCTTGGTGCGCTGAACACAACAAACTTGAATGGCTTTATGACCTAAAAATGGGTCATTCAACGTAAGTGCGGCCATGTTATTTTACATTAAACACGTTGGGCCTCTAAAGAAGGCTGCGCCTGCTCTATAAAAGCAGAGTTGTGGAGGCGAAGGCAACAGTGATAACGATGTTTATAGTTTCACATTCTAAAGATAACCTTGGGACGGTCATCTTGACCTGAGACTAATTTTAACGTAGATACACAGCCTTTAAGTATTTCTTTCATTTACTTCAAACTTTATAGTGCACAAATAAATATATATTCGTTTACCATGGTATCAAGCATAATGCTCATCAGCTCCTCCCAATAGTAGACCGAGGTAAATACAGGATAATTGACCAGGACCATGGAGAAAAAGGATTTTATTAAAATATTGAAATTAAGCTAAAAGTTGGAGAGATCACAAATTTTACTACTCGTCGTTTACAAGGACATAACTCTAAATATAGAATAAGCAAGGAATAGTAACTGGTATTTAAGTCCTCAACAAAAACTAAAAATAAGTTGAAATGTGAAGAAAAGGGTAGCTAGAGGTTAAATTATTGCACCACCGATTATTAAGTGTGCATTTCTATTGAGCTTGCAATATAGTTGTTGCTTACATGTGTAAGTAATGATAATTGATCAATTTTAATATGTGAAGGGTGTTTTTAAGAGATGAGGGTTGGAATCTTGATAATCTTATCTATCATGTTCTCATGTTAAATTATTCTTATAGTTAATTCTGTCTACAATGATGAAGAAACAACTGATTGTAAGTAAAAATCTTAAGAAAAAAATCGATTATATTCAATCTCAATTTTATGTTTTTGAAAAAAGTTTGTTAATTTAATAAATTGCAACAATAATAATAGTCAAATATTATTATGTGTCTATATTCTATGTAAATTTGTATATTAAGTTGGATTATTTACTAAAATTTTCATATTCATGTCAATTTTCATTTAATTTTATTTTTATTTGACAGAATGACTTGGTAAAATTACATATTGAAAAATAATGCATTCTTGTGTAAAGTCAAGTTTACTCTCCCATATCATTATTAAACTATTTAAACACATTCTTACATAACTTATCCATATGTTATTCATATCTACATACATTTCTATATATCCCTCATTTATTATGATCATTATTATGCTCATTCTTATACATTCATTATCTAGCTTTATTTAGCATCATTTCTTAGTCAATCCCCAGTTCCCCACCAAAAAATTGGCTTTTGATTTTGAAAACTTTAAACTTAACACTATCCATCATTTTTTTTTACCTAGAGACAACTAAACACACATTTTCACAATTTATTGTTGCATCATTGTATTTAAAGGCATTCATTTGATACCATTGCACATCAATAAAAAACCATTCACATTAATGAAGGAATCATACTTAGAAGAATTCCATTGTACATTAAAATAAAATATATATACATAATCATTCTAGAAACATCTACATGTTTGAATATTGGTGTCTTCAATTATACCCATGACCATGAAATTAATGCTTTGGAAGGTTGATCTAGGAGAAAATGTATCAAATTCATTTTAAAACTCTCTATTAAAGATATTTGTAACTACAATTATTCCGCATACTAGTACAACAATAACAAATTAGATCAACCAGAAAGTGAAAGAACACATTAAATACAAAATAAAATTCACTCCAAATCAGAATTAAGATGTTCTAAATGTAGGAAATAGGGTTCCACTTTTTGGGAGATGGAACACAAGGGGATATGAGATCCTCCTATTTTGCTAACATAACATTCAAAGAGACCCCTAAAGATCTCAAACTAGGGATGAAATGAAGGAGATAGATCTTGGAATAGTGGTGTCCTTGAGTAGAATTAGAGACTAAATGAGAGGGTTCACCACCAAGCTAGGGCTTGGAAAGATAGGAAATGAATGCAACATGTACAAAATACCATACAAAACCTAACTAGATGACCTAGGAAATGAAACTGAAATATAGAATAAAGGATTGAAAATGAACAAAGGTGCACCTGGAGGAAAGTTGTGATAAAAAATGCTCCAAAACTTTGAATTTTTTTTTTTGATGCCCACTGGGACTCATACGTCAATCTGGGAAATTTATTCCCAAACTAGGTTTTCTGTGCCAAAACTGGAATCTAACAGTGCTTAATCTGAATCTCCTGAAACCTAGAAAATGATAGTACTAGGACTCATATGCCCAAGGTGGTGTATCAATCCCAATATAGTTTTTTATAGGATTAAGACTTGAATCTACTCTCCTAACTCTGCTCTTTTTGTCACACTTTGTTTTCGGATCCAAAACCCTGATTTACAATCTGTAGTTGACTTTTAGTGAAGATGTCAACATTGTGATGACTTGATGACTTTCTTTAACCTTGCAACCTAATATTCAAAGGATCTTCAAGCTCCAAGACACCTAGATCTACAATCAAACACCAAAGAGAAGAGAAACTTGTTGATTGTTAGGGAATAGTGGTTTGTCTTGGTCAAACCTTGTGATGAAACAATGAAATATGAAACATGCACAATGATAGGTCTTGAAAGATGTCTTGATATGTAAATCATCAATCTAACATGAAGTGGCCATATAGAATGTAGATCTTGATCTTGAACTTTGATATGAAATAATGCTTACAAATGGATCTAGGATGTTACAGCACAACACTAGCTCAACAACATGCTTGATGCTTGATTATCTTGACATGATAATGGATCTTAAATTGCTGCAACAAATGATAAATAATTTTTCCCTTGAATGCCTTAGAAATGCTCTTGTAGACTCTCTTGACACTATTGTGAAGTCTTGTAATCATAATTTTTTTATTAGGAATGTTCTCTTACAATTCTTAGGTCACTTGTAAACTTTTTAGGTGAAAATGAGTGAAATAACCTTGTATTTATACTTAATTATGCCAAATTTCCTGAAATTACAACACTACAAGCCGACATCAGATCTAGGAGGAAAAAATATTGCCAATAATTTGAATTAAATTTAATTTTAGGCCACATGGGACTCATATGCCAAAAGTGGCATATGAATCCCATTAGGCTTAACTATGGGACATATTTTTCAAAAATGCTTAGAATGATATAAAATCTAGATTGGGGCCCTAAAACCTAGGTGGGACTCATATGCCCAAGGTGGTGTATGAGTCTCATATCACTAAATATGGGCCACATAGTTCCTCAAAAGACATGAATTATGATTGGATGTTGGTTTATGTCAATATTATCCTCGAAAAGATGCATTAAACAAGGCTTGTGGATCTAAAATAAGGCCAAATAAGGCATAAAGAAATCCAATTATTTAATGAAACCCTAGATTAGTGTGAAAGTGTTAGGATACACTTTACAACATCAAATTAAGTCAAAATCGGGTCAATTTAGCTTAAAAAGGTCTTGAATCCAATGTGAATGTGGAAAACACATTACAACACTAGATCAAGGCAACATTAGGTCCATTTTAATGTTAATCGTTCCAAAATTAAGATAAAATTGTACCATCTCCAAGAAGGGAGTACAATTTTCGTTGTTATATTTTATTTATTATATAAGTTACTTATCATCCTAATCTTCCATTGAATGAGTTACGTCAAGTCCATAAGTACATGGATTCATCCTTTGATTTTGGACTCAACCCTACATAAATTTTTTTGTTATTCTTCATCTCACTTAGTTTATCTTCATACTCTTTACTCCTTTATAGTATCTAATGATTCAAATGTTGAAAATACCTTGGTAGAGTTTCTATTATATCACAAGGGAACACATGTTCTTCTCGGTCAACTTGGGGAAAGGTTTGCATAAGATCAAAGACAATAAGAAATACTTCAATGATAATTTATTTAAAATATTATTATCCTTAGTATAAAAAAATTATATATTTCATTATTGATTATTCTTTTAATATTTCAAGTATTTTGAGATAATTGCTACAAAAAAATCACATAAAAAGGACTTTGTATGTAAAATTTGTGAGCATTTCATGTTTAAAAAATAAATGATCAATTTCAAATGGTTATAATTAATTTTTGGTGTATAACATATAAAAACTACGTATTTCATTGTGTAAATATCTTAATCACCTTTCCAATGCTTACAAAAAACCAAAATTTTGATAAGTACTGCAAAAGTTATGCCCGTTATATTAAAAAGTGCTTTTTAGGCTTTTGAAAATGGATATTGATTTTTCTAACATAATTCTTTTCCCTTGATTTTTTCCTTTGTAAATATTTGGAATTATGCTTGGGAATCTCGGGCCTATATGGTCAATTGCTCGAATGTGTTTAGAGGTTTTATCCTCTTTTTAGAACTCCACCCTTCATGCTAACAAAAATTTTCAACTGAATTTGATGAAATGAAAAGAGTTTATTCAGGAAATTGTCCACATTCTACCAATATAAGAGATGCTCATTTATAATCTAATAGATAATTATTATAATTTTTTTACATGCACTATGTATGAAGTCCTACTTGATTGGCTGATTGAAAATCATCCATAACTTTCAAACCATTTAACCTTTTTCAAATTCAAAATGTGTGTCACACTCTATGCTTCACTAGCTATAGGTTAATAAAAAAATGAATTTCATATTTTTTTGACCAATTTAGGTTGACCAAAAATATTTATTTTAATATTTTTGAAACTTCCTAGTAAATAAATCATAATTAATTATTTACTTACAAAAAATGTGTGTCAAATTTGGGTGTGTGTTCTTTATTTATATTTAAAGATTAAAAAAAATTCTTATACTTATGTTGGTGGTAATGTGTTCACCTACTTTTGTTTTGAAAAATTATAGTCACGTTTCATTGAAATTTTAAAATTTCATGAAACAAATTTACCTTTTTCTAAAACAATAGAAGCCTACAAACTACATTCATTTTACTACAAATTCTATTCCAACATGTTTTCTAGATTGTTATAATAACCAATTCAATTTTTTGTGTGAAGTTGCTTAACTCAATTTTTTCTATTTTCATCTCGAGAAGTGTGTAATTTTACTTCTTGGTTCATTTATTTTGTCTCTATCTACTCTACTATTTGTGCTATTAGTATTTAAAAGACCTTTGAAAGGATGTCATATCACTCAAGAACATGTTATCCTAGTTCAACCCCCATAAGATGGACTAGCTTTGGTATCATGCCAATGATTGAAAAAAAAAAAAGATCAACTATGAAAATGCTTCCAAGATGATTATCTAAATCTAAGCTCAATTTAGGTACTCTAACATAAACTTGTTCCTAGAAGGCTCTTTAAATGTGTGATATTTCATTGATATTTGATTATGATAAAGGAGTGTAATTAAATTTCATTGCATATAAGGACATATCAATAGATCATATAAATATGTGTCTAGTTAGCTCAAGGAGAGAAAAAATGGTGATAGTTGACAAGATTTGAGTTTTAAATTTAAAAAATCAAGGGCGAGATCTTTGAGTGTGAGATCGACCCTCTCTTATGGAAATCACCTAAAATGTGGAAATGGTCAAATCCATGTATATTACAAATTTATTAAGAGAGGTGCATGAGCAAGCACAATAAATGCATGATCTAAGTGAATATATTGTAATGTATGTGTACATTAAAAAAAAGTGGGTGGTTAAAAAGGAGTCTCATTTAACTTTTAGTTGATTTAAAAGATAATGTTCAATATTTATTATTAAAAAAAAAAAGTGGGTAAGAAAAAGGTACATCTCCAAAGTCAAGACAAAACCAAGTCCAAATGATAATAAATCATAATGACAAGATTATCATCAATGACTCCTAGATAACGTGTGCACCCTCCTTAGATGCACACACTGAAGATTATTGAACATAAACTAAAGAAATGACCAATTCCAACCAAGAGCACCATACCTTTGAGACATTTACATTAGACTTTATGTGCTTAATCTAGAGCCAATTTTTTTTATTAATTTCTTTGAAGATGAATGTCACACTGTATTTTAATTTAGATAATACACTTCAAACAACTCCTGGTGCAGTTTTGGCTCTATTTATTACTCCAGTATCATTCTCAATCCCATACACATAAGAGGAGGTAAATTATCAATATGGGCGCTCTCAGACAATAGATGTACTACAATTAAATCAAGATATTTTTTAACGCAAAAATCAATTCATCGCATATGGTAACCTAAATTTGTAGAGAAAATATCAAGAAGTTTCAATCTCAAAATAACTATCGTTGTTTTCTTACAACGAGAACAGCGCGGTGGAAAACTATGGCTTCAATTTGAACTTGTCAGGAGTCATTAGTTTTGTAGAATTAAAAAACCATTTATAGATTTCAGTTGAAAGGAATGCTTGTAGCTTCAATCACTCTAAATATAGTGGTTCAGGTATTAATTATTTTATGTGCAATTCAAATCTATATAAACGACTGACAGGTCAGTTGACCATAACGTCTATGTAAATTAAATTCGTTCACATCAATCCGTCTCGTCGAACTGGAATTATGGAATACTTATACTTCCTGTCCTTATGAACTAGCATTCAATTTCCCTGCAATTGTACACCCTTTAACCATTCGTTCTCTAAGACTTTTTGAGTGGGAGAAGTTTCAGCACTATTGAATAAAAGGGGATTCGAAATTTCTATCACGTTAAGAATTGTCATATGCTGATGCATTGCAGTTTGACCAGGATTATTCAAACTTCGACTTTTCTCCTGAAGAAGTGTCCGATGGTAATATGAAAGTTACAATTTTTAAGTTTTTGGACATGACCTAATCACCAGGAATGGGGCAGTCTTTTTTTTCACATGTTTGATGATGTTGGCGTGACATGCCTTTCAATATCGTGGGGAGATTAGACCTCGCGACCTCTTTCCTACAACAGAATGCTTTAGTCAATCGAACTAGGAATTATTTGTATATAGAAGATCTAAAATTATTTTTAATTGACTGAGTAATAATGATGGATAAAGTCTATCACTTATTTATTTATTGTGAAATAGATTTTTATAGACTTTGTAATTTTATAGTTCTTTGTTTCTATTTGAATATCACACTCTTCAATAGTCAATAGATATCTTATATTTTATCTCTAAGTCTATAATTAACTGAGTAGTAGTGATGGATAAAGTCTATCACTTATTTATTGTGAAATAGATTTTTATAGACTTTGTCTTTTTACAGTTCTTTGTTTCTATTTAAATATCACACTCTTTAATGCTCAATAGATATTATATCTTATCTCCATTAAAAATAGTAAATAATTGTTTTATTTTTATTGATCATAATTTACTTTTGATCCTTTAAAAATACTATTTTTAACTCTACTTTTATAACAAAAAAAATTCACAACCTTAGTATTTATAAAAACTATAATCTATAAAAAATAGCTTTATTTGAATATGTAAAGAAGGTTGCTTTATAAAAGCAAAGTTGTTAAGACTAAGACAACAAATATGAATATGAATATTTTAAACATAGATGCACAACCTTAACATATATATTGTTTTCAATTTGATAAACCATCGTGACTTAGTGTTGATTGGGTGGTGTCTCTTGCATTGTAATACTCTATTTCGTGTAGTCATGTTGTTGTTCTATTTGATTTTTTTGTTGTTTGGCAGTGCTTATTTCCATATGTTTCATAAATATATTATTTTACCACAATATTAAACATAATACCAATAAAAAAAATTCTAGATAATATCTATACAAGATATTTGACTAGGATCATGAAGAAAAAGATGGGATTTTAATATTGAAATTAAGCTAACTATTCCTTGTTTATAAGGACATGATTTTAAATTTAGAATAAATGTGGATGCCAATGTAAGGATTTAGCTAACCAACATGTATGCTATTGAATGTTCATTCTCATTAAATTTGTAAAAAGATAAAATTGGTTTGTACATTGTGCAAATGATGATTCTTGCCCTTCAGATTTTAAAAATTGTTGATTTAACACATTCTTTATTCATTTTTATAAAATTGAATTCATGTCAGAATGATGAAAGAATAATTAATAGTATATAAATATTTTAAGGAATAAATTATAGAACGATAAAAGAATAATTTAATGATTATTATATTATATTTTTATTTAAAGATACATATCAAATTTGAATTGAGAAAATAATTAATCATATATTTTAATGGTGAAATGTGTATGTTCATATCAATTTACATTTAATATAGCATTCATTTTGACAAGTTGGTTTAATAAAATTACATATTAACAAATGATACATCTTTTACAAAATTGAACTCATTTTTTGATATTATTATTAATCTATTTACACACAATTGCATACTTCATATCCATATATTATTCATATTTCCATGTATTTCTAGTATCCCTTATTTATTATAATCTTTATTTCACCCATTTGATACATTCATTATCCACCTTGATTTTAACATCATTGCTTCTCAATCAATCCAATAGATCTGAAATTAAAAATAATTTGGAAGATAACCATTATGCACTATTTTAAGGCCTAAAGTTGAATCAACACGCATTTTCATAATTTATTATTACATCCTAATATTTAAGGTATTTGATTGCATCAATTTGGTATTTCCATACTTGAATAAAGAAATCATTCATATTGATAATAGAAACATGCTAGGAGCATTTTACTTGGCACATTAAAACTAATAAAAATAAGTATAATCATTTTAAAATCATCTACATGCCTAAATATTATTGTCATTAAGTATTTGTACAACCATAAATCTTGTATGTTTGGAATTGACCTAGGAGAACATCTACCATGGTGATTTGGAAACCCTTGAAAAATCTATTCTTAAACTCTACCATTTCTCATTGTTAGTGTACTCATTTCTTTACACCTGGCTTACTTAAGCCTAGTTAGTTGTCTTGATGATTGTGTTGTTCACTTCACTCCTTTCCACTTTGGGTGGATCTAGATCTTGATCTCCACATCTTGTGGATCTTGATCAAGATGATTGTGTTTGTCAAGAGGTCAAGCTTTGGTGTGCAAAGGTGTTAGAGATTATTGTCTAAAGGAAGATTGCATTTTTTTTGTTTGCCAGTAATTTTCTTGAGGTTTCAAACATGTCAAGATCTCCTTAATTGTTGTGATTTGTTTCGATGGGTACGCCATTCTCCTGTGGAAGGCACGAATAAAGTCAAAGGAGTAACTATTTTGTTTTCTATCTAGTCTTCTTATTTTCTTTTTTGGCATTTTTTGCTTGAAGGCATTCATTAGTTGACAAAACCAGAGGAGGAATTTTCAGATCTACACCTGGTCATTATGTTTCTTTAACTTCTAACTTTTTTAAATTCCTTACACACACTCCTTTATAAAGTGCCTAAAATTTGGGGGAATCAAAATAATCAAGGGGGGTCTTCTACTTTTGTGTCTCATTTTCACTTTTGCAAAGCTCTTCTTCATCTTTCTTTTTGCACTTAATTCAACAACCAAGGAAAAAATGGATTCTAATGTCACTATTCAACCCTTAACTCCTTTTAATTATCATGATTGGAAAATACAAATGTTAATTTCACTCATGAATAGAGGCTTGTTTAGGGTAGTCATGAATCTTGAAAAAGAACCTACTACTGCTAAAGATAAGGAAAAACGGTTTAATAAGAGAGATCAAGCTTTTGGTTTCTTGTGTCTTAATGTATCACCTGAATTTCTATTTCATATTCAGTACTTTAAAACACCCAATGAAATTTGGGAAGGTCTTGATAAGCTATTTGGAAAGATAGATGAATATAGGGGTCATGAGCTAGAAAATGAGCTCATAGCATTAAGTTCAAGAAACTTTACTTCTCTTCAAGATATTTTTACCAAGTTCAAGTTATTAAGGTTGAAACTTAAAGAACGTGGTATTGATAAGAAAGAAAATCAGTTAATACTATCAATTTTTTCAAAGTTAGGTCTTGAACACTCTATTTTTGTATCTACTTTCTACTCTACAAAGAGAGCTCTTGGAACTTCATAGGCTATGCCCTCTCTTGATAACTTCATTGCTGATTTAACAAGGGAGCAAGATAATGGGAAATGTGAAGAATACTAAATCTCAAGCACTCATTGTAGGAAATGAGAAATAACAATCTTCTAAGGGTAAGAAACAACAAAATTAGAAGGAAAAGGATTACAAAAAAGACAAAAAAGTTGATAACAAAGCTGATAAAATGAAGGCAACTTTAAGCAAAAGAAATCTACGAAGAGTTACCTAAATGTGCCTATTGTAAGAAGACTAATCATGAAGAACATCAGTGTATGAAGAAGCAAATAGACCACCTTACTCATCTTCTCAAGAAGAAGAACATAGGGGTTCCAAATTCATTCAACACATCTTCATCAAATCAAGATAAATCAAAGGCAAAAGAGAAGGAAAAGGGAAAAGCTTTAGTTACTATTTCATCCTCATCACCATCTTGGATAATAGATTCAGGTGCTACTCATCATATGGGATCATCACAAGTTGAGTTCTCATCTTTGGAATCATGTGGCATGTCTTCAATCACCTTAGGTGATGATATTCCTACATTGGTTAAAGGAAGAGGGTCTATTGAAGTTGAAGGTGGAACATTTCAAAAAAATTTAAATGTACCTTCACTATCAAATAATCTTCTTTCTGTATATCAGATAACTCATCTAGGAAAAGGAATGATAGTTGAATTTTCTTCAAATGTAGTTGACATCAAGGAATTGAATAGTAACAATTTGAAAGCAATAGAAAAATATGATCATCAATTGAGATTATATACTTTTTCTAGTTTTTCTCATAGTCCTCCTCCAAACTCTTTTCTCACTCATTCCGATGAGACAAGCAAGCTTTGGCATGAGTGATTTGGTCACTTAAACTAGCGATATCTCAAGTAACTCAAACAAAAAAATAGGGTAATAGGGTTGCCAAATGTCAAATTTTCTAAGGAGCTTTATGAAGGTTGTGCACTAGGCAAGCATCCAGAACAAATTTTTGACAAAGGTAAATCATGGAGGGCATCACAAGTCTTAGAACTTGTTAATAGTGATGTTTCAGGACCATTTCCACACCCATCCTTCACTAAGGAAAGATATGTTCTTACATTTCTTAACAACTTCTCAAGGTACACTTGGATTTTCTTCCTTAGGCAAAAATTTGAAGTCTTTGAATGATTTCAAGATTTCAAATCCTTAGTTGAAAAATAATCTGATAAATCAATAAAACTTCTAAGAATAGATAATGGATGTGAGTATGTAAACAACAAGTTTGAGCATTTTTGTACATCAGAGGGGATTCAATTGCAGCCTATAGTTTTGTACACTCCCCAAGAGAATGGAGTTGTAGAATGCAAGAATAGGTCACTAAAGGAAATGCCAAACAACATGATTCATCATAAAGAGCTTGCACCAAAATTCTGGGTTGAAGCTATCAACTGTGCATGCTATATTCAAAATAGGGTACCTCATTAATCATTTAAAGGAATAACACCTTTTGAAGCTTGAAAAGGAACAAAACCATTAGTTGATCATTTCAGAGTTTTTGGGTCTCCACTATGGCATGCATTCCAAAGGAGCAACACAAGGCTATGGACCCCCAATCCAAACCTTGTATTTTTTTTGGATACCTATATGGTGTTAAGGGTTATCACCTACTCCACCCTACTACACATGAGTTGTTCGTTGAGAGAAGTGTTAAGTTTGATGAGAATCTCAATGACTCTACACTTAATATTTCCAACTTGGGCTCACTACACCTTGATGATCCAGATCATTCATAGTAGGATCTTGATTTAGATCTAGCTATTACAGTGAGGATAGTGATGAGGATTCGTCTTCATCAAGTTTAGGGATTCAATTGGAGGTTGATATATTTGGAATTGATTCACCTCCTTCTCTTTCACTTGATATGGTAGATTTAGGAGCACATGATTCAACAGTTGATAGACACATTGAGTCAAAAATTCAAAAGGGGACATCATGCCTATTTTTCCTCAGTTTCAGATCCATAGATATTTAGATAGGCATCAAGCATACTTGAGTGGGATAATGCTATGAATGAGGAATACAATTCCTTAGAAATCACACTTTATATTTGACTTCACTTCCTAAGGGAAGGAAGCTAGTTCGATGCAAATGGATATATCGAAATAAGTATGGAGTAGATGGGTCAATTGATAAGTATAAAGCATGATTAGTTGGAAAAGGTTTTTCACAAGTTGCAAGTATTGATTACTCTGAAACCTTTGCACCCATTGCTAAGATGACTTCAAGTAGACTTCTATTGTTGCTTAATATGGATGGGAAGTACATCAGATGGATGTTAAAAGTGCATTTCTTCATGGAGACCTAGATGAGGAAATCTACATGGGACAACCACAGGGGTATACTCAGGATTCTTCCTTAGTATGCAAAGTGAAGAATCCTTGTATGGTCTCAAACAAGCTCCTAGAGCTTGGTATGCCAAAATGGATTCCTTCTTGCTTGCTTCAGGTTTCACTAGGTGCCATTCTGATCCTAATGTGTATTTATTCCATCAAGATGATTCCTGACTGATATTGGTTTTATATGTTGATGATCTCTTGATCATAGGCAATTCTTCATCTATTATTGCAACAGTGAAGTCAACTCTACATGACAGATTTGATATGACTAACTTGGGTATTTTACATTACTTCCTAGGAATTGAGATTACATAATCTGATTCAAGATTCACTCTCGCACAACCCAAGTATACTCTTGATTTGTTGTCACGATTTCACATGACTTCTTATAAGCCATCTCCAACTCCTTTTGAATCAGGGGTCAAATATGAGGCTTGTTGTACTTCACCATTGGTTGATGCCATTTTGTATCGCCAACTTGCTGGGAGTCTAATATACTTGACTCATACTAGGCCAGATATTTCATATGCAGTAGGCATTGTTTTCATATTTATGCAATAACTGTTAGAGTAATTGGACATTTAATTTATTAATTAAACAATATTTGTTTAATTACGTAAAGTTCCCTTTTACCTCTTTTTCACTTAACCTAAAATTAGGTGCATAATAATTAATTACTTTATTAATTATTATTGTGCAAGCCTAGGGTTTTCCTTTTTAGGGTTTTCATCTATATATGGTTGAAAACTATCTTTTGTATCATTATTCATTTTTACATTTTCAAGTGAATACATTGCTCCACATTCTTGAGCATTTCCTTTCTTGCTTCTCTTTGCTTCTCCTTGTAACAGGTTATTTGCTTGCAGAGATCTTTGGGCTCCTATGAAGTTGTATCTTCTCAACTCCAACATGGTATCAAAGCTTCAGATTTGCAGTTGCTTGTTCTTGTTTTGAGATTTTTGCATTGAAAGAAAATCTAGGGTTCGAAGGTTTCTTCTTGTGGATTCAGCATACTCTAAATTTTAGGTTCACTTTGGGCCCAAACGGATAGTGCCATTGGATTCGTAGCGCCCAAAAACCCCTAAATTGACTGTCAAATCATTGATTTTGGTTACAGTCAACCAGGGATGCAAAAAAAAAATTAGGGTTTGGTCGTACGGCCCCCTCAGCAAAAAAATCAAAAAAATAAAAACCTAAGCTTTTTTTTTAAATTTTGGGGCCCATTCAATTTTTTTTTGGCCGCCGACCGCGCGCCCGCGGCGACCAGCCACCAGCTCCTCCCCAAGCTCCACCCCGCCGTGCTTGCCACCTACCGCATCCAACCGGCCGCTCCACTCCCCACCTAGCTCGGTCGCTTCCCGCCGGGCTCCGCCTACTCCCGTCGACTCCGTCCGAGCTCGCCGAGCTCACCAAAGCCGTCTGCGGGCTCCCCGACCACTATCGGCCCCTCCAGCCCCCACGAGCTTATAACACCGCCGCCCAGTCACATGGGTGACCGCGGGTTATCCGCCCTAGCCCCCTGGTCCACCCAGGCGACCAGGGGCTATTTTTTTTAGCTCCTAGGTGCTAAAGGGGTCTAATAGGGCATTTTATGCTCTCTCACAAAAACGGACATAACTCGGGTGTTTTAGCTCCGTTTTTCAAACAGAAAGAAGCGTTGGAAAGCTGGTTTTGGCACCGATCTGATGGTGTGGGTATTTCTATAAAAAATTTACCAGTCTAGATATTTCTTACCAGTCAAAGTGAGGTCTTCTTTCTTCACTTCCGGGGTCATAGAAGGTGCAAACGGACTCCGTTTTTCAAACTCGAATAGGCGTTGGAAAGATCTCAACATGATCTATTAAGTGATGTGATTTTTTTTATCAGAATTTTCACCAGGTACATGAGAATTTGTTTCAAAGTATTTTTTTCTTATGCATTGCTTCCTTCTTCTCAATTTGTACTAGGGTTTGGGTTTATCTTTTGTGGGGGATGTTTTTCTCTTGCTTTCTGTCATTTATATCAGAAAACCAGAGCACCAAAACTCTCAAAAATACAAACCCTTCTGCATCTTCTGTCTATTCCGAAAGATCACATAATAATAAAAAAACACAAGCAGGTATAGGTGCAGGGTTTCATGGCAGACACTTCAGTTGAGCTACTCACATAACATAACTATCACACTTGGAAGTCTCGCATGATGAGGCTACTCAGGTCATGAGGGTTATGGTCTTGTTTAGATGAGGTTCAGCCTCCGTTGGAGCGTCCTTTTGAGATTATGCAGCACAGGAACAAGATGGATGAGGCTATGGGTTTGCTATGCATGCATGTTTCAGACAGTCTTTTGTTTCACCTTGATGCTTTGCTCACTCCTCGAGCCATGTGGCTCAAGTTTGAGACACTTTTTGGGGCCATTAATGAGTTTTGAGCATTACAAATTGAGGCAGAGTTGACTTCATTATTACTTGATTCATTTCCCACTATTGAAGATTTTTTGACCAAGTTCAAAACTATCTGAACTATTTTACAGGGTTGTCACAAGAACAAGACAGACACAGAGTGCATTTACTTGATTCTTTCGAAGCTTCGTGGTCCATTTCAGATATTTGCTTCCTCCTTCTACTCCACCATGGATGGTCTGGGTGCCAGTTTTACCATGCCTACCTTTGATTTTTTTTGTGAGCGTTTGTCTCGGGAACAGTCTCACCTTTCTCAGATGGATATGCTCTTAGGTTCAAAGAGCAAAGCATTGGTTGCTCAGTCACTGAAGGGGAAACAAAAGCAGAAACTGAGGCCCAAGAAATATTTTGCAAGTAGTGAGCATTCCTTCAAACTGCCTCCTAAGTCTGATTCTAAACCACCATTTAATCCAAAACATGCGAAATCTTCGAAGTCTAGTGAGTCTTCCTCCAAGACTAAGGAGAAATCAGGAAACACTTGTAGTTTTTGTGGCAAGCAAGTTCATCCAGTTTCCAGGTGTTGGAAATGATTAGAGGCTTTAGAGGACGCCATGCAGCAGCAACATATCTCCTCACCTCAGTCTTCTTCTTCCTCCACCACAGGGAAAGGTCATGCTCTCATTGATAGAGCATCGACCAATGGGTCCACTTGGATTTTAGACTCTAGTGCTTCTCACCATATGAATCACACTTAGCAGTTGGTCACTTCTCTTGCCTCTTGTGGTACTTCACAGATTGCAGTGGGTGACTTTTCACAGCTTTCCGTCTTGGGTTCAGGTTCTGTCTCTTTGGATGGGGGTACTCTACAGGATGTTTTGGTTGTTCCTGACATCTCGACGAACCTCTTGTCCATTTATCAGATTTTCCACACTGGCTCTGGTAAGATAGTTGAGTTATCACCACATGATGTGGTTATTCGGGACCTCCATGACTCTGATTTGGTTGTGGCTACTGGTAGTGTTGACACTGCATCTCATCTTTACATATTTGATGGATTTGCGCCTTTTGAGGGTACAGGTTCATCTCTTATAGCACATGCAGATTCAGTGAGTAAGCTTTGGCATGAGCATTTGGGCCATGTCAATTACAGATATCTTCAGCAGATGAGTACACAGTCACTTGTTCTTGGTCTTCCATAGATTTCCTACACTAACGGTGTTTGTCATGGTTGTGTGCTTGGCAAGCATCACAGGGATCCCTTTCTGAAGGGAAGTACCACTCGTGCTTTGGCACCCTTGGAGTTGATTCATAGTGACCTCATGTCATTTCCCACTCCTTCTTTTTCAGGGGCCAAGTATGTACTCACATTCATTGATGACTTCTCCAGACGCACATGGTTGTACTTTCTTAAGTACAAGTCTGATGTCTTTGATTCCTTTCTTGTCTTCAAGACATTTGTAGAGAAGCAGTTGGTCTTTCTATCCGGCGGATATGTACAGATAATGGGGGGAGTATGTGAATCAGGCCTTCAGATATTTTTGCACTAAGCATGGTTTGCAACATCAGTTTTTTGTTCCCTACACCCCTTAGCAGAATGGTATCATTGAGCGAAAGAACAGGACTTTACGGGAGATGGCTAATTGTATGATTCAGTCCAGGTCCATGGATTCATCTTTTTGGGCTGAGGCAGTCAATTGTGCCAACTATATTCAGAATCGAATGCCTCACAAGGCGATTCGACATATGACTCCTGAGGAGGCTTGGTCTCATGACAAGCCTGATATTTCATCATTTTGAGTATTTGGTAGTGAGGCATGGGCTTTTATTCCTGATGCTCAGAGGAGAGCTATGGAGTGGAAGAGTCGACCCCTCATTTTTGTCAGCTACTATGAGGATGTTAAGGTGTACAGGTTGTTTGATCCTAATTCCAGAGAGGTCCTATTTCGACGAGATGTTCAGTTTGATGAGCGCCTTCCTCCAGTTGATACCCTGTCTCCAATGTCCACTTCACTACCTACTCCACCCACTACAGCTCTTCAGGATTATTTTGAGGATGATTCTGATGAGGATATTGATGATCCCCCATCTCCACCTCCACTTGCTCCACCTCAGAGGCCCAAATGGGCTCGCTTTACTATTGAGGTAGTAGGATCTATGGTCGGTGATCCTTCAGACACTCGTCACACCCGTTCTCATACTGTGGGTTCTAGTCTTTTGACTCATGCTCTTTTCAGAGGATCCTCAGAGATTTTCAGAGGCGACAGGTCACCCTGAGTGGGATAGTGCTATGGAGGAGGAGTATTCTTCTTTGATGAGGAATAGTACATGGGATCTTTGTCCTCTTCCTAAGGGCAGAAAGATGGTTCAGTGCCGATGGTTGTATCGCACCAAGTATGTTGTTGATGGTTCTATTGATAAGTACAAAGCACATCTTCTTGCGAAGGGTTTCTCACAGGTTGAGGGTATTGATTACTCTGAGACATTTGCCCCTGTCGCCAAGATGAATTCTATTCGTTTTGTACTATCACTTGCAGCTTCTAGAGGATGGCTCATTTTTCAGATGGATGTGAAGTGTGCCTTCTTGCATGGTGACCTACAGGAGGAGATCTATATGGAGTAGCCTCAGGGATTTTTTCATGATGCTTCTTTGGTTTGCAGACTTCAGCGTTCATTATATGGTCTCAAACAGGCCCCTCGGGCTTGGTATGAGATGGACTCTTTTTTGCTCTCCACTGGTTTCACTCATCATTCTGATCACACGGTCTATATTCAACATCTTGAGGGTGAGATCCTGATTCTTGTGCTATATGTTGATGATCTTCTCATCATAGGTAGCTCATCCTCTATGATTCAGCATTCTCAGCTAGCCTTGATGGAGCAGTTTGAGATGATAGATCTCGGCCTTCTGCACTATTTTTTTTGGTCTTCAGAGGGGATCTCCATTTACCAGCAGAAGTATTATCTTGATATGCTTCAGTGCTTTGGCATGCTTGATTGCAAGCCTGCCCCCACACCTTTTCAGTCAGGGTTGTTTTGACTACTACTTGCCCCACTCCTTCAGTAGATTCTACACTTTATAGGCAGTTGGTTGGCAGTTTGTTGTACCTGACTCACACTGTCCTGATCTTTCCTTTGCGGTTGGTCTTGTCTCTCGATTCTCCCATGATCCTCATGAGAGTCATTGGCAAGCTGCCAAGTGTATTTTGAGGTACATTCAGGGCACCACTTCATATGGCATTCACTACAAATCAGGGGATCCTCACATTGTTGGCTACACTGACTCAGATTGGGCTGGTGATGTCAATGATTGGAAGTCTACTTCTGGCTTTGTTTTATGTCTTGGCTCTGGTCCTATCACATGGTCATGCAAGAAGTAGACTGCTCATGCATTATCATGTACAGAGGCTGAGTACCGAGCTATTGTGCTCCCTAGTCAAGAGATTTTATGGCTTCATCAGTTGATGACTGAGTTTGGTTTTCTTCCTGATAGTCCCACTATTCTTTGGTGTGACAATCAGAGTGCTATACACATTTTGTGCAACCCGGTGGAGCATCAACTGACAAAGCACATTGAGCTTCATATGCATTTCATCAGACAGTTGATTCAGAATGATTCTCTCATCTTGGAGTATATTCCCACTGTCGAGCAGGATGCAGACATCTTCATGAAACCTTTTGCATCTCTACGCTATCTTCATTGCGCTCTATGCTTGGGGTGAAGGAAGTTGTCCTTTGGGGGGTCTTTATGAGGCCTTCCTTCTTCATGTTTCTTTCAGCATGTTCTTCTATCTCTTTTTGGAGAGGAGTTTTTCCCACTGGTTTTCTCCTTTTCTCCATTTCATAGAGATTTCTTTGTACTTGGGTACCTGATCTGGCCTTGTTGCCGGGACCCATTGCTTTTGCTTTCAGTAGCTTCTTCTAGGTTTTAGCTTCTCCCTATGTCTATCTTAAGGGGGGGTGTTAGAGTAATTGGACATTTACTTTATTAATTAAACAATATTTGTTTAATTACGTAAAGTTCCCTTTTACCTCTTTTTCACTTAAGCTAACATTAGGTGCATAATAATTAATTACTTTATTAATTATTATTGTGCAAGCCTAGGGTTTTCCTTTTTAGGGTTTTCATCTATATATGGTTGAAAACTATCTTTTGTATCACTATTCATTTTTACATTTTCAGGTGAATACATTGCTCCACATTCTTGAGCATTTCCTTTGTTGCTTCTCTTTGCTTCTCCTTGTAACAGGTTATTTGCTTGCAGAGATCTTTGGGCTGCTATGAAGTTGTATCTTCTCAACTCCAACAATAACCTCATGAGTTGCATTGGAAATCAGCCAAGAGGATTCTTCACTACCTACATGGGTCACTTGGATTTGGGAATCACTAGAAAGTTGGTATAGATATAGATCTTGTTGGCTACACAGATTCAGATTGGGTTGGTGATTCAGAGAATTGCAAGTCTACTTTTGGTTACAGTTTCTCACTTGGTTCAAGTTTTATCAGTTGATCAAGCAAGAAGCAATCAGCTATTTCTTTATCATCTATAGAGGCAAAGTACAGGGGAGTTGTTAATGCAGTTATAGAGGCTATTTGGCTATAGGGTATTCTTATAAAATATGGTATTCCTTTTAGGAAACCAATAGTTGAATTCATTGTGACAATTAGAGTACTATTCACATATGCAAGAATCTGGTTCAGCATCAGCAAACCAAACGCATTGAGATTCACATGCATTACATTAGAGAGCTCATTCATAGTCAGGTCATTGAATTAGTATTTTGCTAGTCTTCAGACTAGGTTGCCGATATCTTCACCAAACCTTTCAGTGAGAGAAATTTCATTCATCTACGAGCTCTTCTTGTGGTGCGATCTACATCAGTAGTTGGATCATCTTTGGGGGCGGCTTTCTAGTCTTCTCTTCTTCTCTCTCTTTTTGGAGGATAGTTTTTTCCCACTGGGTTTTCTATCTTACTCCAATTTTTAGAGATTTTTCTATGTACTTGGGTACCTCTTTTAGCTTGTAGCTGGGACCCATTTCTTCTACCCATCTAAGCTATGCTTAAGGGGGGGTGTTGGTGTACTCATTTCTTTACACCTAGCTTACTTAAGCCTAGTTAGTTGTTTCGATGATTGTGTCGTTCACTTCACTCCTTTCCACTTCAGGTGGATCTAGATCTTGATCTCCACATCTTGTGGATCTTGATCAAGATGTCATTTCTTATTAAAGCAAGTTGCACCTTCTTTCATTCTATAGGAAATTTGAATACATTCATTGCATTCAAATCATTGTGTTTGTTGAAAACTCTCTTTGATTCTAGCAGACTCTTTCACTCATTGTTGGATAAACAACAATGGATTGGATGAATTGAGAAGTGTAAGTGTGTACTATACACAATTTGAAGCATGTGATTGGGTCCACATGTAAACAAGTGACCCAAAATCGTAGACCTAGCTCACTATAAAGTACAAATATTTACCTAAATCCAACATGATATACAAATATTTACCTAAATCTATATTTTAGTGTCGTATCAAAATTTAAATCTAAAACTATCTTTCTTTCTCACAATTAATTATTATAACTTTAATATTTAATATTTTTATTTCTTACTATTCATTAATCTTAATTTTTTATATAGATTAGATTGATATAATGCTTACATTAATTAATTTAAACAATATATTTAGCTTAGAAATTTAATAATTTTACCCTTAAAGAATATCTAAAAATTATGATTATTAAATAAAATTTGATATTAATATAATTAAATACTAAAGTATTAAAATAATTATTTAAAGCCTAAGTTTATATAAATTTCTAATTTACGATGGAGAACATACTTAACTTAGGTTAATTGAATAAGATAATAAAAAAATTTAAGATAAATAGATTGAGATTGAAAATAATAATTATTTAATTGAATACAAAAGTTAAATGAATTTAAATTGAATATTTAGTTAAAAGATTAATCATGGAAACATGGCACCTGTAATAGATTATAGAAATTGATCTATTATGATCTTGGATCTCTAGGATTTATTTCGATTCAAATATCTTTGATTATATAAACTGATTATGTTATTTTATGGGTTAGATTTAAATCTAAAAATCTAATCATTATGACAAAAAATGATTTGGCAATAGATTGAAATTGTAAATTATACAATTGGTAGAAGATTGACTATTAGATTTCATTCACTTTGATATTTGATATTAAAAAAATTTAATGAATAGTAGTTATTAGGAACACTTTTAGGGAGTATGATGAATTTAAGGATATTATTTTTCAATCATAATTTTAGTTGGATTAATTTAATGATGATTAATCAAGATTTATGAGAGCATGCAATGGACCATGGATTATGTGATTTGATAATACTAGAATATTTTTATTTTATATAAAAAATTAAGCTCAAGATATGTTCAATAAGAATTCCCTGAGCTATTCAAGGTTATTTTGAATTGATTGAATGAATTTCCATAAATATAAAACATATTACACAAATTAACACAAGAATGCACTAGGTAAACTCATAATAACAAGTGAAATGGTCAATAATAATTCAATTTTAAAATTGTAAGGTTTGGATTGTGATTATAAAAATGTTTTGGGTCAAGTATGCACCCATGGATTTTATCTATACTATCAAGTGGTGATATAGCAAGTAAGAACAATATTCTAAGAAGGAGTGATGATAGAACTGGGATATGGATATGTCGTGAACCTAATTTAAGTTAGAATTTTCCACTTTTAAGATAATTATCATATTTGGGATACTGTATTCAAAGTGGTCCCAAGAAATGTGGTAAAATGACATGGATTAATAATTTTCATCATTATATTTCCCCCTGCCTTGATGTGTATGAAAAATACTTAATGGATGGATGCTAAAGTAAAATAATAGGCAACATATGAATCAAATATGTTATAGAAACTCAAAGGATATAGATATGTGTAAAGTGATAAAGAGTTCTTAAATTTTTCTCACAATGAGTACTCCATTGAAAAATATAAAAGAGCATGTAATAGGTAACCATCTATCACATATTTTAAATAAGCACTAAACATATACATTTCTTAATAAGGAAAAAAAAAAGGAAAAAGGTAGAAGCTTTTAATTATTATGATAAACTTGGTAATATTCAAACTAAATATATAAATGTAAAGGAATGTGGAAAAGGTTCTAATGAAGTAGAAATTTTTAAAAGGATGTGACCAATAAGATAAGGTATTGAGGAACTTTGAAACATGAAGGAGGTTTACTTCTATAAATAAAATGATAAAATGGATTTAGCCAAGTAGAAGATAACATATAGGAATGACCATAATCTTATCACCATAAAATAAAACTAAAAATATAATTTTAGTGGCATATATGGTCCATCTAATTGGTTGGATATAAATAATGAAAGTAACTGAAGGAGAAGGAAATATATAATCATAATAAGGTATCTAAATATGGTAAAATATAGCATCATATGATAAGTATCTAAGAACATAAGTAATATATAATTTTGAAAACATGTGTAATAAGGGGACTTTGAATGTTTCCCCTAATGAAGGTATAGATGACAAGATAAGGATAGTCATAAATGTTTGATAAGTATCATGTAGGCATAAACAAGTTGTAAAATATGTGAGAACAAAAGGGATGATAATATATAATCATAAGATGTAAAAAAGGATAATAATCATGACCATATAATAATAAGCATGGAATCATAACAAGGAATACTTGAAAACTAAACTAGTAAATATAGAACACAAGAAGAATAGGATCATACAAAATAACAAGGAATATATGAAAACCAAGGTGTTAAAAATGGTATATATGAGGACATAGAAGGAAAATGTATGTGAAAAAATTGTACATAAATACATTGAAATTAGGGGTCAAAAGTGACTATTTTTCTATAAAATAAAGAAAATTAAAAATTTAACAAGTTTAATTCAAGATGCATGTGCTCAAATTTGAAGATGTGATAATCTAACAAGAAATTAGTGTTTAAAATAGAGCTTGTAAACTACTAAAAAAAATACAATGGTTGAGATTAAGAGTGTTAAATGTTGAGAGCACATAAAGTGGCCCTATTTTTATCACATAAATATAGCATAATTTTACGTGTTCTCCCCCACTTTTTAGTTTCATTAATCATTTCATAAGTCCCTTTGGTGAAAATTTAGCTGAGATCATCTTATGTGTTAAAAGGTAATGTAGCATCTATGATACACCTATATGAGAAATGAAATATGATAAATATGTGTGTGATCATCATGAAAAGTATCTCTATGTGAAAAGCTATTATGAATATCAACATGGCTCACAAGAGATGCAAATTAATGATCACATTTAAGCACATCATGTATAGAAAAGGGTATAGCATCAAAAGAATTTTTCTCTATTGAATCATTGTGACATGTAGAAGGATTGTCATTATAATGTTCTTGCATGGCATGATGTATCCTTCATAGTAATAGAAAATTTGTAATACATTGTTGCTACTTAAATTAAAAGGTCTTATGGTCAAGCATACTACATCTTTATCAGATCCATCTAATTTATATTTATATTTTGATCGATTTCATATCTCAATTATTTTTCATGTATTGTCTGTAAAAATTTCCTTGTTGTGTGTATATAATCTCAAATAGTGTGTAATTATACTTCCTAAATTATTAATTTTCCTTTGTCCACTCTATTATCTAGGATCCAGTATTTAGAAACACATTTTTAAAAGGTTCTCAATTCACTTGGGAACATGTTCTCCTCAATGATGCCCCCAAAAATGTGCTAGATTTATAATCATTCCCAAGATAGAAAAGAACAAGCATCAACTATATAAATGCTCCCAAGATGATTATGTAGATCTAGGCTTGTTTAAGTAGTACTCCAATGTAAAAAAATTGTGTATTCTCATTCTCAAATGTGAATAATATTTCCTTTATGTTTGATGATGATAAATGAATGCAATTGAAATCCTTTACATACAAGGGCATAATAAATCATGGAAATGTGTTTAGTTGGCTCAAGGTAGGAAACAAATAGGTGATATATGACTAGAATTTGAATTTAAAAATTACAAAACTAGGGGCTATATCTATGGGCATGGGATTGACTCTACACCCATGGAAAATATAAAATCCAAGTAGATCACAAATTTATGAGGATGTGTGCATGAATAGACTTAATAAACGTAGAATTTGGGCAAATAGATTGGAATGCGCATGTATATAGATGAGATGGAGGATAAATGTGTAGGAATGTGTGTGAGAAATGGTATGGGAAAGCAACACTTTTATGGTCTATCTCTCTAATTTCACCCTTAATGGAATCATCCAATACATGTTTATGATTAGTTATGATAAATCAACATGGTGCTATCAAAGTAATGTGGCAGGTCAACATTTTCACATCAAGTGTTTGTATTAATTGTAACACATTATAGTTTTCTATAAAAGAAGATTGTGATGATTAACAAACATTTAATATTCAAATGCATTTGAGAAATGTATATATTTATATGCATCATAAGTATCTGTGAAAATGATCATTGACATTAATATGTATAATTTACCTTTCAAATTTTATTTAGAAAGTACCATAAAAAATAACTATCAAATGAATATAAACATATGCAATGGTTAATTATTAAAGAATAAATATTTATGTCTATAAATCATTTAATAACACTTTTAACTTTATTACAAATATTATTTAAAACATTATATATAAATAAATAACTAATAACTTAAATATACTAAGTTCACCATTACAATTTAAAAATATAATAATTTTATATTTCATTCATATTTAAAATAATGTGTATATGTATAAGTTTTTAAAAATAGATCTTTAAAATTGACGGACAATGTCCACCCATTAATTGTATAACATATACTTATCAGATTTTTAGCTTTACAGTTCTTCTTGGCACTGCTTTCACGGAAAGAAACTCCCACAAATATCGTGACTTAAGTTTTCTTCTGTGTTCATTTTGGTGCAATTTCACTCTAAACTAAAATTCTTTATAAAAGTATAATTTGAATGGATAAAGAAGGATGCTATAGCATAGTTAATTTGAAGTTTATGAATTTGATGTGTATTGATTTAAAAATATTTATAATTTCAAAATTAGAAATTCGAAATTGTGGGAATTTTTTATTTCTAGAAAGGAAGTTGTTGGAATCGGTGCAACAATATAAATGACCAATAAATTAGAATTGACTGGACATCATTTAAAAATAAAGATTATTTCTAAATTAAACAAACAAGAGAAAAAAGTAAAATGACAAACAATGTCATCGCCGAGATCCTTAACTATCTTTAACCACATTTTAACTTTACATTTTACCGTTACAGTAGTTATACGTCAAATTCTTTCACTAGTGGTCATTAAGTGATCATTCTTCCTGAGTTTGCAATACAGTTTGACGTTGCTTTCACGGTGTGCAAATATTGATTTTTGTGAAAAGTGTTGTTAACAGATGAGAGTTAGTTGGAATCTTGTTAATGTTATCAACCACAATTTCATGATATCTTAATGAAACTGAATTGCAATTATTCACCTCTGACCTTATTCTTTAGATGTAAATTCTATCCACAATCGTGGTAAATAAAGATCTTTTAACAATTGAAGCATATTCAATCCTAACTCTAGGCTTTTAAAAGAACATTGTAAATTTAAGAAACTTCAACAATGATTATTATCATTGTATGTATATATATTTTAGTTTAATATTTGTTTACGATAATGACTTAAGGTAATTATATATTGATAAATGATATACTTTTGTACAATTTAAGTCTATCTGTGCATATCATCATTCATCTATTTATACACATTCTCACATGACTTATCCATATGTTATCCAAATCTACATGTAATTCTATATACCCCTAATTTATTGTGCTCGATATTGCACCCATCCTCCTACATTCACTATCTACCTTGATTTTAGCATCATTCATTCTTAAACAATTTCATGAGTGAGGAAATTGATTCCACGTCACAAATTTGACCACTAATTCTTTAAAATTCAAATTCTATTTGCATAATTCAATATTGCATTTTTGTATTTAAAGACATTCAATTACATTCATTTGATATTATTGAATGTCAACGGAAAAAAATTCACATTTGTGAAAAAAGCATGTTAGGAACACTTCCATTAGCACACTAAAATAAATAAAAATTTATAAGATCATCTTTAAAAAATCTACATGTTTAAAAATTGTTGTCCTTCATTACTCCAATGACCATAAATTTAATTGTTTTGAAGGTTTGATCAAGACAAACACATATCATAATGATCTAGAAACCCTCTAAAGATATTTTTGATACCACCAATAATCATACTAAAGTAAATAATAGTGAATCAAATAAACTAAGTGAAAGTAGACATTAAGCACCAAATAAAATATCTAACCAAAGATTAACAAGGCTCATCTAGGCTGAATTTCAATTTTTTTTAATTAATATTTTTTCTTTACTTAACATTGTTCTTCTTAAATTTTAAATATAAAATATTTTTTAAAACTTTTTTGATCTTAAACACTCTTTTCAAAAATATAAAATACAAAGAGATATTTAGTTTTAATAATAATGAAATGATTTTTTTTAAGTATAAAATGTATTAACTCTATTTTTTTTAGTTTTCAATATATTATATTATTTTACTTTAATGTTTTATTAAAGAGTAGCAAAAACACTTCATATTACGTAATAATTTTTTTTTAAAATTAATTTTACTATTCTATGTTTTATTTTGTTTTGGTTTTTATAAAAGTATAATAAATATTATATATTTATGTATAATTTATTATTTTATTGATGCAATACATAAAACCCACTTCTAAAAATAGTTCTTTCAGTAAACTACAATTGTTAATTCTCAAATAATTTTAAAGAAAAATAAAACAACTCACGTCAAATTAAATTTTCTATTTTTTTATTCACTTAGACTCACATACTTATTGGACCTCCACAAAGTACCACAAAGTACATATATTATTCTAGAATTAAGATGAAATATAGATAAAAACTTACCATTTCTAATTTGGATTTATATAAATTTGAATATCATATTAAAATCTAAGTCTAAAACTATATATCTTTCTCCTTCACATTTAATTTTTATAATTAATATTTAGTATTTTTATTTTTTAATATTAACATCATATTTATCATTTAAATTAATTTAATATTTATTATTTACATCGATTAATTAATTTAAATTATAGATTTAATTTGAAAATATTATTTTTCCCTTACAAGACTAAATATATCATTAATTAATAAATGATAAAAAAATTCATTAAGTACCTAAGTTTCATTATGTGAAGAGAAAAATATACATTCATTTGTATAAACCAAAAATAAATCTATCACTACTTAATAAATGATTAAATTTGTATTATCTATTAGTATTAATTAAGTGTTTAAGTATTATTAGATTTGTTTTAAAATAATTCTTCCTTTAGAATTAAAATAATTATTGAAGAAAAAGTGTACTTTACATAAATATTTAGGTAAAAGTCTTTAAAATATTAGGTAAAAGCCTCCAAAATTTAACTTATTTCATAAAAATCAGATAAATATTGATTTATAACTCAATGAAAATATTATATTTTCATTTGCAATGTATTTTTGTCAATTTGATGACAACTTTCTCTTTTATTTTCATTTCTTTATATTATAAAATAATACTTCATTTCTTTAAGAAAAAAATCTAGATTTGTCTAAGTTTATCTCATTCAATTATTTATCACTTATTATTAATTGTTTAATTTAGTCATGCAACTAGAATATACAGTACATTCACATATACACTTAACATATTTACATACATATTGTTTTTTATAAGCATAATCTTTGAACCTCCTTTACTCTTTTAGATACAAATGTTAATAAATAATTATTAAAATAATATATATATATATATATATATATATATATATATATAAGTTTTTAAACAAATAACTTTAAATTCGGTAAATAATAAAGAAAAATAAAATTGATGGACAATGTCCACCATTAATTGTATAACATATACTTATTGAATTTTTAGCTTTACAGTTCTTCTTGGCACTGCTTTCACGGTAAGAAACTCTCACAAATGTTATGACTTCAGTTTCCTTCTGTGTTCATTTTGATATGCAATTTCACTCTAAACTAAAATTCTTTATAAAAGTAAAAGAGAACATGTCTTTGAATGGATAAAGAAGGATGTCATAGTATATGGATTTGATGTGTATTGATCTAAAAAAATATTTATAAAGTCAAAATTTGAAATTTGAAATTGTGGAAAAAAATTATTTTCAGAAACAAAGTTGTTGGGGGTCAGTGCAACAATTATAAATGATCAATAAATTTAAAATGACTAGACACCATTTAGAAATAATATGTATTTAAAGTCTAAGATTATCTTTAAATTAAAGAAAGAAGAGAAAAAAGTAAAATGACAAACAACGGCATCACCGAGATCTTTAAGTATTTTTAAACCACATTTTAACTCTACAGTTTTTTCTTGGCACCTTCACAGATCTATGAGGAGGACTTTACCCTCTTTCTACGTCTCATATTGATAAGAAATTTCGTCCTTTAATAAAAATTCTTTGAAACTGAGAAGAAGGTTGCTTTATTAAATAAGAGTTGTTGTGCTGAAAGCATGAATCTTAAATGGTTTTATGACCTAAAAATGGATCGTTCCAGGCAAGTGCAGCCAAACTGTATGGCATTAAAGAAGGCTGCTTTATAAAGGCAACAATACGAGCTTAGAATGGATGCCACAAGTTTAAAATGTTTAACGATCGTATTCCAAATCCTACACACGAGTAATTTCTGTTATACTCAACTAAAATAAACAAAGATTATAAGAGAAAAAATTATTGTATATAGTTTTGGTTTTTATTGTGTGATTTTTTTTCAGAAAACAAGACAAAAGCAGAAAAATGTATACTTATTTATGGAAACAAAATTTTAAATGAAGAACAAATAAAAATTAAAAAATAAGAATGTAGTTAACTGACCTATGAATAGGTCATCAACCAAAACTAGAATAAGTTGAAATGTGAAGAGAAGGGTGGTTATAGGTCAAATTCTTTCAGTACTGGTCATTAAGTGATCATTCATGCTGAGTTTGCAATACAGTTTGTTGTTGCTTTCACGGTGTGCAAATAATGATGGTTGTGAAAGGTGTTGTTAACAGATGAGAGTCGGTTGGAATCTTGATAATTTTATCAACCACAATTTGATGATATCTTCATGAAATTGAATTGCGATTATTCTCCTCCAACCTTATTTTTTATATGTAAATTCTATCTACAATGATGGTAAATAAAGATCTTTAACAATTCAACCATATTCAATCCTAACTCTAAGCTCTTAGAAAGAAGATTGTAAGTTTAAGAAACTCCAACAATGATAATAGTCATTTTTATGTATATATATTTTTCTTGAAGTTTTACGTATAAGGTTTCACTATTATGTATATATATTTTTCTTAAAGTTTTACATATAAGGTTTCATTATTGTAATAGTGAAATATTTAAATAGTGAAATATCCATGATTATGTCAATCTTTATCTGGTTTAATATTTATTTGGGAGAATGGTTTAATGCAATTATTTATTGACGAATAATATACTCTTTTACAAAGTTAAGTCTATTTGTGCAGATCATTATTCATCTATTTGTACACATTCTCACATGACATATCCATATATTATCCAAATCTACATGTAATTCTATATACCCCTAATTTATTATGCTCATCATTGCATCCATCATTCTACATTCACCACAAATTTGAACATTAATTTTTTAAAATTCAAATTAAAAAACTTAAAATCTATTTGCATAGTTCAATATTGCATCTTTGTATTTAAAGGCACTCAATTATGTTTGTTTCATACTATCGAATGTTGAAAAAAAATCATTCACATTTATGAAGGAAGCATGTAAGGAACACTTCCATTAGCACACTAAAATAAATAAATATTCATGTAATCATCTTAGAACAATCTATATGTTTGAAAATTGTTATCTTTTATTCCAATGATCATAAAATTAATCTTTTTAAGAGTTGATCAAGGAAAACTAATATCATAGTGGTCTAGAAACCCTCTAAATATATTTTAGATACCACCAATAATCATACTAGAGTAAATAATAGTGAATCAAATGAACTAGGAAGTGAAAGTACACATTATACACCAAATTAAATATCTAGCCAAAGATTAGACCCTCATCTATAGAAGTATCCTAGACTCACAATCTTGACATCCACAAAGTAAATAGATTATTCTAGATCTGAGATGAAATATCGATAGAAACTTAACATTTTTAATCTCGATTTATATAAATTTGAGTATCAAATTAAAATTTAAGTCTAGAACTAAATATTGTTTTCCTTCACATTTAATTTTTATAATTAATATTTAATATATTTTTTTAATATTAATCTCATATTAATTATTTAAATTAATTTAATATTTATTACTTACATTGATTAATTAATATAGATAATATATTTATTTCATTAAAATATTATTTTTCCCTTATAATTATATAAAGCAAGAATAAATCTATCATTAATTAATAAATGATAAAAAATTCAGCATTAAGTATGTTAAATGTATCATCATAAATTGTCACCCCTGACAATTTCACACTACCTTCACACCCTAATTTTCCTACAACATTAATTATAATAATAATTTATTGATTTTAGTGCCAAATTATAAAATAATATTAAATTTCTTGATCTCTCGACAAATTGGGGGTAAAATCACCCGATCATGGGTGGGGAGCACCCTTGACCTTAATGGGGTCCTAATTCAAGTTTAAATTTTGGTGACAGTCTTTAGAGAATTAAAAATATCTCAAGTCAACCTATATTCAAAAATATCAATTGGAATGCATATATAAACACATTTTATTCTCATTTGAACATTAGAGATGATTATGAAGAAGGGGCTATTATGATCAATATGTGAAGATGTATTGAGTATCATCTACATGCTATCTACAACAAGCTATTGTGTTTTGGGAGCTAACCTTTTGCAGGTCTATCAAGCAATCAAGGCATCCATCAATAAAAATTTGTGAAAACTTATGGTGTGGCATCATTTCATCAAGGATTTCACATCAAACATTGTCATTTATCATTTATCATTTTAGTGAATTATTATTGTTTTGGCCTCTGCTCGACCTAGGGTTTTCCCTCTTGACCATCATCAATCGTTGTACGTGGAGTTATAAATACCAAAATGGGGTTTGAGTTAGGAAAGCCCCTATCTAGCATAACCTTCCCCCCTCTTTTCCTATGTGCAAGTCA
>CM021105.1:94548340-94737607 GCA_007115665.2 Sequoiadendron giganteum
TATGGTTATGATGTTTTCAATGTTGTAGGAGAAATGTGTCACAAACTTGTCGGCTAACTTATTCCATGTTTGTATTCCCATGGGTAGATTGGAAAACAACTCAAGTGCTTGTCCTGTGAGACTTCTTGGAAACAATCTCATTAAGTAGGCATGCTCCAATGCAATATTTATGCAAGAACTATGGAAATCACTCACATTTTCTATTGGAATTCCCTTCCCTTTGTATTTGTTGAAATTTGGGATAGTGTAATTGTGAGGAAAGGGAGGCATATATATGATTTTATCAAAAGGATATGGGCATAGTTCTTCCATGGAGTAGGTTTTCTTTGTTCCTGATACTTTCATATTGGAAATTTGTTGTTGTAATTCATGCATTTGATGTGTCAAGACTTCTATATAAAACAACAACGTGTCCATAGCATTAGCAAGCACATTGTGATATGGATGACCCATGTTTGAGGTGATGTTTTGCAATCCAATATTTGGGGTGGAAGAATTGAGGTTAGCACCAAATGAGTGCGATGAAGATGGATTTTGGTTTTGGAAATTAGGAGTGAAGAGTGGATTTTGGTTGATGCAAAGTGTATATGTGGTGTAAATGTGGGATTGATATTGGATTGGTATTGCAATGGGTTTGAGTTTTCTTGACCATGAGGGTTTTGATTACCATATTGTTGAGAGGTTCCTAGATTGTTATTTTGTGGAGGAATACTTGAATTGAAACCTTGTTGAGACATGTTGGTGTTTTGGTTTTCCCCCAAGTTTAGACTGATGTTTGGTGTAACTCTTGTTATTGGAGGTTTCATTTTAGGAGCACTAATTTAAACCTTTCACATCTTGGGTGGATTGGTGTTTGACGTGTTTGACCCATGGTGCTGGTAAATGTTGGTGTGACTTGAGATGAAGATGTTGCAAAAGGATTAGTGGATGAAATCCCTATGATATGAGATGATGTGGCAACTAATTAGTAAATGTGCTGCTAGGTGGTTGGGACATAGGTTGAGTACCTTGTGCTCCAAATATTAGTGTGGGGGTTATGTTGACCATTGTAGTGTTTTGAGTTGTTCCCCCTAATGGTAAAGTAACATGTACTTGTGAAGTAGTATGGTTGGGGGTAGATGTGGTATGTCCTTGGTCTTGTGTATCTCCACTTGTTTATGATTTAGAAAGCATGTTGACATCAAAACTGGGAGGGAGTTTGGTTCCACTTTGTAGAAGTTTCATGTGATACCATTTGGGATCGATTACTAATATTTCATCTATGATGTATGCTATTCTAGGGTCTTGGGAAACCTCTTCAATTTCATCTTCAGTTAAGCATCTTTGGACCTCTTGTAATGTGTAATTCTCAAAAGGATTTGGAAGTTTAGATAGTGACTTGGATAAATCATTTAAGGAAGACTCAAAATTCATGTTGATAGTTGGATTAATGTAGGGGTCACTTGTGTAGTCCATCTCTTTTCTCTTCCTCTATAACCTAGTTTGGACCATGTAAGGCTTGCAACTTGATGAGGAGAATGAAACCTAAAGGGATGCTAATGCAATGGTGGGTATGAAACTATGCTATGTTTTGGGGATTTTTGAGATATAAGAATGTCAAATGACACCAATATGACCAAGATAGTGACAATAGGTGCAATCGAAATATGGTAATGTCACTATGACCAAAGTCTATGGTGTGACTAAAGCTAAGATATGCAAGGATGTAAATAGGAATATGACTAAAGTTATGGTATGACCAAAGCTATAATGGTTCAAGGTAACAAATCAGACTACCAAGACCTTAAGAGGAAAAAAGCTAAAAGGATGATGATGATTTGACAAAGTGAACCTTAAACTAGAGTCATGAGTTTTAAGGCCCAACTTAAATGATGATGATTGATTGATCATAGAAAAAAGCTTAAGGTCAAGAATAATCTAGATATGTGACAATGAATTGATCTAAGGTATGGTAAGCTTCCTAGTTTTAAATTTGAAAGGTGTATGCAACTAAGGATGGCCTAGGATTGACTAAGTGAATGTAAGGATGGTAATATGGCTTAACTAGTGAATGCAAGGTAGCCTAAGTGAATGCAATGAAATGGATAGACTAGACTGAGCAAGTCTATGATCTAAAGATATGGTTACTATTAGGAATTGATCAAGAATGAGACTACATAGGAGTTTCCTCAAAATTTTGAGAACTAGTAGTTGTACGGTAGTATCTCAGAAAATGTGGTTCACTATCTGGAAAATGCAGTTTACTGTCATTCAAATGTGATGTACTATTTTTCACAAATGCGGTGCACTGTCTTGCAAATGCAGTGTTCTGTCTGTATAAAAATCTTGCAAGAACATGGATTAGTAGTCTAGATAGCAATGTCTTCTCCCAATGAACACCACAAGCTGAAAATTGAATATTAGTAGCACCAAAACCCTCTACTCTAATGAATGTAAAATAAAAAAATGTTTTTTTTTAGATTTATACCGTTTTTACCAAAAACAAACAGTTGTGTTGCTCTATGTAACATATGCGGTAGACGGTTTCAAGAAAATGTGTCAAACAAAATAGATGGTGATTATGGAAAACGGCTTGGCGACTATGATAGATTGCTTAATCAAATGCGACACACTATCATTCACATGCATGACACTATTTAACAGATGCGGTGCATAATCAAAAAGTTGCAAAATAGCCAAATCTAGCAAAATTTTGAAAATATAATGATAGAAATGATGCAAGTCAAGATGTGAGCATCAAAACCACAAACCAAAATATTGACATAAAACCACAAAAATAGAGAATTTCAATAATTTTCCTTGAAATAAATAGATGTGGCTCTTTGTGCAACAAATGCATCATAGAAATATGTGAATTATACATCTCTCCATATAGCAATTATGTCACTCCATACTGTGATTGTGTTGCACTATCATGCAAATGCATTGTTCTATCATGCAAATGCGTTGTTTTTCCTTTCAAATGCATCATGGACCTAAAAAACTCCAAATTCCTTTAAATATGGTTAGTTCACGTCAGGTTCACCAATGTAGAATAGGGAAAAATCACGGTGTAAAGCATGAATCAATAGTATCCACCACCAAATACATAAAACTCAAGCCCTAAAGACTCTAATCCAATAATTAATTCTAAAAGAACATAGAAACATAAATAACAAAGCAATAATACCATAATTCCTATGCCATAGTTGAATCACCTTCATTTCTCTTCTTCATTTTTATTTATATGTTAGCTTGCCCTCAAATTTTTAGTATGCAAGAATAAGCCTAATGATAGTGACAACGAAATATCAAAGATAGTGGCTGTAGGGTTGAAATGAAAGAGATAGGTCTCTTTTATAGAAAACCAAATTTAAATGAAGGGCCAAGATTAAATGATGAAGATCAATGGATGAGATTTCTTTGAGAAGCAAGAAAATAGGGTTAGGGAAAAAATAGGGTTTAGTTAAGGATGGGCGGTGGAGATTAAAAGGTAATAAAACCTTATCAAGGGTGGAGGTTAATTGAGATAAAAGTGGAGATTGGAACACAAAAAGAGGTTGTTGGAGTAAATTAAATTATTTTAAATTTAGGAGGAAAAGTGAATAATTAAATAATTAAATAAATTATTTAATTATAGAAGAAGAAAGAGCCATTGACTTTTAATTAAAATAAGTATTTAATTAAAAGTAGAAGAAAAGGAAAAAATAGTAAATAATTAAAATAATTATTTAATTGTAATAGGAAAATAAAAATGAATAATTAAATAAATATGAATTTATGTAATTATAGAGAGAAATGAACATTAGTGACGTAATTAAATAAATATTAATTTATTTAATCAATCAAGGAAGAATAAAAGGGAAAACAAATTAATTAAATAATTAAAATTATTTAATTAATAAAAGAGTATAAATTTAGACAATAATAAAAAAAATAAAATTATTTAATTATGGGGGAAGAAGGGAAATTGATGTGAAAAATAACGTTCATAGGCTTAGGAATTTTTTTAATGTCTACACCTCATATTTTCTATTCTTCAGTTGACTACTAGTACACGATCTTCGATCACTTAAGTTATGACTTAAGCGTTCAAATTTATTATATAACTGACTCGTCATCCTAGTAATTACCATCTCGATGGACTATTAAAGTTTCCTAGGTTCGAAACTTAATACTTTACCTAGCTTGATTGATGGTGGAGATCTTAGATCAAAGATTAGATGACTTTTCACTTTTCCGCAAAGTCTTTGGTAGGCCCAATCATTTTGAGTGTGGAAACATGAAAATACACCATGTGTCTGGTGGGACCAAGGCCAAGGCTCTTTCCTTTGAAAGATCAATGGTCAACACAAAGGGTGTTAGAGATTGATGGTTGATGAAGCATCATATTTCCAAGTCCTTTTGACACAACAATATTTTTGATAGCGTGAAATAGTGACAAGTGTCCAAAGGAAATTGCATCACACAAATAATATGCATCACATATTTCATTCTAAAAGTGCAAAGCTAAAGTGTGCTAAGAAAAAGCAATGCAATAAAGATCAATGGTGCACATTGAAGGTGAAGATCAGATGGTTTCCACTATTTCACGGAAAGGATGGTGGGTCCTTATTATGTCTTTGCAAAAATGTGGTATTACAAATGTGTGTCCATTATGACAAGTGAAAATCACTTATTGCATCATATAGCTCCTATACATTGCATATATTAGTCTTAAAGCATGAAGCGAAAAAATGCTAAGCATATGGTATTCGATATAGATCTACGACATGTATTCAAAGGAAAAGTGATCAAACGATTTCTCTTTAAAGTTGAAGTATATTGAACGAAGACCATCAGATCATGGTAGAAAAGTCAAGATCAATGGCCAATATTCAAAGTACGCAAATGAATACTTCCTAAAGATAAAAATTGATAGGGAGTTATAGAGTCGAAGTTGATTTAAATGTATTTCTGAAAAATAATAAAAGCGATGGTTTCAAGGGATTGTGACGTAGTTAGGGTTTGTGTAACTATGGAAATATTTATTGTCATGGTCAAAATGATGGTGTGATTGGTTGTTGAATATAGAATTTTATCATATCATGTGTATAGTGGAGATGTAAATGTAGATTATGGGAATACATAGAGGTTACTAGATTAAATGTGTTTCAGGTGTGGCAGAGTATATTTTTATAGGAAAAAATCTATCAAGGTGATGATCTTGGTAATGGTGAATTGAGAGAAGTGAAGAGTAGAGGAAGAGAGTCTAGATTAATGAATTGAAAAGGTGCATTTTAGGTTGAAGAAGAACCAATATCAACATATATGAATTTATAATGTTGTAGAGGTTGGTGCCTTAGAAAGATTGAGTTGGTGCTCAATTAGTTGTGTAGTGTACCTTGAGGTTGGTGCCTCAAAAAATTGTCTTAGGTGTGTAGTGTACCTAAAGGTTGGTGCCTCAAAACATTGTCTTGGGTATTAATGTACCTATAAGTTGGTGCTTACAAAACATATGTAACATATTTTATTTTTGAGGTTGGATTAGGACAGTAGATTATAATAGCTATTCTCACCATGGTTTTTCCCACATTGGGTTTTCCACGTGTATTTGGTGTCTTCTCATGCACATGTGATGTTTATGTGTGACCTTTTTCCTTGTTTGTTGATTTAATTTGATAAAAAATTGCATACAATGATTCACCCCCTTCTTAGTGTATTGGTGTTCTTTCAACATATATAATATTTTAATAAATTTTTGAAGTGGACACATCTTGAAATGTAGAAATTTGAGCATGCTCCCCCACAAAATATTTTAAAACTAATAAAAAAATAATTTTTTTTCAATACATGTAGAATTGAGTCTAGTTTCTAAAAATGTAATTTGTTTCAAAATTCGATGAACACGTAAATTTTTTATACCCAAACTAGCACATATTGGTTTTTGATTAAAAAAAGGGCCACTAATAAGAGAAGTTATAGATGAAAACCTTAACATAATCAAAATATAAAAGAAATTATATGGTTAGATAGCTAAGAGAGAGCCTAATTTCATTACGGTATTTCTATAAATTTGAATTGAAACATGTGAAAACCTAATGGAAAGCACAACCAAACTTGTGTGAAATTTTGTTACCCTTTCACAAAATCATGTTCTTGGAATGAAATGGTTGTCCAAACCTTTGGCTTAGATTTTGAAGGAAAAATCTAACCCTTTGGATTGGTATTTGCCAAAGCAATCAATTTGGCGCTCGCCAAATGAAAGAGCATCATTTGGCGAGTGCCAAATTTGATGCTCACTAAATGTGAATGTTGAGTTTTTGAATGGATTTTGTTGAAGTGTTTCTATTTTTCTTTGTCTTTCATTTGTATGTGAAACTATACACATGTGTAGACATGTAAAATTGACTCAACACATTATCACACATGTTGAATGACATTTTCACATTATCAATCCACTATCACCTAATATCACTGCATTTTCATATCATTTGCATCATCTAAGGTCATTTCCCTCTATTAATTGAAAATATTGCATTCTTTGATTAATTAACCCAAATTCCTATACTTATTAAATAGTCTATGATTATTTAATTATTTCACACTTTTCATCAAATTTAACCTTTTAATCAATTTGATTAATTAATTAAATATTCTTTATTTAATTATGTCTCTAATTTAACATTTTTTTCTATTTTAATTAAATGATTGTTTAATTAAAATTCTTTTAACACTTTCCTCTAAAATTAATTAAATAATTATTTATTAATTGTTTAATTAATTCATTAAAACCCTTTTTGAAAAATTCTTAATTATTTAATAAAATCATCATTTTCCCTCTCTTTTGCATTTAAATATTTGATTTAGCTATTTAAATCTAATTAACGCTTTTTCCTCATATGCACATCAGTTAATTAATTAATTCAAAAAAATAATTAATTATTCTCTTCAAACATTCCCTTCTTTGAAAAATCATATTTCCTCTTCAATTGAAATTGAAATTTGAAATGATTCTTTAAATCTAATTAACGCTTTTTTCCTCATATGCACATTAGTTAATTAATTAATTCAGAAAATTAATTAATTATTCTCTTCAAACTTTCCCTTCTTTGAAAAATTAAATTTCCTCTTCAACTGAAATTGAAATTGGAAATGATTCTTTAAATCTAATTAATGCTTTTTTCTCATATGCACATCAGTTAATTAATTAATTCAAAAAATTAATTAATTATTCTCTTCAAACTTTCCCTTCTTTAAAAAATCAATTTTCTCTCTTCAACTAAAATTGAAATTGGAAATGATTTTTTAAATCTAATTAACACTTTTTCCTCATATGCACATCAGTTAATTAATTAATTCAAAAAATTAGTTAATTATTCTCTTCAAACTTTACCTTCTTTAACAAATCAAATTTCCCTCTTCAACCGAAATTAAAATTGGAATTGATTCTTTAAATCTAATTAACGCTTTTTCCTCACATGCACATCAGTTAATTAATTAATTTGAAAAATTAATTAATTATTCTCATCAAACTTTCCCTTCTTTGAAAAAACAAATTTCCTCTCCAACTGAAATTGAAATTGGAAATGATTCTTTAAATCTAATTAATACTTTTTCCTCATATGCACATTAGTTAATTAATTAATTCAAACAAATAATTAATTATTCTCTTCAAAATTTCCCTTCTTTGAAAAATGAAAATTCCTCTTCAACTGAAATTGAAATTGGAAATGATTCTTTAAATCTAATTAACGCTTTTTCCTCATATGCACATCAGTTAATTAATTAATTCAGAGAATTAATTAATTATTCTCTTCAAAATTTCTCTTCTTTGAAAAATCAAAATTCCTCTTCAACTGAAATTGAAATTGGAAATGATTCTTTCAATTTCTCAGTTAACTGAATTCACACAGTCAAAATCAATCAATCATTTTGACAACTTTATCTCATCTTCCTCTTTGATCATTGATTCTTCTGGAAAATCCAACAATCTCGTCTGTCGATTCAATCTCCTGAAAATATATAAATACACCCTTCTTCACAATAATCATCCAGATTTTCATTATCAAAACTCTATTGATTTGAATCTTCATAGTATCTGGGTCAGTTTTCTCTCTTGAAGCTTTTGCACAAACGCCAACGGAGGCTCCATAAGTGACATCAACAATACAACATCATTTTGAATACACTCCAACATGGGATGGTAAAATTGTTTTTTTATTCAAATTCATGTTTATTACATTGGTTTAATAATTATCTTTGAATTCTTTTATTTTACAGTTGCATTTCATGAGTGAGGGATTAGATCTTGATCTTTATTTAGGAATTAGATTAGTTTCTTTTTTTCCTATGTTTTGATCATTACTTTTCATCATGATTTTTCCTCTCACATGTAACATGAAATAAACATTTAAGTATATATTTGTCTATTTCTTTGTCTTTTTATTTGCCTTTGCCTTTGTCTTTCTCTACTAATGAAACTATATATGAAATAAACTATATTTCATGTATATAGTTTTAGGATATTTGAGAGTGGTTTTAGATCTTTTAGAGTTATAATGCAAATTCTAGTTTTTGGAAGATCTTATAATTTTTCAAACTTAGTCAAATTTCAATAATCAACATGTCAAATTTTAGTAATCAGGAGGTCAAATTTCAATAATCAACAAGTTGTATAATATTTCTCTAGGTAAAAGTACAAATTTGTGTCACACTTTCAACCAACTTATCGGCACATCTGAATTTAAGTATTTATAACTAAAAATTAATTTTGGTCAAATATATGATCTAGTAAGATTCATTCTCACTGTTAAGGAAGTTGCAAATATATCTGGAAGTTGTTTCAATAGCTGTTAAGGAAGCCACAACTTTGGCCACGTGTGAAAGAAACTTATAATTCGTTCATTATAATTGCAAACATATCTAGAAGTTGCTACATAGAATTGAAAACATGTCTGGAAGTTGTTGCAATAGCTATTAAGGAAGCCACGAATTCGACCACATGTGAAAAGAACTTATAATTCATTCATAAATACATAATCACATGGTTATTGCAATGGATAAATAGGTGTAATCACATTGTCATTAGCCTGGATGAGTAGGACAAAGGTGGCAATAAAAAATGATGAAGCAAGATGAAGGTGGCAATAACAAAGTATCTGTTTGGTGGGTGGCGCCAATTGTGGCATTGATTTCTCACGCTTTTGGATAGTCTCTTCATATGTATTGAAAATGCTAAAAGAAAATACAAGCAACAGTTGAAAATTTTACAAGAAAAGTTTTGACGAAATTCTAGAGCAATAGATTTTGGAGCACCAAGTTCCAAAGCAACAGATTCAGAAAACACGGTTTAGATTTGGCTAGAGATATCTCAGTGGTATTAGAACAACATGACCTTAATGAGCAGCAACATAAATGGATCCGTAAGATACATTCCTATGATTTTGATATTGAGTACGTTAAGGGCAAGTAGAATGCTATTGTCGATGCCAAAATTTTGAAGCAACAGATTCCAGAGCACCAAGTTTTGGAGCAACAGATTCAGGAAATATAGATTAGATTTGGCTCAAGAAAGAAGGGTGTAGGGTCCTGTTCCAGACATGATCTTAATAATGCAGGAAGAGCCCAGGGAGAATTAAGTCCAGGGGCCGAGTATGGGTTTAGTTCAATTTTCTCTCTTCATGCCCATATCTATCTAAGTTTCAAGTTGTAAAAACAAGTTTTTTGTTGTGGGCTTCTGAATATTTTGTATAATCAACCCATTTTCAATAGCAAACCAAGGGCTGGAAAATAGTTTATCGTTGTAAAGGTGTTTTTGAGATCATATAAACTATTACCTATTATAAATTTTATTACTATGAATATATCTACAAGCCCTCCGCCTTTTGTCTAAAAAAAAGATTCATTCTAGCTAAGTTATATATATCCATAGATTTTCCAACTAAAATTATTAGATAAATGCATATGTAGCACAACTTTGAAGCCAATTTACCAAAACAAAAAAAATATTTGAAAAATTTGATGTTTCAACAACTCCTAGTCATGTAGATACAATATTTTTAAAAAATATAAAAATACCATTTTGTAGATCCATATCTGTAGTTTTCAAATATATATATATATATATAAACATTTTAACTATTATTTATATTTTATTTTTTATTTTTACTAAAAGTAGATTATCAACACAAAAATATTAGGTTAATTAACATGTCAAGAAAAATACTAAAACTTATTATTTTTTTTTGAAAAAAATATGATCTCCACTAGATAAAATAATCTATATCAAGATGGTATAAATTATTTTCTATTTTAGATAAATAATCAATATAAAAGTTGGCGTTGAATGGAAACAACTATGATTTAGCACACTCACATTTTAATATTTATTTAAAAATATATATTTACCAAAATTGAAAAAAAAAATCCATGTGCACTAAAGTTTCAAGTTATAAATACACACAAATTTTTTAAAAGAAAAATAATAAAATTTACTATATAAAGATTGACATCTCATGTAACTTCATTTTTCAACATTTTATCAGCAACAAAATTTTAGTGTAAATTTAGAAAGAACTATATTCAAATAATTTTTTAATTTTTTCAAATAAATACAAACATAAAATATACTAAAAAATACACATTTTATTAGTTTACATGATTTCAAAATTCAAAACAGATATGCCACTTTTAAGTGATTCAAGTTTAAAATTTGGATCAATGTTGGTTGTTTCCTTTATAAAGTGTGATGTATAACTTTGTACTTTTACCCCTCTCTCTCTCTTTATCTCACTCATTTTTCATCTCTTATGCTCTAGGCCTCTCTCTTTCACTATCTCTATCCCTTTATTTGAATCTCTCTATCTTGAGCTCAAGAACTAACTCTCTACCTCCTTCCCTCACTCTTCCCTTCTCTCTCTCTCTCTTTGTCTCTGTGTCTCTATATCTATCTCTCTATTTGTCTCTCCGTCTCTCTGTCTCTATCTCTCCCCCCCTTCCCTCTCTATTTCTCTATCTCACCTCTCTCTTTCTCTCCCTCCATCCCTCTTTCCCTCTCTAATTTTCTCTATCTCCCCCTCTGCCTCTTCACTCTATCAAATCTCTCTATCAAATCTCTCTATCAACTCTCTCTCACTTCTCCCTCCCTCCATCTCTCTCCTTACACACACACTCTCTCTCTATCTCACCTCTCCCCCTACCTATCCCTCCATCCCTACCTTTCCCTCCCTCCTTCCCTATCTCCACCTCCCTCTTTCTCTATCAACTTCTCTCTCACACCTCTCTCTCTCCATCCCTACCTATATCTCCCTCCATCTCTCCTTCCCTCTCTACTTATCTCTACCCACCTATCCCTCTATACCTATTTATCTCTCTCCCTACCTCCTCCTTCCCTCTCTCAATCTCCCCACCTTCATCCTTCACTCTCTAATTCTCTCTCTATCACTCTATCTCTCTATACCTCTTTCTCTCCCCCTTCCATCTCTCAATATCTCCACCTTCATCCTTCACTCTCTACTTCTCTCTCTGTCACATCTCTCTATCACCTCTATCTCTCTCTCTCCCCACCATCTCTGTCCTCACCCTCTATCTCCCCACCTCTCTCTCTCTCTCTAATTCTATCTATCTGAACTATACCTCTCCCTCCATCCCCTCTCTCTCCCACCCTCCTTCCTCTCTCGCTCTCTCTCTTTGTTTCTCTCTATCTTAGAGCTCTCTCCCTCCCTCTCTCCTCTCTCTTCTTCTCTATATCCTCGCCTCCATCTCTATACCTATGTTTGTCTCTATTTCTCTCTCTCACCTCTCTCTCTCTCCATCCCTACCTCTCAAGCTCCATCTCTCCTTCCCTCCCTACTTATCTCTATCTCCCCTATCCATCTCTCTACCTACCTCTCTACCTATATCTCCCATCTCACTCTATCTCACCTATACCTCTCCTCCCCTCCCCTCCCCCTCTCTCTATATCTCTTTCTATGTGTCTCTCTGATGTGCACCAAGGTGTGATACAAAAAGGGGAGGAATGTGGGGAGATAGAGAGGAGAGAGTGAGAGAGAAAGAGGAGAGAGAGGGAGAGTGAGAGAGAGAGGGGGGAGGGAAGGAGAGAGAATGGTGAGATACAAAGAAGTAGAGAGGGAAGGAGAGAGTGAGGTAGAAAGATGAGAGAGAGAGAGAGAGTGGAGGAAGGTGGAGATATTGAGAGAGGGAAGGAGGGAGGGTGGAGATATTGAGAGAGGGAAGGAGGGAGGGAGGGATAAAGAGGTATAAAGGGATAGGTTAGATAGAGATAAGTAGAGAGGGAAGGTTGGTAGAAGGAAGAGAGAGAGAGCTCAGGGGGAGATAGAGAAAATTATTGAGGGAAGGAGAGAGAGAGAGAGAGAGAGAGAGAGAGAGAGAGAGAGAGAGAGAGAGAGAGAGATGAAAAACTCTAAAATTATAACACCTTAATAAAATATTTTTTGACATCTATCATATCATATTTCTATTATTATATTTTAATTTAGATATTACATTTAAATTTATTTTTAATGTAACAACTATTATTTTTTATATTTAGTTAAAAGATTTATTTTGTTCTAGGTTGTTTACAAGTTTATGATTGGCCTTGGTCTTAGTTGTTGATTATAAGGTTACCCTTTTGATGTAGGCATTACTTCGCTATTGGGAACATGGCCTTAGATTGTTCCCATAGTTTATGTAAGTAATATTTTTCAACTTGAAACAAAAATTCTCTTCCTAGCTATCTTCTAGTGCTTCCTAAAGATTCAATAGCTGATTTAGGGCATTTGGAGCTGCTATCTTCCATTCTCACAACTTCTCCCTCTAGGATTTTAGAGGCTCCTTTTGATCCTTTGGCTATTATTCTTGAAGTTCAAAAACCTAATTCTACTATTTCTATTTTTATTTTAGCCTCATATCATTAGTTGATTGCTCTTGAGATGGTAGTTTTCAATTCAACAACGGGTGATCCCACAAAGTTGGTTTACAATTTCTGGGAGATTCTGATTTTTGCTGAAATCACATATTTTTAGAAAACGTAATTATTTAAGCGTTTAAAAGTTCCATTTTAAGGATTTCAATTGAATAGGGTTTTATCAAACCACCTTAGATCAAACCCCCTTGGATAGAACCTCGCTAGTTTTAAACCATACCTACAACGAAGTCTCCTTTACACCTATCAAAACGCTGATAAAAAATCACTTTTGATTTACCTTTTGGGGGATCAAATGAATTCATTTAAAATTTATTTGAAATTATTATGGTAGTCCTCAAAACGAGCTATCCAATGAATATAATTTTAATATGTTTTGGTTTTATTATGTATGCGGTTTTTTAGTTTTATTAAACATAGGTTTTTCATCGAAAATCAAGCTCTATGTTGTGCACATGTGGAAAAATAGCATATTATCAAAATAAAATTTTAAAAAATATGTGTAGGCTAGGTATTGATGTCCTTGATCCATTAAAAAAAATTGAATTTCGATACATACAAAAAAAGTTATGTTGTATACAGTCCGCCTATGTTTCAATTGTAATTGGTTTGACTTCAAAACTTGATTAAGAAAAAAATATTCAATAAAAAACTATCAAACCAAATGAAAGTGCTAGATATTGAAGTTACAAATATAAATTCAAAAAAATTTATGCTGTATACTGTGAGCATCACTCCTTTAAAATGTTGTTTTTTAAAAAAAGATAGTTTTCAAAGGAGATGGAAAAAGAAGTACAATCTAATTCCAAAAAAATTGAAAAAAATATATTTAGAATCTATAGGAAAAACGTAACAAATCACTAGTTTGCATCATCTTCAAATTCCTCATGGTTTAGCCGCTATAGGAGCCCGAAAGTGAAGATTTAGTTTTAAAAAATAAGTTAAGTGTCCAGTTTGCCCAAAAATTGTAAACCAGTATTGTGGGATCACCCCAACTCCACATTGTTCCTTAGATTGTGTAGTGCCCTTAGATGGACCCTATGAGATGTTGCAATGAATTTTTCGTTGTGCCAAAAGATCGACCTATTAATGCTTGATACAAATACAAAATTTATACAAGATCAATGGGAGGCGGTTAAGCCATGTCACAAATTTGGAATGGGTTGGATAGAAACCAACCTATCCAAGGGGATGAAGGCACCAACCTTCCCAACAACTGTCCAACATAACTGCAAGATTCAAACTTGTGACCTCGCTCTGATACCATTTGATAGCCATTGACAACAATAATTACTTGCTGACATCAGTTCAACATCAATGAAAACCTATGCTCAACATTGGGGTATTCCATTCCTCTTCTCTTAGGTCTACATATTTGGAAGTCTATTAATGAAAAATTATACAAAGGTAGAAGAAAGGTCTTCCTAAGATGGTCTTTCATCAACACACCAAGTCTATGGGTTTGAGGGTGCATATGATTGGATCAAGCATTGTTTAGCCTTGATCTCTTTGATTAATTTTTGTCTTTGGTAATTGGGTTGATTTTGTTTTGTGTATTTTTTTGTTTTATTATTCTTTTGTAACAAGATTTGAATCACATAAAAAAACCCAACTTACTTTGTTAAAAAAATAAAAAATTTAATCTTAACTCATTTTTTAAAAATTAATAATTTACTAATTGATTACATTATTTAACTAACATAAATATTTATGTAAAGTAAAATTTTCCTACAATAATTATTTTGGTTTTAAAGCAAGAGCTTTTATAAAACAAATCTAATGAAACTTAAATAATTAATTAATACTAATAGATAACAAAAAAAATCATTTATTAATTAGTGATAGATTTATTCTTGGTCTATACAAATGAAATGTATATAACCTTATCTACAGAAAAACTTTTTTTCTTTAATGTAGAGTAGGAAAAGTGATCCTAGATCCAACTAGGATTAACTTCTTTTCACTTGACTCCATATTTGAACATAAAGCAACTAGGGTTGATGATTAGCTTGCTGCCACAAGGGAGAGTCAGCATCCTAGGGTTTGTGTCCTTTTGAGTAATAAATATGATAAATTTGATGTGTATTTTAATAAGCCTATTTAACATAAACCCTGGATCTAAAAATATAATTTATCACACAGACGAAAACAAAAAGTAACATAATAGTTTCAGATATGAGAATGAGATAAAGAGAGGAACTTGTATTATAATTTTGAGGTTGAATTAGGTGGACTAAGTAGCTAGGAACCCTAGACGAAAATGTTAATTTTTCAGATCCAAAAACTTTGAGATGTGAGTTAGAGTCTGCTTCTTGTTTTCTACAACTTTCAGTTGACAAAACTTTCAAACTTGACTTGCACATAGGAAAAGAGGGGGGAAGGTTATGCTAGATAGGGGCTTTCCTAACTCAAACCCCATTTTGGTATTTATAACTCCACGTACAACGATTGATGATGGTCAAGAGGGAAAACCCTAGGTCGAGCAGAGGCCAAAACAATAATAATTCACTAAAATGATAAATGATAAATGACAATGTTTGATGTGAAATCCTTGATGAAATGATGCCACACCATAAGTTTTCACAAATTTTTATTGATGGATGCCTTGATTGCTTGATAGACCTGCAAAAGGTTAGCTCCCAAAACACAATAGCTTGTTGTAGATAGCATGTAGATGATACTCAATACATCTTCACATATTGATCATAATAGCCCCTTCTTCATAATCATCTCTAATGTTCAAATGAGAATAAAATGTGTTTATATATGCATTCCAATTGATATTTTTGAATATAGGTTGACTTGAGATATTTTTAATTCTCTAAAGACTGTCACCAAAATTTAAACTTGAATTAGGACCCCATTAAGGTCAAGGGTGCTCCCCACCCATGATCGGGTGATTTTACCCCCAATTTGTCGAGAGATCAAGAAATTTAATATTATTTTATAATTTGGCACTAAAATCAATAAATTATTATTATAATTAATGTTGTAGGAAAATTAGGGTGTGAAGGTAGTGTGAAATTGTCAGGGGTGACAATTTATGATGATACATTTAACATACTTAATGCTGAATTTTTTATCATTTATTAATTAATGATAGATTTATTCTTGCTTTATATAATTATAAGGGAAAAATAATATTTTAATGAAATAAATATATTATCTATATTAATTAATCAATGTAAGTAATAAATATTAAATTAATTTAAATAATTAATATGAGATTAATATTAAAAAAATATATTAAATATTAATTATAAAAATTAAATGTGAAGGAAAACAATATTTAGTTCTAGACTTAAATTTTAATTTGATACTCAAATTTATATAAATCGAGATTAAAAATGTTAAGTTTCTATCGATATTTCATCTCAGATCTAGAATAATCTATTTACTTTGTGGATGTCAAGATTGTGAGTCTAGGATACTTCTATAGATGAGGGTCTAATCTTTGGCTAGATATTTAATTTGGTGTATAATGTGTACTTTCACTTCCTAGTTCATTTGATTCACTATTATTTACTCTAGTATGATTATTGGTGGTATCTAAAATATATTTAGAGGGTTTCTAGACCACTATGATATTAGTTTTCCTTGATCAACTCTTAAAAAGATTAATTTTATGATCATTGGAATAAAAGATAACAATTTTCAAACATATAGATTGTTCTAAGATGATTACATGAATATTTATTTATTTTAGTGTGCTAATGGAAGTGTTCCTTACATGCTTCCTTCATAAATGTGAATGATTTTTTTTCAACATTCGATAGTATGAAACAAACATAATTGAGTGCCTTTAAATACAAAGATGCAATATTGAACTATGCAAATAGATTTTAAGTTTTTTAATTTGAATTTTAAAAAATTAATGTTCAAATTTGTGGTGAATGTAGAATGATGGATGCAATGATGAGCATAATAAATTAGGGGTATATAGAATTACATGTAGATTTGGATAATATATGGATATGTCATGTGAGAATGTGTACAAATAGATGAATAATGATCTGCACAAATAGACTTAACTTTGTAAAAGAGTATATTATTCGTCAATAAATAATTGCATTAAACCATTCTCCCAAATAAATATTAAACCAGATAAAGATTGACATAATCATGGATATTTCACTATTTAAATATTTCACTATTACAATAATGAAACCTTATATGTAAAACTTTAAGAAAAATATATATACATAATAGTGAAACCTTATACGTAAAACTTCAAGAAAAATATATATACATAAAAATGACTATTATCATTGTTGGAGTTTCTTAAACTTACAATCTTCTTTCTAAGAGCTTAGAGTTAGGATTGAATATGGTTGAATTGTTAAAGATCTTTATTTACCATCATTGTAGATAGAATTTACATATAAAAAATAAGGTTGGAGGAGAATAATCGCAATTCAATTTCATGAAGATATCATCAAATTGTGGTTGATAAAATTATCAAGATTCCAACCGACTCTCATCTGTTAACAACACCTTTCACAACCATCATTATTTGCACACCGTGAAAGCAACAACAAACTGTATTGCAAACTCAGCATGAATGATCACTTAATGACCAGTACTGAAAGAATTTGACCTATAACCACCCTTCTCTTCACATTTCAACTTATTCTAGTTTTGGTTGATGACCTATTCATAGGTCAGTTAACTACATTCTTATTTTTTAATTTTTATTTGTTCTTCATTTAAAATTTTGTTTCCATAAATAAGTATACATTTTTCTGCTTTTGTCTTGTTTTCTGAAAAAAAATCACACAATAAAAACCAAAACTATATACAATAATTTTTTCTCTTATAATCTTTGTTTATTTTAGTTGAGTATAACAGAAATTACTCGTGTGTAGGATTTGGAATACGATCGTTAAACATTTTAAACTTGTGGCATCCATTCTAAGCTCGTATTGTTGCCTTTATAAAGCAGCCTTCTTTAATGCCATACAGTTTGGCTGCACTTGCCTGGAACGATCCATTTTTAGGTCATAAAACCATTTAAGATTCATGCTTTCAGCACAACAACTCTTATTTAATAAAGCAACCTTCTTCTCAGTTTCAAAGAATTTTTATTAAAGGACGAAATTTCTTATCAATATGAGACGTAGAAAGAGGGTAAAGTCCTCCTCATAGATCTGTGAAGGTGCCAAGAAAAAACTGTAGAGTTAAAATGTGGTTTAAAAATACTTAAAGATCTCGGTGATGCCGTTGTTTGTCATTTTACTTTTTTCTCTTCTTTCTTTAATTTAAAGATAATCTTAGACTTTAAATACATATTATTTCTAAATGGTGTCTAGTCATTTTAAATTTATTGATCATTTATAATTGTTGCACTGACCCCCAACAACTTTGTTTCTGAAAATAATTTTTTTCCACAATTTCAAATTTCAAATTTTGACTTTATAAATATTTTTTTAGATCAATACACATCAAATCCATATACTATGACATCCTTCTTTATCCATTCAAAGACATGTTCTCTTTTACTTTTATAAAGAATTTTAGTTTAGAGTGAAATTGCATATCAAAATGAACACAGAAGGAAACTGAAGTCATAACATTTGTGAGAGTTTCTTACCGTGAAAGCAGTGCCAAGAAGAACTGTAAAGCTAAAAATTCAATAAGTATATGTTATACAATTAATGGTGGACATTGTCCATCAATTTTATTTTTCTTTATTATTTACCGAATTTAAAGTTATTTGTTTAAAAACTTATATATATATATATATATATATATATATATATATATTATTTTAATAATTATTTATTAACATTTGTATCTAAAAGAGTAAAGGAGGTTCAAAGATTATGCTTATAAAAAACAATATGTATGTAAATATGTTAAGTGTATATGTGAATGTACTGTATATTCTAGTTGCATGACTAAATTAAACAATTAATAATAAGTGATAAATAATTGAATGAGATAAACTTAGACAAATCTAGATTTTTTTCTTAAAGAAATGAAGTATTATTTTATAATATAAAGAAATGAAAATAAAAGAGAAAGTTGTCATCAAATTGACAAAAATACATTGCAAATGAAAATATAATATTTTCATTGAGTTATAAATCAATATTTATCTGATTTTTATGAAATAAGTTAAATTTTGGAGGCTTTTACCTAATATTTTAAAGACTTTTACCTAAATATTTATGTAAAGTACACTTTTTCTTCAATAATTATTTTAATTCTAAAGGAAGAATTATTTTAAAACAAATCTAATAATACTTAAACACTTAATTAATACTAATAGATAATACAAATTTAATCATTTATTAAGTAGTGATAGATTTATTTTTGGTTTATACAAATGAATGTATATTTTTCTCTTCACATAATGAAACTTAGGTACTTAATGAATTTTTTTATCATTTATTAATTAATGATATATTTAGTCTTGTAAGGGAAAAATAATATTTTCAAATTAAATCTATAATTTAAATTAATTAATCGATGTAAATAATAAATATTAAATTAATTTAAATGATAAATATGATGTTAATATTAAAAAATAAAAATACTAAATATTAATTATAAAAATTAAATGTGAAGGAGAAAGATATATAGTTTTAGACTTAGATTTTAATATGATATTCAAATTTATATAAATCCAAATTAGAAATGGTAAGTTTTTATCTATATTTCATCTTAATTCTAGAATAATATATGTACTTTGTGGTACTTTGTGGAGGTCCAATAAGTATGTGAGTCTAAGTGAATAAAAAAATAGAAAATTTAATTTGACGTGAGTTGTTTTATTTTTCTTTAAAATTATTTGAGAATTAACAATTGTAGTTTACTGAAAGAACTATTTTTAGAAGTGGGTTTTATGTATTGCATCAATAAAATAATAAATTATACATAAATATATAATATTTATTATACTTTTATAAAAACCAAAACAAAATAAAACATAGAATAGTAAAATTAATTTTAAAAAAAAATTATTACGTAATATGAAGTGTTTTTGCTACTCTTTAATAAAACATTAAAGTAAAATAATATAATATATTGAAAACTAAAAAAAATAGAGTTAATACATTTTATACTTAAAAAAAATCATTTCATTATTATTAAAACTAAATATCTCTTTGTATTTTATATTTTTGAAAAGAGTGTTTAAGATCAAAAAAGTTTTAAAAAATATTTTATATTTAAAATTTAAGAAGAACAATGTTAAGTAAAGAAAAAATATTAATTAAAAAAAATTGAAATTCAGCCTAGATGAGCCTTGTTAATCTTTGGTTAGATATTTTATTTGGTGCTTAATGTCTACTTTCACTTAGTTTATTTGATTCACTATTATTTACTTTAGTATGATTATTGGTGGTATCAAAAATATCTTTAGAGGGTTTCTAGATCATTATGATATGTGTTTGTCTTGATCAAACCTTCAAAACAATTAAATTTATGGTCATTGGAGTAATGAAGGACAACAATTTTTAAACATGTAGATTTTTTAAAGATGATCTTATAAATTTTTATTTATTTTAGTGTGCTAATGGAAGTGTTCCTAACATGCTTTTTTCACAAATGTGAATTTTTTTCCGTTGACATTCAATAATATCAAATGAATGTAATTGAATGTCTTTAAATACAAAAATGCAATATTGAATTATGCAAATAGAATTTGAATTTTAAAGAATTAGTGGTCAAATTTGTGACGTGGAATCAATTTCCTCACTCATGAAATTGTTTAAGAATGAATGATGCTAAAATCAAGGTAGATAGTGAATGTAGGAGGATGGGTGCAATATCGAGCACAATAAATTAGGGGTATATAGAATTACATGTAGATTTGGATAACATATGGATAAGTCATGTGAGAATGTGTATAAATAGATGAATGATGATATGCACAGATAGACTTAAATTGTACAAAAGTATATCATTTATCAATATATAATTACCTTAAGTCATTATCGTAAACAAATATTAAACTAAAATATATATACATACAATGATAATAATCATTGTTGAAGTTTCTTAAATTTACAATGTTCTTTTAAAAGCCTAGAGTTAGGATTGAATATGCTTCAATTGTTAAAAGATCTTTATTTACCACGATTGTGGATAGAATTTACATCTAAAGAATAAGGTCAGAGGTGAATAATTGCAATTCAGTTTCATTAAGATATCATGAAATTGTGGTTGATAACATTAACAAGATTCCAACTAACTCTCATCTGTTAACAACACTTTTCACAAAAATCAATATTTGCACACCGTGAAAGCAACGTCAAACTGTATTGCAAACTCAGGAAGAATGATCACTTAATGACCACTAGTGAAAGAATTTGACGTATAACTACTGTAACGGTAAAATGTAAAGTTAAAATGTGGTTAAAGATAGTTAAGGATCTCGGCGATGACATTGTTTGTCATTTTACTTTTTTCTCTTGTTTGTTTAATTTAGAAATAATCTTTATTTTTAAATGATGTCCAGTCAATTCTAATTTATTGGTCATTTATATTGTTGCACCGATTCCAACAACTTCCTTTCTAGAAATAAAAAATTCCCACAATTTCGAATTTCTAATTTTGAAATTATAAATATTTTTAAATCAATACACATCAAATTCATAAACTTCAAATTAACTATGCTATAGCATCCTTCTTTATCCATTCAAATTATACTTTTATAAAGAATTTTAGTTTAGAGTGAAATTGCACCAAAATGAACACAGAAGAAAACTTAAGTCACGATATTTGTGGGAGTTTCTTTCCGTGAAAGCAGTGCCAAGAAGAACTGTAAAGCTAAAAATCTGATAAGTATATGTTATACAATTAATGGGTGGACATTGTCCGTCAATTTTAAAGATCTATTTTTAAAAACTTATACATATACACATTATTTTAAATATGAATGAAATATAAAATTATTATATTTTTAAATTGTAATGGTGAACTTAGTATATTTAAGTTATTAGTTATTTATTTATATATAATGTTTTAAATAATATTTGTAATAAAGTTAAAAGTGTTATTAAATGATTTATAGACATAAATATTTATTCTTTAATAATTAACCATTGCATATGTTTATATTCATTTGATAGTTATTTTTTATGGTACTTTCTAAATAAAATTTGAAAGGTAAATTATACATATTAATGTCAATGATCATTTTCACAGATACTTATGATGCATATAAATATATACATTTCTCAAATGCATTTGAATATTAAATGTTTGTTAATCATCACAATCTTCTTTTATAGAAAACTATAATGTGTTACAATTAATACAAACACTTGATGTGAAAATGTTGACCTGCCACATTACTTTGATAGCACCATGTTGATTTATCATAACTAATCATAAACATGTATTGGATGATTCCATTAAGGGTGAAATTAGAGAGATAGACCATAAAAGTGTTGCTTTCCCATACCATTTCTCACACACATTCCTACACATTTATCCTCCATCTCATCTATATACATGCGCATTCCAATCTATTTGCCCAAATTCTACGTTTATTAAGTCTATTCATGCACACATCCTCATAAATTTGTGATCTACTTGGATTTTATATTTTCCATGGGTGTAGAGTCAATCCCATGCCCATAGATATAGCCCCTAGTTTTGTAATTTTTAAATTCAAATTCTAGTCATATATCACCTATTTGTTTCCTACCTTGAGCCAACTAAACACATTTCCATGATTTATTATGCCCTTGTATGTAAAGGATTTCAATTGCATTCATTTATCATCATCAAACATAAAGGAAATATTATTCACATTTGAGAATGAGAATACACAATTTTTTTACATTGGAGTACTACTTAAACAAGCCTAGATCTACATAATCATCTTGGGAGCATTTATATAGTTGATGCTTGTTCTTTTCTATCTTGGGAATGATTATAAATCTAGCACATTTTTGGGGGCATCATTGAGGAGAACATGTTCCCAAGTGAATTGAGAACCTTTTAAAAATGTGTTTCTAAATACTGGATCCTAGATAATAGAGTGGACAAAGGAAAATTAATAATTTAGGAAGTATAATTACACACTATTTGAGATTATATACACACAACAAGGAAATTTTTACAGACAATACATGAAAAATAATTGAGATATGAAATCGATCAAAATATAAATATAAATTAGATGGATCTGATAAAGATGTAGTATGCTTGACCATAAGACCTTTTAATTTAAGTAGCAACAATGTATTACAAATTTTCTATTACTATGAAGGATACATCATGCCATGCAAGAACATTATAATGACAATCCTTCTACATGTCACAATGATTCAATAGAGAAAAATTCTTTTGATGCTATACCCTTTTCTATACATGATGTGCTTAAATGTGATCATTAATTTGCATCTCTTGTGAGCCATGTTGATATTCATAATAGCTTTTCACATAGAGATACTTTTCATGATGATCACACACATATTTATCATATTTCATTTCTCATATAGGTGTATCATAGATGCTACATTACCTTTTAACACATAAGATGATCTCAGCTAAATTTTCACCAAAGGGACTTATGAAATGATTAATGAAACTAAAAAGTGGGGGAGAACACGTAAAATTATGCTATATTTATGTGATAAAAATAGGGCCACTTTATGTGCTCTCAACATTTAACACTCTTAATCTCAACCATTGTATTTTTTTTAGTAGTTTACAAGCTCTATTTTAAACACTAATTTCTTGTTAGATTATCACATCTTCAAATTTGAGCACATGCATCTTGAATTAAACTTGTTAAATTTTTAATTTTCTTTATTTTATAGAAAAATAGTCACTTTTGACCCCTAATTTCAATGTATTTATGTACAATTTTTTCACATACATTTTCCTTCTATGTCCTCATATATACCATTTTTAACACCTTGGTTTTCATATATTCCTTGTTATTTTGTATGATCCTATTCTTCTTGTGTTCTATATTTACTAGTTTAGTTTTCAAGTATTCCTTGTTATGATTCCATGCTTATTATTATATGGTCATGATTATTATCCTTTTTTACATCTTATGATTATATATTATCATCCCTTTTGTTCTCACATATTTTACAACTTGTTTATGCCTACATGATACTTATCAAACATTTATGACTATCCTTATCTTGTCATCTATACCTTCATTAGGGGAAACATTCAAAGTCCCCTTATTACACATGTTTTCAAAATTATATATTACTTATGTTCTTAGATACTTATCATATGATGCTATATTTTACCATATTTAGATACCTTATTATGATTATATATTTCCTTCTCCTTCAGTTACTTTCATTATTTATATCCAACCAATTAGATGGACCATATATGCCACTAAAATTATATTTTTAGTTTTATTTTATGGTGATAAGATTATGGTCATTCCTATATGTTATCTTCTACTTGGCTAAATCCATTTTATCATTTTATTTATAGAAGTAAACCTCCTTCATGTTTCAAAGTTCCTCAATACCTTATCTTATTGGTCACATCCTTTTAAAAATTTCTACTTCATTAGAACCTTTTCCACATTCCTTTACATTTATATATTTAGTTTGAATATTACCAAGTTTATCATAATAATTAAAAGCTTCTACCTTTTTCCTTTTTTTTTTCCTTATTAAGAAATGTATATGTTTAGTGCTTATTTAAAATATGTGATAGATGGTTACCTATTACATGCTCTTTTATATTTTTCAATGGAGTACTCATTGTGAGAAAAATTTAAGAACTCTTTATCACTTTACACATATCTATATCCTTTGAGTTTCTATAACATATTTGATTCATATGTTGCCTATTATTTTACTTTAGCATCCATCCATTAAGTATTTTTCATACACATCAAGGCAGGGGGAAATATAATGATGAAAATTATTAATCCATGTCATTTTACCACATTTCTTGGGACCACTTTGAATACAGTATCCCAAATATGATAATTATCTTAAAAGTGGAAAATTCTAACTTAAATTAGGTTCACGACATATCCATATCCCAGTTCTATCATCACTCCTTCTTAGAATATTGTTCTTACTTGCTATATCACCACTTGATAGTATAGATAAAATCCATGGGTGCATACTTGACCCAAAACATTTTTATAATCACAATCCAAACCTTACAATTTTAAAATTGAATTATTATTGACCATTTCACTTGTTATTATGAGTTTACCTAGTGCATTCTTGTGTTAATTTGTGTAATATGTTTTATATTTATGGAAATTCATTCAATCAATTCAAAATAACCTTGAATAGCTCAGGGAATTCTTATTGAACATATCTTGAGCTTAATTTTTTATATAAAATAAAAATATTCTAGTATTATCAAATCACATAATCCATGGTCCATTGCATGCTCTCATAAATCTTGATTAATCATCATTAAATTAATCCAACTAAAATTATGATTGAAAAATAATATCCTTAAATTCATCATACTCCCTAAAAGTGTTCCTAATAACTACTATTCATTAAATTTTTTTAATATCAAATATCAAAGTGAATGAAATCTAATAGTCAATCTTCTACCAATTGTATAATTTACAATTTCAATCTATTGCCAAATCATTTTTTGTCATAATGATTAGATTTTTAGATTTAAATCTAACCCATAAAATAACATAATCAGTTTATATAATCAAAGATATTTGAATCGAAATAAATCCTAGAGATCCAAGATCATAATAGATCAATTTCTATAATCTATTACAGGTGCCATGTTTCCATGATTAATCTTTTAACTAAATATTCAATTTAAATTCATTTAACTTTTGTATTCAATTAAATAATTATTATTTTCAATCTCAATCTATTTATCTTAAATTTTTTTATTATCTTATTCAATTAACCTAAGTTAAGTATGTTCTCCATCGTAAATTAGAAATTTATATAAACTTAGGCTTTAAATAATTATTTTAATACTTTAGTATTTAATTATATTAATATCAAATTTTATTTAATAATCATAATTTTTAGATATTCTTTAAGGGTAAAATTATTAAATTTCTAAGCTAAATATATTGTTTAAATTAATTAATGTAAGCATTATATCAATCTAATCTATATAAAAAATTAAGATTAATGAATAGTAAGAAATAAAAATATTAAATATTAAAGTTATAATAATTAATTGTGAGAAAGAAAGATAGTTTTAGATTTAAATTTTGATACGACACTAAAATATAGATTTAGGTAAATATTTGTATATCATGTTGGATTTAGGTAAATATTTGTACTTTATAGTGAGCTAGGTCTACGATTTTGGGTCACTTGTTTACATGTGGACCCAATCACATGCTTCAAATTGTGTATAGTACACACTTACACTTCTCAATTCATCCAATCCATTGTTGTTTATCCAACAATGAGAAATGGTAGAGTTTAAGAATAGATTTTTCAAGGGTTTCCAAATCACCATGGTAGATGTTCTCCTAGGTCAATTCCAAACATACAAGATTTATGGTTGTACAAATACTTAATGACAATAATATTTAGGCATGTAGATGATTTTAAAATGATTATACTTATTTTTATTAGTTTTAATGTGCCAAGTAAAATGCTCCTAGCATGTTTCTATTATCAATATGAATGATTTCTTTATTCAAGTATGGAAATACCAAATTGATGCAATCAAATACCTTAAATATTAGGATGTAATAATAAATTATGAAAATGCGTGTTGATTCAACTTTAGGCCTTAAAATAGTGCATAATGGTTATCTTCCAAATTATTTTTAATTTCAGATCTATTGGATTGATTGAGAAGCAATGATGTTAAAATCAAGGTGGATAATGAATGTATCAAATGGGTGAAATAAAGATTATAATAAATAAGGGATACTAGAAATACATGGAAATATGAATAATATATGGATATGAAGTATGCAATTGTGTGTAAATAGATTAATAATAATATCAAAAAATGAGTTCAATTTTGTAAAAGATGTATCATTTGTTAATATGTAATTTTATTAAACCAACTTGTCAAAATGAATGCTATATTAAATGTAAATTGATATGAACATACACATTTCACCATTAAAATATATGATTAATTATTTTCTCAATTCAAATTTGATATGTATCTTTAAATAAAAATATAATATAATAATCATTAAATTATTCTTTTATCGTTCTATAATTTATTCCTTAAAATATTTATATACTATTAATTATTCTTTCATCATTCTGACATGAATTCAATTTTATAAAAATGAATAAAGAATGTGTTAAATCAACAATTTTTAAAATCTGAAGGGCAAGAATCATCATTTGCACAATGTACAAACCAATTTTATCTTTTTACAAATTTAATGAGAATGAACATTCAATAGCATACATGTTGGTTAGCTAAATCCTTACATTGGCATCCACATTTATTCTAAATTTAAAATCATGTCCTTATAAACAAGGAATAGTTAGCTTAATTTCAATATTAAAATCCCATCTTTTTCTTCATGATCCTAGTCAAATATCTTGTATAGATATTATCTAGAATTTTTTTTATTGGTATTATGTTTAATATTGTGGTAAAATAATATATTTATGAAACATATGGAAATAAGCACTGCCAAACAACAAAAAAATCAAATAGAACAACAACATGACTACACGAAATAGAGTATTACAATGCAAGAGACACCACCCAATCAACACTAAGTCACGATGGTTTATCAAATTGAAAACAATATATATGTTAAGGTTGTGCATCTATGTTTAAAATATTCATATTCATATTTGTTGTCTTAGTCTTAACAACTTTGCTTTTATAAAGCAACCTTCTTTACATATTCAAATAAAGCTATTTTTTATAGATTATAGTTTTTATAAATACTAAGGTTGTGAATTTTTTTTGTTATAAAAGTAGAGTTAAAAATAGTATTTTTAAAGGATCAAAAGTAAATTATGATCAATAAAAATAAAACAATTATTTACTATTTTTAATGGAGATAAGATATAATATCTATTGAGCATTAAAGAGTGTGATATTTAAATAGAAACAAAGAACTGTAAAAAGACAAAGTCTATAAAAATCTATTTCACAATAAATAAGTGATAGACTTTATCCATCACTACTACTCAGTTAATTATAGACTTAGAGATAAAATATAAGATATCTATTGACTATTGAAGAGTGTGATATTCAAATAGAAACAAAGAACTATAAAATTACAAAGTCTATAAAAATCTATTTCACAATAAATAAATAAGTGATAGACTTTATCCATCATTATTACTCAGTCAATTAAAAATAATTTTAGATCTTCTATATACAAATAATTCCTAGTTCGATTGACTAAAGCATTCTGTTGTAGGAAAGAGGTCGCGAGGTCTAATCTCCCCACGATATTGAAAGGCATGTCACGCCAACATCATCAAACATGTGAAAAAAAAGACTGCCCCATTCCTGGTGATTAGGTCATGTCCAAAAACTTAAAAATTGTAACTTTCATATTACCATCGGACACTTCTTCAGGAGAAAAGTCGAAGTTTGAATAATCCTGGTCAAACTGCAATGCATCAGCATATGACAATTCTTAACGTGATAGAAATTTCGAATCCCCTTTTATTCAATAGTGCTGAAACTTCTCCCACTCAAAAAGTCTTAGAGAACGAATGGTTAAAGGGTGTACAATTGCAGGGAAATTGAATGCTAGTTCATAAGGACAGGAAGTATAAGTATTCCATAATTCCAGTTCGACGAGACGGATTGATGTGAACGAATTTAATTTACATAGACGTTATGGTCAACTGACCTGTCAGTCGTTTATATAGATTTGAATTGCACATAAAATAATTAATACCTGAACCACTATATTTAGAGTGATTGAAGCTACAAGCATTCCTTTCAACTGAAATCTATAAATGGTTTTTTAATTCTACAAAACTAATGACTCCTGACAAGTTCAAATTGAAGCCATAGTTTTCCACCGCGCTGTTCTCGTTGTAAGAAAACAACGATAGTTATTTTGAGATTGAAACTTCTTGATATTTTCTCTACAAATTTAGGTTACCATATGCGATGAATTGATTTTTGCGTTAAAAAATATCTTGATTTAATTGTAGTACATCTATTGTCTGAGAGCGCCCATATTGATAATTTACCTCCTCTTATGTGTATGGGATTGAGAATGATACTGGAGTAATAAATAGAGCCAAAACTGCACCAGGAGTTGTTTGAAGTGTATTATCTAAATTAAAATACAGTGTGACATTCATCTTCAAAGAAATTAATAAAAAAAATTGGCTCTAGATTAAGCACATAAAGTCTAATGTAAATGTCTCAAAGGTATGGTGCTCTTGGTTGGAATTGGTCATTTCTTTAGTTTATGTTCAATAATCTTCAGTGTGTGCATCTAAGGAGGGTGCACACGTTATCTAGGAGTCATTGATGATAATCTTGTCATTATGATTTATTATCATTTGGACTTGGTTTTGTCTTGACTTTGGAGATGTACCTTTTTCTTACCCACTTTTTTTTTTTAATAATAAATATTGAACATTATCTTTTAAATCAACTAAAAGTTAAATGAGACTCCTTTTTAACCACCCACTTTTTTTTAATGTACACATACATTACAATATATTCACTTAGATCATGCATTTATTGTGCTTGCTCATGCACCTCTCTTAATAAATTTGTAATATACATGGATTTGACCATTTCCACATTTTAGGTGATTTCCATAAGAGAGGGTCGATCTCACACTCAAAGATCTCGCCCTTGATTTTTTAAATTTAAAACTCAAATCTTGTCAACTATCACCATTTTTTCTCTCCTTGAGCTAACTAGACACATATTTATATGATCTATTGATATGTCCTTATATGCAATGAAATTTAATTACACTCCTTTATCATAATCAAATATCAATGAAATATCACACATTTAAAGAGCCTTCTAGGAACAAGTTTATGTTAGAGTACCTAAATTGAGCTTAGATTTAGATAATCATCTTGGAAGCATTTTCATAGTTGATCTTTTTTTTTTTTCAATCATTGGCATGATACCAAAGCTAGTCCATCTTATGGGGGTTGAACTAGGATAACATGTTCTTGAGTGATATGACATCCTTTCAAAGGTCTTTTAAATACTAATAGCACAAATAGTAGAGTAGATAGAGACAAAATAAATGAACCAAGAAGTAAAATTACACACTTCTCGAGATGAAAATAGAAAAAATTGAGTTAAGCAACTTCACACAAAAAATTGAATTGGTTATTATAACAATCTAGAAAACATGTTGGAATAGAATTTGTAGTAAAATGAATGTAGTTTGTAGGCTTCTATTGTTTTAGAAAAAGGTAAATTTGTTTCATGAAATTTTAAAATTTCAATGAAACGTGACTATAATTTTTCAAAACAAAAGTAGGTGAACACATTACCACCAACATAAGTATAAGAATTTTTTTTAATCTTTAAATATAAATAAAGAACACACACCCAAATTTGACACACATTTTTTGTAAGTAAATAATTAATTATGATTTATTTACTAGGAAGTTTCAAAAATATTAAAATAAATATTTTTGGTCAACCTAAATTGGTCAAAAAAATATGAAATTCATTTTTTTATTAACCTATAGCTAGTGAAGCATAGAGTGTGACACACATTTTGAATTTGAAAAAGGTTAAATGGTTTGAAAGTTATGGATGATTTTCAATCAGCCAATCAAGTAGGACTTCATACATAGTGCATGTAAAAAAATTATAATAATTATCTATTAGATTATAAATGAGCATCTCTTATATTGGTAGAATGTGGACAATTTCCTGAATAAACTCTTTTCATTTCATCAAATTCAGTTGAAAATTTTTGTTAGCATGAAGGGTGGAGTTCTAAAAAGAGGATAAAACCTCTAAACACATTCGAGCAATTGACCATATAGGCCCGAGATTCCCAAGCATAATTCCAAATATTTACAAAGGAAAAAATCAAGGGAAAAGAATTATGTTAGAAAAATCAATATCCATTTTCAAAAGCCTAAAAAGCACTTTTTAATATAACGGGCATAACTTTTGCAGTACTTATCAAAATTTTGGTTTTTTGTAAGCATTGGAAAGGTGATTAAGATATTTACACAATGAAATACGTAGTTTTTATATGTTATACACCAAAAATTAATTATAACCATTTGAAATTGATCATTTATTTTTTAAACATGAAATGCTCACAAATTTTACATACAAAGTCCTTTTTATGTGATTTTTTTGTAGCAATTATCTCAAAATACTTGAAATATTAAAAGAATAATCAATAATGAAATATATAATTTTTTTATACTAAGGATAATAATATTTTAAATAAATTATCATTGAAGTATTTCTTATTGTCTTTGATCTTATGCAAACCTTTCCCCAAGTTGACCGAGAAGAACATGTGTTCCCTTGTGATATAATAGAAACTCTACCAAGGTATTTTCAACATTTGAATCATTAGATACTATAAAGGAGTAAAGAGTATGAAGATAAACTAAGTGAGATGAAGAATAACAAAAAAATTTATGTAGGGTTGAGTCCAAAATCAAAGGATGAATCCATGTACTTATGGACTTGACGTAACTCATTCAATGGAAGATTAGGATGATAAGTAACTTATATAATAAATAAAATATAACAACGAAAATTGTACTCCCTTCTTGGAGATGGTACAATTTTATCTTAATTTTGGAACGATTAACATTAAAATGGACCTAATGTTGCCTTGATCTAGTGTTGTAATGTGTTTTCCACATTCACATTGGATTCAAGACCTTTTTAAGCTAAATTGACCCGATTTTGACTTAATTTGATGTTGTAAAGTGTATCCTAACACTTTCACACTAATCTAGGGTTTCATTAAATAATTGGATTTCTTTATGCCTTATTTGGCCTTATTTTAGATCCACAAGCCTTGTTTAATGCATCTTTTCGAGGATAATATTGACATAAACCAACATCCAATCATAATTCATGTCTTTTGAGGAACTATGTGGCCCATATTTAGTGATATGAGACTCATACACCACCTTGGGCATATGAGTCCCACCTAGGTTTTAGGGCCCCAATCTAGATTTTATATCATTCTAAGCATTTTTGAAAAATATGTCCCATAGTTAAGCCTAATGGGATTCATATGCCACTTTTGGCATATGAGTCCCATGTGGCCTAAAATTAAATTTAATTCAAATTATTGGCAATATTTTTTCCTCCTAGATCTGATGTCGGCTTGTAGTGTTGTAATTTCAGGAAATTTGGCATAATTAAGTATAAATACAAGGTTATTTCACTCATTTTCACCTAAAAAGTTTACAAGTGACCTAAGAATTGTAAGAGAACATTCCTAATAAAAAAATTATGATTACAAGACTTCACAATAGTGTCAAGAGAGTCTACAAGAGCATTTCTAAGGCATTCAAGGGAAAAATTATTTATCATTTGTTGCAGCAATTTAAGATCCATTATCATGTCAAGATAATCAAGCATCAAGCATGTTGTTGAGCTAGTGTTGTGCTGTAACATCCTAGATCCATTTGTAAGCATTATTTCATATCAAAGTTCAAGATCAAGATCTACATTCTATATGGCCACTTCATGTTAGATTGATGATTTACATATCAAGACATCTTTCAAGACCTATCATTGTGCATGTTTCATATTTCATTGTTTCATCACAAGGTTTGACCAAGACAAACCACTATTCCCTAACAATCAACAAGTTTCTCTTCTCTTTGGTGTTTGATTGTAGATCTAGGTGTCTTGGAGCTTGAAGATCCTTTGAATATTAGGTTGCAAGGTTAAAGAAAGTCATCAAGTCATCACAATGTTGACATCTTCACTAAAAGTCAACTACAGATTGTAAATCAGGGTTTTGGATCCGAAAACAAAGTGTGACAAAAAGAGCAGAGTTAGGAGAGTAGATTCAAGTCTTAATCCTATAAAAAACTATATTGGGATTGATACACCACCTTGGGCATATGAGTCCTAGTACTATCATTTTCTAGGTTTCAGGAGATTCAGATTAAGCACTGTTAGATTCCAGTTTTGGCACAGAAAACCTAGTTTGGGAATAAATTTCCCAGATTGACGTATGAGTCCCAGTGGGCATCAAAAAAAAAAATTCAAAGTTTTGGAGCATTTTTTATCACAACTTTCCTCCAGGTGCACCTTTGTTCATTTTCAATCCTTTATTCTATATTTCAGTTTCATTTCCTAGGTCATCTAGTTAGGTTTTGTATGGTATTTTGTACATGTTGCATTCATTTCCTATCTTTCCAAGCCCTAGCTTGGTGGTGAACCCTCTCATTTAGTCTCTAATTCTACTCAAGGACACCACTATTCCAAGATCTATCTCCTTCATTTCATCCCTAGTTTGAGATCTTTAGGGGTCTCTTTGAATGTTATGTTAGCAAAATAGGAGGATCTCATATCCCCTTGTGTTCCATCTCCCAAAAAGTGGAACCCTATTTCCTACATTTAGAACATCTTAATTCTGATTTGGAGTGAATTTTATTTTGTATTTAATGTGTTCTTTCACTTTCTGGTTGATCTAATTTGTTATTGTTGTACTAGTATGCGGAATAATTGTAGTTACAAATATCTTTAATAGAGAGTTTTAAAATGAATTTGATACATTTTCTCCTAGATCAACCTTCCAAAGCATTAATTTCATGGTCATGGGTATAATTGAAGACACCAATATTCAAACATGTAGATGTTTCTAGAATGATTATGTATATATATTTTATTTTAATGTACAATGGAATTCTTCTAAGTATGATTCCTTCATTAATGTGAATGGTTTTTTATTGATGTGCAATGGTATCAAATGAATGCCTTTAAATACAATGATGCAACAATAAATTGTGAAAATGTGTGTTTAGTTGTCTCTAGGTAAAAAAAAATGATGGATAGTGTTAAGTTTAAAGTTTTCAAAATCAAAAGCCAATTTTTTGGTGGGGAACTGGGGATTGACTAAGAAATGATGCTAAATAAAGCTAGATAATGAATGTATAAGAATGAGCATAATAATGATCATAATAAATGAGGGATATATAGAAATGTATGTAGATATGAATAACATATGGATAAGTTATGTAAGAATGTGTTTAAATAGTTTAATAATGATATGGGAGAGTAAACTTGACTTTACACAAGAATGCATTATTTTTCAATATGTAATTTTACCAAGTCATTCTGTCAAATAAAAATAAAATTAAATGAAAATTGACATGAATATGAAAATTTTAGTAAATAATCCAACTTAATATACAAATTTACATAGAATATAGACACATAATAATATTTGACTATTATTATTGTTGCAATTTATTAAATTAACAAACTTTTTTCAAAAACATAAAATTGAGATTGAATATAATCGATTTTTTTCTTAAGATTTTTACTTACAATCAGTTGTTTCTTCATCATTGTAGACAGAATTAACTATAAGAATAATTTAACATGAGAACATGATAGATAAGATTATCAAGATTCCAACCCTCATCTCTTAAAAACACCCTTCACATATTAAAATTGATCAATTATCATTACTTACACATGTAAGCAACAACTATATTGCAAGCTCAATAGAAATGCACACTTAATAATCGGTGGTGCAATAATTTAACCTCTAGCTACCCTTTTCTTCACATTTCAACTTATTTTTAGTTTTTGTTGAGGACTTAAATACCAGTTACTATTCCTTGCTTATTCTATATTTAGAGTTATGTCCTTGTAAACGACGAGTAGTAAAATTTGTGATCTCTCCAACTTTTAGCTTAATTTCAATATTTTAATAAAATCCTTTTTCTCCATGGTCCTGGTCAATTATCCTGTATTTACCTCGGTCTACTATTGGGAGGAGCTGATGAGCATTATGCTTGATACCATGGTAAACGAATATATATTTATTTGTGCACTATAAAGTTTGAAGTAAATGAAAGAAATACTTAAAGGCTGTGTATCTACGTTAAAATTAGTCTCAGGTCAAGATGACCGTCCCAAGGTTATCTTTAGAATGTGAAACTATAAACATCGTTATCACTGTTGCCTTCGCCTCCACAACTCTGCTTTTATAGAGCAGGCGCAGCCTTCTTTAGAGGCCCAACGTGTTTAATGTAAAATAACATGGCCGCACTTACGTTGAATGACCCATTTTTAGGTCATAAAGCCATTCAAGTTTGTTGTGTTCAGCGCACCAAGCCTGCTTTTATAAAGCAGCCTTGTTCTGAGGTTCAAAGAACTTTTATTACAGGACAAAATTTCTCATCAATATGAGAAGGAAGAAGCTAAAGTCCTCAAATCTGTGAAGGCGCCTAGAAAAACTGAAGTTAGAAAAGTGGGTAACAGTTTCTAAATTTGACTGTATAAGTGTTCTTACATTAAAAGACAGAAGCTTCAATCTAACTCGCTTTTATAAAGCAACTTTATTTACCTGTTCAAACACACGTTTTTTCTTACTTTCATAAACAATTTCATTACAGGGCAATTTTTCTTGAGAAAGAAACTGAAGTCATGATATTTGTGAGAATTTCTTGCTGTGAAAGCAGTGGCACCTGACAAGAAAAGCAGTAAAGCTAAAATTTCGGGAATCATATGTAACGTGTGTTCACTGGACATTGACCAACACTTTCACTTTTCTTTATTACACAGTGGATTTTTAGAGATTATTTTAAATTTATTTATAAAAAATATTTTAATTATTAAACAGTTTTTTAATAATTAGTATAAATGTTCTTAAAAAAATTATGTAATATAGTTCAGATATATTATTACAAGGTGTTTATTTTATTTTATTCTAATTGAAGCTTAAATGAACTCTAATCTTAGCAAACCTGATCCTAATTCAAATTTAATTGTAATTGAACACTAACCTAATGCATAATTGAACTTATCCCTAACCCAATCCAAATTGAATGATAAATTTCTGTTAAAGAATTTAAAGAAAATTTTAATCACATAAAATTATTAAAAACACTTTATATATCTTGAACAATTTATAATTTTCTTATTAAAATATAGTTGAATTTCATTAAGTTTGTAATGCTAACTAAATTATTTTGTGTACCAAATAAAAGACACTCAAATTTTCTTTACACAAGAACTATATATCAAACCACACAAGCTTGAAAAGAGCAAGTTTATATGCATTGAAGCTTTGATGATTGATATGAAAATAAGTCATTTTAGCTATAAATTTTCTTACAATGAACATGAAATTCAGATATTGGATAAAAACACAAAAACAAAAAGCTACATTACAAGAAAATGGGATTCAAACAATGACAATGGAGGATAACTTAGCAACTCAAATTTGTGCAACACTTCCCATTGTATGCATATAAACTAGATTTATTTCCTATTTTCCTTCTTTGGGTTTGTCAACCTGAGCTTCTTCTATTGCATAAATGGATACAATGATAAGAACTTTGATGACCTTTTCTAATATAATTTGTGATATCCCTTATATAATGATAGTGCTCCATTGAATTGGTAGTTTAAACAATAGAGAGTTGTATTTAAAAATAAATTGTGATCTTGTACATTGCATATACATGCATTTTTTATTGAAGATAATAAAACAAAAAATAAAAAGTAAAAATAAAAAGATCGCAACATCACATTCTTATCTTTTCGTATAAAGTGGATTTTCTTTCATGGATCTATGACCTCATTATGTTTCCATTGTAGAAGGCCTCTTGGCATAATTATTCATTATTCTTAAATATGAATAACATAAAAAAAAAACATCATTAATCATTTGATTTGATATTTTAAAATTATAATGATGAAGTTAGTATATTCAAGTCACTTTTATAGTTTTGTGTTTATTTATATGAAATATTTAATTATGATATTTTTTATCAGTGAGATTCATATTAGGGAGTTGTATCCAATAAATTAAATAATAAAATAAGGATTTCAAATATCCAAATGGAAACTCTAGAGAAGTACCACAAAATACTCCAAAGCATGATGATTAGACCCATAAATAGGTGTGCACAGTGCTAAATACAGGGAAACAAAGGATCATAAAAAATATCACAAAAGTCTAAGTTTCAACATTTATTTTGGCGTGGGAGTGAATAACCATATCAAGGGTTGCCAAATCCTTCTTCTTCTTCCTTTACAAAACTTTTCAATTTTCATCGACAACCCCAACCTTCAAATCCACATCATTAGTTTTTTCATCCATAGGAGATGTAACTTTATAATCATCAATATGTGAAATTACCTCTTCTTTAAGCTTAGAATCCTTCCAGTCTAGAGGATTGATGCATCCACCCCTAGAGGGAGGAAAGTCATCACTAGCTATAGGTAGAGATTGCAACCCAAAATTTAAAGTATTTTGACTTCCATTCTTGGGAGATGATTTCCTTTAAATTGGTTCCTTTTGAACTTCTTCTTGAGATTCATCCTAGTTAGGAGAAAATTCATTCTTTTCCATAATAATGGTGTAGGGAGACATCTTTACACCAAGTGGCTTGACTATTAATTTGTTGTTTGGAACAATGTGCAACAATATGGCCAATGCTAAAAAAATTATGACAATGAAGAGAAAAACCTTCATAATCTAGTAATTGATTCCAACAATGATTTGTAGTTTCAAGGGTAATATCAGCTAGTAGACATTTTTAAGTATCTAGCTCAACTAAAACATGAGTACATAAGTGGTATGTAAGTAGTTAGAGGAGCCTTCATTGACATACATTTTTTTCCCAACTAGTTACCAATCTATTTGAAATAAGAATCAAACCAAAATTAGCTCGTAGAAGATTGGGGAATCTAACCAATTTAGGTGTACTAGTAAAATATTCATAGATTGGGTTGAAATTTATTTTGTATGGCTTGAGCATGAGCATATGTTGGTCATAGGTCCATAGGTAATAATAGAGAATAATGTTGTGATCTAAAATATTGTAAAAAAGTACCACAAAAAACCATGAGCACAATGATAAATTAAATACAAAATTTTAAAATGGGAAGCCAAATACCGATAATCCATTTGTGAGGATTAGAAAAGCATGGCTAAAGACCTTTGAATCTACTAATCAAACCCTTCTCAACAAAAAAGGTTTCATGTTTATCCACTTCCCTATTGACATAAGATCACCTAGACATACAATAGGGGACTATATGGCATAGAGAAGAGGTTTAATGGTTCGGGGAAAGCCAGACACTAGAGTAACAACACACTTATATCCCAGCTGAGATGAAATCACAACCACCTTGAACACTCTATTTAAAATTTTGATTCCCTTTTGTGGGACCTATATCCCCAATCTTTCTTGTGTCTTCCAATCTCCATTTGAAGGAACCTTAGACTCCAATCATGTAGAGAAAAAAGAACAATTCCTACCTTTTGTGAAAGCCTGTAACAAAGGCATGACGAAAGTTGATTATAATTTAATATTTTATTATAATATTAGTGACAATATTTAAAGGTGTTATTAAATTTTTTATAGTCACAAATATTTTTAGTTTAATTGTTTAGCACTGTACATATTTTTTTGGTAGTCAATCCTATGATATTCTCTCTCTGTCTTTCCTTTTGAGAAAAATGATAAAATTATATTGAGAAAAGAGAATTTACATTCATTTAAAAAATGATGATTTCTAGACATCCATAACTATCAATATAAGAAGATAAAAAGATAAAAGGAAGCCTAAAAATACCACCAAACCCATAGAACAAAATATTCCATGATTAAAAAATTGAATTAAAATCCCAATAAGAGTCAAAATGAAGAAATTAGGCTCAATCATGATGAACTAAGTGAGACACACTTTAAATTATTCAAGGGAAAAGACCCCCAATACATATCATTCAACTTATCAATATTGTCAAGAGCCTATTTATCCATACATTTAACCTCCATAAACCAAACCCTAGGGATATGGACAAAATAAATGAATTCAAAATTAAGAACTAGACACAAAATATTCTCAACAATAGAAGCCAATTGCAAAGAAATATTATTAGAAGTCCCTTTATTAAAAAGATTAGTCAAGGTCATAAATTCTATCCCACAAATAATTTTTTTTCCAACCCAACTAGCAATATTTGGTCACTACAAGGTAAAAGAAAAAAGTTGTGTCACACTTTATAAAGGAAACGACCAACACTGATCCAACTTTTAAACTTGAGTCACCAAAAATTCGCATATATGTTTTGAATTTTGAAATGACGTGAACTAGTAAAATAAGTATTTTTTAGTATACTTTATGTTTGTATTTTCAAAATAAAAATAAAAAATTATTTTAAACTAGTTTTTAATAAATTAACACTATTATTTAGTTGCTGATAAAATGTTGAAAATTGAAGTTGCATGAGACGTCAAACTTTTTATAGTAACTTTATTTATTTTTCTTTCAAATTTTGTGTGTATATTTATAACTTGAAACTTTAGTGCATAGATTTTTTTTCCAATTTTGATAAATATATATTTTTAAATAAATATTATAATGTGTGTGAATCAAAAAATAGTTGTTACCATTGGACGTCAACTTCCATATTAAATATTTATCTAAAATGGAAAAAATATTATACCATCTTGAAATAGATTCTTTTATCTAGTGCATCATATTTTTTTCAAATTTTTTTAATAAGTTTTAGTTTTTTTCCTTGGCATGGTAATCAACCTAATATTTTGTACTGAAAAACTACTTTTAGTAAAATAAAAATATATAAATAATAATTGAACTATTAAAATAAATATATTTTTGAAAACTACACTTCTGGATCTACAAAAGGGTATTTTTATATTTAAAAAAAAATGTTATTTACATTAGTAGGAGTTATTGAAACTTAAAGTTTTTCAAATAATTTGATTTTTTTGGTAAATTAGACTCAAAATGGTCCTCCATATATTTTTAGCCAACAATTTTAGTTGAAAAAGTTATGAAAGTATCTAACTTAACTAGAATGAATCTTACTAGATCATATGTTTGACGAAAATTGATTTTTATTTAGAAATACTTAAATTTAGTTGTGCTGATAAGTTGGCTAAAAGTGTGATATAGCTTTGTGCTTTTACCCTACAATAAGAATAACATGGGTCACTACTTGGTTATTATAATAAAATCCCATAAAAATAGAAAAGAAGAAATGATCCAAACCTTGATTATCTTGACCCACTCCACCAATTCTCACAACCCCCCTAGGTTACCTCTTGAGGATCCATCAAATTATTATTTTTTTAAAATAGAGGAGGATACGACCACTTACCAATTCTATTCACTTTTTAGAGGCACTTAATTCAACAAAATTCAAAGAAGTTGTAGAAGAGGATAAAAAAAGACTATAAAAAATTTGAGGATTAGAAAGGGAAATGAAGTTTATTCAAGTGAAAAAATCTAACAAAATCTATTTCCTAAACTAAAAGAATTATCTTTTGGGAAACTTGAACAAGAAGGCTCTAATGATCTTGAAAATTCTTATGATTTCTCTCTAGTCAAATAATGTATAGAATAAAAATAGGACCAAGATCCTCAGAAAAAAAAGAAAATACCTATTTAGGTGGATGCTCCATACTAACCTAAAATTTAATTAGTGAAGAAGTGTGAATTATAGGCCCAAGTATTCCTTATTCCCCACCACAAGCTCCAGATTTATAAGACAAAAGGAAATTGAAAGAAATATATGTAGATATTTTTTCTCACTACTACCACACATTAACACATTTTGAGGAACCAATAAATCCTATCTTAAAATATTATCTCAAGTGAGGCATTTATTTTGGCTTAAAATTGAAATGAAAAGATTATACTTTAGCCAACTAAATTTGTTCCAAATTTTCCTCCACTAGGGAAAATCTATATTTATAATATTCATTTGCTCAATATATTGATAGATAAGGGCTATTGAGTAAGTTTATTTGGAATTATTACCCACAAGAAAGCACATTATACTTCTCTAGAGAAGTACAAGACATGCCGACAAGAATAGAAGCAAGAGTAAGTCGAGATGTAGAAGATTCACCTATAAGCCTAATAATGGGATCCTTTAAATGATATGTTTGGGTTATTCTCAATTGAGTAAAATTCTTAAAATCCTCAACTTTAGACCACCCTAATGTGCTTATGTAGATTTAGGTACAAGCTAGTAATGTTGCACTTATAGAGGTCCATTTGTAGGTGCCTTTGAACCACTAGGGTAATGCTCCTTGCACTATTTTTAAATTTATATCTCCCTCCTCTTCTCCTTCTTAAGGAAATTACTGAGGTTACAACCAACCTACTAGAAGATATTGTGGTTTGTTGAGTCATGTCTCTCAATCCCTAAGTAATAGATAAAATATCACATGTGGTTGGTACCAACCCTCATAATAGTTCTCTTCTTATTCTCAAGGGCGTGGTTCTACTAATTTTCTACAATCTAGTAAAGGTTAATTGGTTGAGTCTATCAGCTTCTCTAATTTGTGCTCGATAACCTTTGGAGGACACTCTTGAGGAAGATTATGTGTTTATTTACTAGGAGCCAGTAGATGATATTCTTGCAATGTTGATGATTGAGAGAAACTTGATGATAAAGAGCCCCATCATGTTGGTCTTATATTAACTAATTGTTTTTTAATGTTATGTTTGAGATTGACCCTTTGAACTCATATAGTTATCTTAGACTTGGTCTTATTTATAATTTCAAGCTATACCTTTTACCACCTACCATTTTATGTAAAAATACCATTTTAATCAATCTTAAAGTTAAATGGATTTATTCATCACAAGTAAAAGTCAATAAAAAGAATATTATGACTCTTATTCAAAATAAATAAATAATTAAAAAGAATAAATAAATATAGGGGCGACCCTTTGGTGAAATGGTGGGGCTTCTTGCTTGTAGAGCCAACAACCAAGGTTCAAACCTCACAGGATCTTTCTCTATGGCGTCAACAATGGAGTTTGTTTGCCTTGGTGTTAAGGGGAGGCTCCTTGGTGAACTGGTGGGGCTTCTTTCCTGTAGTGCCAACAACCAAGGCCCAAACCTTAATATCTTTTAAAAATCCTACATGGGTAGTAGAGTTGGCTTGGGCAGTGGGTTTTCTCCCCATTGGTCTCGAGTTCGACTCCACTCTCGAGTTTAAAAGGTGGGTCTTCCTGTGGGTGGGGGATCTCACCCGCAGGGGACTAGTCTTGCCCCAACTCACCCCAGGTACCCAAGATATGGGTTGTTGGGCCACTGGGTTGGGCCATGAAGACACCCCTGTTGTGTATATATAAAAAAAAGATATATAAATATTATGACTCTTAATCCAAGAAAAACTATAAAGTTAAAAATAATAAAGATATAAATTATATAGTATGTGTGTTTGAACCCATAAAGAAGAATTATTTATAAAAGTAAAATTGGTGAGGTGAGGGATAGGTAAAGATCACTCACTATTTAATCTTTATATTGTAATAAAATTTAAAAAAATAAAGATGTGAAGTAAAAATCTAAAATTAAGAGAATAAAATATAGGAAATATTCTCAAAAGAAAATCTATATAATGAATGGGTGATGATATTGCGGCTATTTTTACATTTATGTATTATTTATATTTAAATATAATTTTAGAATTTTAAATATGGAAATTATTATTTGATAGTTTAATAATATAAATAATTTTTAAATATAAATTAGAAAAAAAATAAAGGTTCTTTGGTTTTCTATTGAAATGAAATTATATAGAAAAAATATTATTTAGTAATATATTTAATAATTCTTTTATAAATAAATTATTTTGATTTTAATAATTTTAAAAGTAAATAAATTTTTTAAACTTGGAGTTAAATCATTTTAACGCATGGATTAATTTTAATAATTAAAAAAAATTATTTCAATTGAAATAAATTAATTTTTATTTATTTTCGAAGAGTTTAAATTATATTGTGTGTTATTATATGGTGAAAGTGACCTCATCATAAAAAGTTGAGATGTTGTTCATCATTTACAAGTTATTGATCATAGACCATTTTTTATGTTTGAAAATAATTAAATTGATATCTTGATACAAACATTATAATTTGAAAAATGAAAAATACCTATTACTTATCATTGGATGAGTTGAAGGGGTTCTATATAGTGAATGGTATATACAAGACCATACTTGTTGAAGGTTTTTTAAATAGGATGACAAGGTAAGAACATTTGATCCTGGGGGAAACATTGTAGATAAGGATGCTTTAATTTGAGTAGTTCTAGGACGGATGACCTCTAAAGAAGTCTTTATATTTTACCACTATAAGTATCACCTAGATGTAATAGGTGTTGAGACAATCATTCATTCTCATGAGAGATTAATTCATGTGAACCATTACTCATTAATTATAGGTCAATGAGTTTGACTCAAAGCTACACACTTGAATTCTATTATAAATATCATTATTTGACATGCCTATTTGACAAAGGATGAGCTAAAGAGGCTTTATAATGAATGGGTCATAAGTAAAAACACTTTTTGAAGGTTTTATAAATGGAGTAACAAACTAAGAGGATTTGATGTTGGGGAAACCCCATGGTTAAGTGTGCTTCAATTAGAGTAGTACTAAGATTGATGACCTATTGGGAAGTCTTAATGATTTACTCTTGTGAGAATCACCTAGATGCAATAATTGGACCATTTATTTCCATGAGAGATGGGTTTTTATGAACCTCTATTTATGAAATATGGGTCAATGAGTTTGACTCAAAAACTATGTAGTGGATCCCAATATCAATATCATAAATTGAGATACTATAGAAAATGTCTCCTACTTACGAATGGATGAGCTAAAGAGGCTCGATAATGAATGCTTCATAAGACAACATTTATTGAAGGTTTTACAAATGGGGTCACTAGGCATGGTTAAGTATGCTTAATTCAAAGTAATATTGGGATGGATGACTTCTTGGAAAGTCCTGATGCTTCGCCCTTATAAACATCACCTAGATGTAATGAGTGTTAAATGGACTATTCATTCTTATAAGAGATGGTTTCATGTGAACCAATACTCATAAAATATGGGTTGGTGAATTTGACTAAAAAAATATGCAGTTAAATCTTAATATAAATATCACAATCTTGATATCTTCATAAATAAAAGATGTAAAATCAAATCTCTAACTTTTAACACTTCAAAAATTAATAAAAAAATTTAAATGAAAGTAATTTAAACAAAAGCTAAAAGAATTGAATTTGAAGTGCATATGCATTAAACAAAATTTACTGACCATGTCAAATCTAAACAATTGAAATTGAAATTAATTTATTTTTTTAAATTTTTCTAAAGAATACAAATTTTAAATTTAAATAATTCTTGTCAAAGACATTGTCTATTTGATATATGCATTAATTACTTGAAATTCAAAATATAATATGATTTTATAATTTAATTAATTAATAAATGTAATTAAATGTACATGGCTACTAGACAGGTCTTCTAAATTGACTATAAATATATGACATGAATGTCCATGAATGTCAAATACTTATTTTTACAACAATATTATTTTTTAAATTAATACTAAAATTTCAAAATCATATTATATGCTAAATTTTAATTAATTAATAAATACAATAATCAATACTTAAAAACTTTACATTAAAAAAAGTCTTATGAAAATTGAGGTCGGTAATTGTCTAGATTGAATTATCTTTATGAATTTTTATTTTTAAAAGGCCATACAAAAACTGAGGTTGGCAGTTGCAAGATTGAATCGTCTTTAAGAATTCACACTTAAAAATGTCTTAAGAAAATTGAGGCCCACAGTGATTGAATTGTCTTTATGAATTTTAAATTTCCACACTCAAAAAAGTCTTACAAAAATTGAGGCCCACAGTTGCAGAGATTGAGTTGTCTTTATGAATTTTCATTTTCCACACTCAAAAAAGTATAAGGAAAATTGAGTCTTGCAGTTGCAGAGTTTCAATTGTCTTTATGAATTTTCATTTTCCACACTGAAAAAGGCCTAAAGTAAATTGAGGTCTACAGTTGCAAAATTTGAATTGTTTTTATGAATTTTTATTTTTCACACTCAAAATAGTCTTAGAAAATTGAGGCCCACAGTTGTAGAGATTGAATTGTCTTCATAAATTTTAAATTTCCACAATCAAAAAAGTCTTACCAAAATTGAGGCTGGCAGTTGCAAAGATTGAGTTGTCTTTATAAATTTTCATTTTCCACACTCAAAAAAATCTAAAGAAAATTGAGACTTACAGTTGCAAAATTTGAATTGTCTTTATGAAATTTCATTTTTCACACTCAAAAAAACCCTAAACAATTGAGATCCACAATTACAAAGATTGAATTCTCTTTATAAATGTAAATTTCAAAAAAAAATCTTATCGCTTGAAACTCACAATTACAAAGGTTGCATGATCTTTATGAACTTTTATTTTCCACACTGAAAATTGAGACCCGCAATTAGAGATGGAATTGTCTTTATGAATTTTCAATCAATCCCTGAACTGCGGTCCTCAATTTTTGTCTGACTTTGCCCTGCTCGTATGACTTTTCGTAAGACTTTTGAGTGGAGGAAGTTTCAACAGTACTGTTGAATAAATGGGCATTAAAAATTTCTAGCATGCTTTTCTTGTCGTAGGAAAATGGCAACTTGACACGATTTTTTTTTATATGAACATGTCTACAATTTTGGGTCGCTGTATGCGATGAATTTGCTTTTGACTTAAAATGTATCTGGATTTAATTTTATTTATTTACCTGTTACTATGCTCATGGAATTCGTAATTTTAATATGGTCAGAATTTCTCCGCTGTTTGAGGAAAATCATGTAACTGCAATTTTTTTCTCTTATTGGGCTTCAGCTCTTGCCACCTAATTAATTTTAATGTATCATGTTGAAATTATTTTTTATTTGAAAGTTATTAAAACTAAATTATATGATCATGTATAAGTTTTTGAATTTAGTATCATAGCTAATTTCAATATAAATGCATTTTAGAGGATGTTGGAATTCTAATATACTTCTTCATAGAATTTGAACATTTCCATCATGAAATGACAAGTAGTTCAATGGTGAAAAATCCACCGGCTATAAGTAGTTTTCAAGTTTGAATGCTAGCATATCCAATATTTTTATTATTGTATATATAATTCATTGTAGAAACAAATACAATCCTTATAAACTTACTATTAACTATTTGACCATTGAAGAGTGTGATGTTTAAGTAGAGTGTTAAGAGATGCAGCACCTTGTGTACAAAACCTCTCTACATAGTCTATTATATTTGTATTGCAATTGATACAATAACATGCAACATGCCTAACAAAAATAAATATCAGAAATTATAGTATTTTAATCTCAAGGTCATAAATTGATGACAAAAAATAAAACAATCTCATTCAATATTTTTTAAAAATATTATTTTTTAAGAATAGAATTAGTACAAAATCAAAGAATATTAAAGACAAGAATTAAATTAATATAACATTAGCCAAATTATTGACAAATATTTCCATAGTCAAGCAATTTTAAGGTTGGACATGAATATAAATAATATAAAGAAAAGTACCTCACTCTTTTGGCATTTACAAAGGAAGGTGGTGTGTTTATCTCATCCTTTATGTGATCATCTTACATAAGGAATATTAGTGTCACCAAGGAGATGTGTTCACTCATAATAATTAAATTCATCATGAAAGCTTGATCAAAACTTGGCTTAATAAAGAGACTAAAAATATCTCTATTGAGCATTGTTTCTATATAATTACATTTATATTTTACCTACAAAAAATCCGTTAATCAACATATTTTAAAAAAATCATTCTTGCCAAGACAATAAAGAAAGAAAGAAAGAAATATGAAGGCACTCTTAATTTTGGTAAAATCAAAGACTAAACATCATTGGAATGAGGTTTTTTCAATCATTCAACTTATCTCCAAGATAGCCTACTCATCTCTCATGTAGACTAGGAAGCTACAAATGAAGGTATTCAACCATAAAATCAATTAAATAATAAAATTATGCAAAAAAAGTTAGAAATGTTGTGTACACCTTGTGAAGTGTGAGAAGAATAATGTAGAATGTTACATGGAGAATTTTTCAATAGGACCTTTTACAATAGATGATACATCTTCATTTTGAAATAAAGAAACTCTGAGTTGTTAAACTACTAAATTCTCACTCTAGTGGAATATAGAATTGAATCAAGATGAATAGTTTTGTAATTTTCTCACATGTTTCAATGTTGATTTTGAACTATAACTGTGTCATACAAGATTCAAGAATAGTGACCAGTGAAGTGTGTGGCCTAAACCAATATGAATTAGGATGTGTCAATAAAATAACATGATGTAGCTGAGAGAGAAAGAGTAACTAGAATTGGAGATGATGCAATGTAATGTGAGTTTTCATCAAAGGGAAGACAAATTTCCTCAAGAGTGTTATCAAGATCTAAAAGGTGAGTGTCCTTAAATATTTGTGAAATATATGGTAAGTAGATTTCCCAATGAAATGGATCCTCTAGACATGCATAACCCTACTATAGAGAATCACTAGAAGCTTTTGAAAAAATACTAAATTTTGACGTATCAACAAGAGAAGGATGTAGGTTTTTCTTCATTATAAATGGGACATAAATGTATGCCAATCAAATAGACCAATCATCCTAGGAGGATATATCTACACAAAATGAGGCATGAAAATTCTTAGTATGCACCTAGTTATCCAAGGAAATATTGCTATCATATAAAGATCTAATGTCTTCATATAATTTTTGGATGATGGTCGAAGAAGTGAAACGGAATTCACTATCCTCTATGTGATGTAGAAAATCCTAAAATATAGTTATACATATTATTCCATTGACTATATCATTATTTTTACACCATGCATTCTTTTGTTCATAGTCACATGGCTTATGAATGAATCCAAGGAAATAGGGTAGTAGATCCTTCTCCATCATGTAATTTTGTATCTCTTATTTCCAAGAAAAATAGTTCATTGAAGTCATCCTTACAACCAAATTTTTAAATTTAATTTACTAAAATCTATTATGAAACCCCCAAAAAGTGGAACTTTATTTCAATTCATGATTATAATCAATCAAATAATTTTTTTTCCTTATGAATCAATTAATATACCCCCAAATAACAACAATTTGGAACTTTATAATTAGTACATAATGCCAATTACCACTAAAAAAAACAAAGTGTTCTTTATTCCAATGATTTACAAATGCTCAAAAACAGTCTCTATATTGATAACTAACTTATGAACTTTCAAAAAAGCATTTCTTAAATAATTGTTTGTACATGTACCGAAATCAAGCTTTTGAAGTTCTCAAAATAAGAACATAGCATTTGTGAGATTTTTTTTAACCATAGATAAAAATCATAAAATACCTACACCACTATGCAAAGAATTGAAACATAGCCAAGATAGAAATAATTACTTCAAAATTAGAGCTTGCATGCCCAAGATATTTCCTTCTAAAAATAAAGTGAAAAAGGAAAAAATCTAATGTGAGGGAGAAATATTGGAGGGAAGGAGCTACCAATGTAAAGCTAACATCATCACAAAAATATTCCTCGGTCATAAAAATATATTAAACCACCATAAAAATATCCAAAACTACCTTCCTTGATTAGGAACCACCTAAAAAAAGCTAAAAAAGTTACTTCATAGGAAAAAAAAGGTTGTTTACTTCTACTAGGGGGGCAATAGCAAGATGGAGTGTCATTAGTGGTGAGCTTCAAATTTAACCACCTTGGTAGTGTTTTTGTGTAGTTCGTTGATACTAGTGTAGTGTCATAAATTGTCACCCTTGACAATTGCACACTATGTTTGGCACCCTCCTAAGTGCATGTTCTTAATTATGCTTATTAATTATCCATTTTTGAAAAAAAAATTAAATATTGGAAATTAAATTAAATATATTTAAAGAATTATAAAAAAGTAAAATATGGCTATCTAGAATAGGGCATCCTCACCCTATTCCCCCTATTTAGGCCCTAAATCTCAAATTTTATTGTTGGCCTTAATATGTTTATGAATCCAAAATTATTTATCGGCTTGTCATAAATGTTAATGCAAAATATGTTGAACCTCATATAAATATGTCTTTCCTTCCATTTGAAAATTTAAGTCCTCATAAGCAATATATTGAATTTGAATATCATTCTAGCATACCAAAGGAAATTTCAAGAGAAAAATAAGAAGAATATCTACAACATATTTTCAGCCAAATTCGTGTCTACAACACATTGAAGAAAATTTATGTTTATACATTGCACAATGTTTCACGATTATCACTATTTGTTATTATAAGCACTAACACTTGTAGAATCTTCAAGAAACCTTCAATTTCTCTTTGTATGTGATGAGAAAAATGACTGTTTCAGTCCAACAAGGAATTTAGATCTAAGTGGTACATTAGAACATTACCATTTATTGTTATTTTTTATCCATTTTCCTCTGCTCTCCATAGAGTATGTGATTTATATTATTATCATCATAATAATTTGTTGAGGTGGAAACACCAAAATGGGGTTTGACTAAGGTAAGCCTCCATATGACCCAACCCTTCTTTCCTTTTGCTTCTTCTAGGTTACAAGATTGAACTAGATTCAAGTGGATTAGAGACCAAAAGACTTCAAAACCCTAAGGAAAGCTTTTAAGTACCTTCTCTCATCAAATTAAGGCAAGTTGATTATTCATAAATTATCAAACTTCAAAATCTAATCTTAGTAGGAAAAGACCTATAGCCTATGATGCTCCAATATAAGTTTTGAAACTCTAAAAGCATCATTTCTTGACTAGTGTGCCCTTGCCCTTGTCTAGCCAATTTTATATCAAATTTTTATGCCAAGTTCCCTACTATCTGCACTTTTGTTGTATATTCCTCACATTTCATAATAATTTTTCACTTTTATCTCATTTTACCTAGTTTTACAACATCAATAATGACATCCACATCTCACCAGCACACCCAAAAAAAGGGGACCAAAGCCTTAACTAGCTATTTGTCTCTCCCTTGAGGATAACAACCAAATAATTTCTCTTGTTTACTTTTGTGTCACCTAATGTAGGTGGCGGAATGTGTGATTTAGGTTAGCCATTATCCTTAGATCCCATCTCACCATCTCACAATTGGTGACTAGTGTAGGTGGTGCTACACCCCACCTATTTCTATAGGATGTAGTATATGTATAATTTTTGGCACAAAATATACCTAATAGTTTGTGCAAAGTCATATGATCCTAGTGACAAATTTCTTTTTTTCAAAATAATTCCCTACTCTGAAAGTGAAAATTCATATATCAAAATTAGACTTTTTAAGGACTTTTGAATGTAATGGTGAGGTTTTCCTAACCTAAATATTTCCCATTTGAATTTATTTTTCTAGATTCAAGCTTCAAATCCCTTTTTTTAGACTACGTCAAATGATCTCCAATTTTACTTAAATGAAAGTTAATTCTAACATTCTCAAATCTCCTGAGTGAATTGGAATAGTTAAAAACACTGCTAGTACAATCAAAAGAGCTACAATTTACTAGATTAGAAAAAATAAAAATGCATATTGTAGAGGAGGAAATTTGACACCTCAAAATGACATGATCTCGATGTAAGGAAGCTATGGTAGCAGAATAACTTCCTACACTAATCTTAAGAGGAGGATAATGCAATTTACTATAGAGCTTTAACAGTTATAGATACTTAAAAAAAATATATATTTAAATATGATGTATACCACAACACAGTGATTTACATGGGGAAAGCCCTTTCAGGAGAAAAATCTCACACTCCCAAAGTTGCCCAATATATTATTTAAAAATCACAAAGATTACAATATACTTGCAAAGCAAGCTTCTCACAAGATTATCACAAACCAGAGATCCAAAGGAAACACAACCACTATCAAACTCTCAAAATACATCATAATACATAGTTGTAAGACAATGCCCTTATAAAATAGGGCTACCCTCTAGGGAAAATTTAGCTAAAAAAATATCAACTGTGAAATCTAAGACCTAATGATGAATGGTCCAAATTTACAATAATAAAATATAAATATTTAATTTTTCTTTTGGGGTGCTACCCTTGATCCCCCACTGAGGCGCGTGGCCCCTAAACCCCCCATTGGGGGGATGATCCCCCAAACCCCTCACATAGGGGCCACCCCCTGCGACCCCCATCATTTTCATGTCAATAGTACCTTATGTATCAACATGACCTTATGTAATTGCAAGGTTAAGACACTTTTTTCAAACAATCAAAGGGTGAATATTTCTCAACTATCTCATGGATCAAAGCTTAGGTGATGAGATGAGAAGACAAATAATTTTTCTTATATTTATTAACATATGTAGAATAAAAATGAGAGTTTTAGAAATTGAAAGAGAAGATTGCAAAATTTCTCTAGATAAACCAACAAGCTCTTGGCCAAGGATGGTAGTGTGGTGCATGGAAGTCCCCATGGCATATTGTAGTCTTGTAGAATAAAATTTGAGATTTTCATAGGAAAAAATGAAAAAACCTACTAAATATTTGATGACTAAAATCTCAAAAATATGCCAAAATGATAGAATAATTGAATGAAAAAAAAATTGAGAAGATGAAGCTCTCTTTAGGTGGTGGTGATGGTGGTGAAGCGATTTTAAAATTGGAAAAGGAAGGAAACTTTGGATTTGTAATAAGCATTAATGGTGGATAGCTTGATGATGGTAAGGTTATGTCAGGTGGGTGCTTGGCTAATGGTAAGCAACATGGGTCCCCTATTACGGAAAATGAATTTTCTAGTGGGAAAGGATCCTAGAAGTTTTCTTGACCTTCACATTCTTCAGTGTCCTTCTTTGAACGAAATAATCTTGGTGATGAAAATTTTGGCCTTGGTTAGATAGTTGATGGTTTGGGAGCAACTTTTTCTAGCTCAATTCTTGGGGTTGATAAGACGAGGGCGATCTCTTCTCAGAATCCCCTCAAATGGTCTAACCTGTTTCATGTGAAGCCCAAAAGTAAAATCTCTTCACCTCCTATCGCCTTTGTTTCTAATATGAAGACAGGAGAATATTCAATCTCAGTCCCAGACTACATAGTTGAGAAAATTGTATCTAATATGGATGACTCTTTTGGGAAAATTTGTGGGGCCTTGTCCTCATATTGAGCTAGTTCATAAGTTTTCTTTGAATCGGTGGAATCCTAAGGGATAGATGGATGTGGCTACAATAGCTAAAGGATTCTTTTTGTTTACCTTCAACTATGAAGATGATCTCTTGTAGGCTCTTACACGTGGTCCCTGGCTTATTGGGAATTCTTCTTTGATGTTGAAAAGGTGGGAACCAGGTTTTAACCCTAACTCATGTTCTTTCTCAGTGGCCCCTATTTGGGTGAGACTTCTAGGTCTCCCTCTTGAATTTTGGGATGAAGAATTCTTTAAAGGGATCACAAATACCTTTGGGTGCTTACTATCATTTGACTAAATGATTGCTTCTAGAAAGTGCCTTATTTATGCTCGATTTTATGTTAATGTAGAACAGTTAGTGGATCTTCCTTCTTTGATGAAGATTAACTCTAAGTTTGGTGTTTGGGATCAAGTGGTGGAATTTCAATCTATTCCTTTTGCTTGCTTCCATTGCAAGAAACTGGGACACTAGGCTAAGAAATACCCTCTAAAAGTGGAGAAGAAGGTGGTTAAGTAGTGGAAAGAAAAGGAAAAGGTTCCTAGGGTAGTATCTTCAGATTCTATGGAGAAATATGGGGTTGAACCTATAATGGATATGGTTATGGATGAGAATATCTTGATTCTTGAGGGCCAAATGGAAATTGAAATGCTTGAAATGAATCCTAAGCTAGGTGGTTAGGTGATTCCAACTCATCTTAGTAATGAGGTGCCTTGTGAAGGTCTTAGGTTCATGGCTCCCTCTCAGGTTGAAGATCTGGAGCCTGAGGTAGATGGTTTGGGCTCCCCTCCTTTGGATTCTTCGGTTAGTGGGCTTTTGAAGTTTCCAAATGATGGTAGCTCAAAGATTGAGAGGCTGGAGGTTTACTCAAGGATTGAATTGAAGGAATTTGGAGAAATGGGTGATCCTGAAATGGTTGACCCCCCTTATATTCCAATGAAAGGTAGAAATAGAAAGAAACAATCTCTCCCTCCAACATTTTAAACCAAAAATAGGAAAATCTTAGATTGTGGGTCTTAACCAAGAGGTAGGGGTCATCCTCCTTAAAATGTTACCAAGGACAAGGAGAGTCGAATGGATATTTCTAATGGGACTCAGAGGACTTTGTGGGAGATATGCTCCAAGAGTTCCTCCCATAAGCTCTCATGAAGATCATTTACTTGAACATAAGAGGGTTAAATCACACTCACAAGCATGATCTCCTTGCTAACCTTGTAAGGGATCATAAGTCTGATATTATTTTGATTCAAGAAACTAAGATGGGGCTGGATCAGTTATCTAGAATTAAACATAAGCTTTTCAATAATTTTGGTATGCATTGTTCTGAGGCAGCTGGTACATCTGGTGGTATTGTTACTTTTTGGAATTTGAAGCTGATTCAGGGGGCAGGTAGTGTTTGAGGACATTAATCGTGTGGCTACTTCTTTCATCAATGGTCATGATCAGTTCTCTTGGACCCTTTCTACTATTTATGCTCCTAATAGTAAGAGTGTCCAGAATTTTTTGGGAAAACCTTAGTTCCCTTAAATCTATGCATCTTATTGCCAATTGGTTGGTAATGGGGGATTTTAATATGCCCTTGCATGATGTTAATAAATTGGTAGGTTCTTAGATTATGGATCTGATAGTAGATATGATCTCATGAATCTCATTAATGCCAATGCTCTTCTTGATTTGGATCTTAAAGGGGCCTCTTTCACTTGGTCTAACCGGCATGTGGGTGAAGCTCTTATCCAGGTTAAGCTTGATTGGGACCTTATCTCCCATGACTGGGTTATCTCTTATTCTTGCTTGTTGTTGGTCTTGACAAGGATGGGGTCTGATCACTTTCCTCTTTCCCTTTTGGTGGATATGCTGGGGAGGGGAAAAACATTTCCTTTTAGGTTTGAAAAAATGTGGACCTATCATCCTAACCGGAAATTTTTGACTCAAGCCCGATGGAACATTCAAGTGGATGGTTTGGCTATGTACAAGGTTGCTAAGAAACTAGCTAATGTGAAAAGTAATGTTAGGAGGTGGAATAGTTCCTTCTTTGGGCACAATTTTTTTGAGAAGGAAGATGTTAATAGGGAGATTTTCACTATTCATAAATTTATTCAAGCATCTTGATATGATCAAGTGCTCGCTCATAATGCGAATGTCCTTTTATCTCAATTGCACAATATTGTGGCTAAGGAGGAATTTTGGAAGAAACAGTCTAGAATTATGTGGTTAAAAAGTGGGGACATTAATACGAGGTTCTTCCACCTCTCTACACTGAAACATCGAGCTTCCAACCATATTAATTCTATAAATTTCAATAATCAAGTGTTGGATAAGGAGGCAGATTTGCAATAAGCTGCCTCTTCCTTTTTCTCAAACTTGTTATCTGTGGAAGGTATACTAGATTCTAAGTGTAAAGATGATCTTCTTAAGGATATTCCTCATATAATCTCTGATGAGCTTAATCTGGAAATGGTTTGGATCCCTCTTAAGGATGAGATTAAAAGTGTTGTTTTATCTTTTGAAGGTAACAAATCACCTAGTCCTGATGGTTTTTTGATGTTTTGTTTTCAGTATTTTTGGGATGTTCTTAAGAAGGATGTTGTGGATGCTACTAAGCAATTTTTTTGTATTGGTAATATTTTGAAGGAATTAAGCTCCTTTATTTTTCTTTTTTTTGTAGAAATCAGGGGCCTCCTCTTTTGATGATTTCCAGCCTATTAGTTTGTGTAACTCCATCTATAAGATATTCTCCAAGGTGTTGGTTGTGAGATTGTAGAAGTTTCTTCCTCAAATTTTTTCTATCCAACATCATGGATTTGTTGTAGGTAGGTAAATCCTTGGTTCCATTCTTACTATTCATGAGAATATCCACTCTTTATCTGTTAATAAACATGCTCGTTTTCTCCTGAAATTGGATTTTCTTGAATCTTATGATAGAGTTGACTGGGATTTTCTTTCTAAGATTCTAAGATCTTTTGGTTTTGGGGAGAAATTGGTGGTTTTGCTACTTCAGTTCATTTCTAATCTAAGTTTTTTTGTTCTTGTTAATGGCTCTCCTCCTCTATTTGGATGCTCAAGGGGTTTGAGACAAGGAGATCCCATCTCTCCTTTTCTCTTTATTATCATGGTTGAATCTTTGGGTCACCTCATCCAAAGATTTATTAATACTGGTCAGTTGTTGGGATTATCTCCTTCATCTCAGAATCATATTTCTTCCCATCAATAATTTGTGGATGATACACTTATGCTTGGGGAGTCATCCGTTAAGGAAGCCAAATCTATTAAACTTATTTTGTAGAAATATGAGGCTACCTCGAGGCAAAATATTAGCTTGCCTAAAAGTTTTATCTTCTTTCTCAACACTCCTGAATATCGACAACATAAAATTGTAAGGATTTTGCAATGTAAGATTGGGGAGCTTCTTGCGTCTTACTTGGGTCTCTCCTTGTGTTCTAACGTGGTTCCTAACTCTTTCTGGCAAGGTTTGATTGATAATTTTAACTCTAAATTGGTGGGTTGGAAAGGGGTGTTGTTGAGTCAAGCTGGGAAAGTGCAATTAATCAAATCTACATATTAGAATCTTTCAATTTATTCTCCCAGCTTGTTTCATATGCCACAAATTTTTTTGGAGAAGCTAGAAGGCATTCAAAATAATTTCCTTTGGTCTGGGCTTGAAGAGAAGAAAATAATACATCTAGTCTCTTGGGATGATGTTTGCAAGCCTAGAGAGTTGGGTGGTCTTTGTATTCATAATATTAGAGAATTTAACATGGTGCTACTTGCTAAGTAACTATGGAACCTGTTGGCTTTTTTAAAAATCCAATTGGATCTCACAGGTTACCTATGGACTTTCCATTTCCAATAGTCAACAACTTGCAAGGGGTTGGCCAACGAATGAGAGAAAGAACTTTAGCTTTCCTCCTACACTTTGGGCTCTGCAAAACCCGGGAGGGTGATCCCACAATGTATTTATAAAATTAATTCATAATACCTCCACATACATTGTAAATTCAATAGATACATTCTTGAATCAGGACTTCGAGTACAATGATTTATGAGAATTTGGAAAATCCTTCACACCTAATGACTCAAAGTAGAGAATGGGAAAATCAATGGATAACCTCAAAAACCATCATCATTATAAGTGAAATTTGATTTAAATGAATTGAATCTTTGACACAATTTAATTGGCTAGGTATACAAAAATTCAACTGATGCATAGAACAATGCCTTATCAAAGGGTGACGGGGTCAAATTTGCAAATAATAGTAATACAACAATTACACCATTGACATTGACATAATATTATGGATTTACATTACAAATTCATAACTTAGAAGATCTATATAGACAATTCTTAGAAATCCTATATCACAATACATGAATCAATGGTCGCACTAAAGCATTTAATCAATCCCTTGAATTGAGGCATGTAATGCAAACATACATCTAATCACAACACTTAGAGACCAATTAAATAATCCTTAACTACTTCATTGCTAATTCATAAATCATTTCATAGGAGAAAATTTGCTTTGAATCTTCCATTAACTGATGCGAAAATGCTACAAATATTGTAAAAATTTTAAGCTACTTGTAAAGATGAACTCATGATCCTCGACTCAGTAATCAATTCAATAAACTTTCATATTTCCTGGTAATGTTCTCAGAGGAGTACCTGAGATCCAAATTTTTTTTAAAGACCATGCACAATAGCCTTGAATTCCCTTTTATAAGATTAAGGGAGCAAAAAAAGCATCAGGCTATTGGCATACCAAATTACATTTCACATTGAATTTTGCAATATTTCATTTCATTTCAACCTTTTGGTAGTTATATTTGCACTTTACAAAATGGGGGGAAAGAACCAAAAGCGCAACATTTAGATGAGCATACAAAACCTGCTCACATGCTTGATTGGATCTCCACGTGTATATTCTACTAAGAGGATATAGATTTCTTTGTGTAAAGTTTTTTTCAAAGACTAGACCTGTATTATACTGGACCATGTTCTATATCCATTTCACCACCCCTTTTATGGTTTACTCAACATATTTATCTAACCAATCCCTGTACTCTTCCTTAGTGGGAAAATTATCATCAAGCAACTTCTACACTTTGATATTATAAGCATTATACCTCGAATCTAATATTACTTGGGCCTCCTTCATAAAAGTTTCCACTCTTGTCTCAATTTGGATAAATTTATCAATAAAATCATTTAATACTGATAGGTCCAGTTTATTCTCGACATACACCATTTTAGGACACTTAGCCATCAAATGCTTGAACAAATCTCTCCATAACTCATAGTCCTTTAACTCCCTATCTTCATTGAGAATTTTAGGCATTCCTTGCTCCTCCATGTCCCTAAAGTCCTTCACTTTACCTTGCAATAGTCCCCCAACTCTTTCATGGAAGCCTGTAATTTCACCAATAGTCTCAATTCTTTTGATTGATTCATGGAGTTGCTCTGGGGCTTCAAAATCTCCTTTTGCATTTATTTGAATTTCTGTCAAGCTGCTCAACCTACTACTCCACTTATTCTAGGTGTTCATGAAAACCTCTTGGGTGTTTTGAAACCTCTCATATGCTTCATGGACACCTTTATATGCTAACCATGTAGTCTCTGCCTTTAGAACAATCCTATGCCATTTGTAACTAAGGAGACCCTTAGCCATATCTTTGGAAGTGTTTCTCATGCCTTCTTGTAGCTTGTCATTCTCATCCTTGGTTGTCTAGAGCTCTTTCTTCAATGTACTAATTCTCAATTTTAAGGTATCCTTATCCTGTGGTGAAGTATTAGGCGAAGAGGTTGGGAGGGAATTTTGGCTAGCCTTGGTGAGATTAACCCTTACTTTGTTATACTCCTCGACCATCTTATTGTGCTTTTCCAAAAATTTTGAGTACTTAGCCTAACTAATCTTTGTAGTATCAACACCCAACATAGTTGAATGCATTGCCAACCTTGTAGCTTGTGGGGCTGTCATATCTGAAGCTCTTCCAATGATCACATCTCCCGAGAGGCTAGTCATTGTTCTACTAAGTACACATCTTCCTGAATCTGGAGTTAGAGACCAACTAGCCAATGCATGTAAACTGGGACTAAAACCCAAAGCAAAGGTCTTTTCGTCAAATGTCTCCTAAAACACCAAAGCACTTGGGTCACTTTTAATTGCATCCAAGGCAAATATGGAGGAAAATCCCAACCAGGCATAACCATCATTCCACTATCTTTAACTAACCTCTTGGCCTCCACTAGATTTATTTGGGAAATTTCTTGGGCAATTTCATCTTCAATCTTGTTTTTCACCTCTTCCTACTGGGAGGGATCAACTACCTCCATCATTGCTTGTATTCTATTATTTATTTCCTGAGCCTTTAACTCAGCAACAAATTCGCTGAATTCTTTTGAAGCCACAGAAGAGTCATCTTCCAAGAATTTAGCACAAGCTAAAATCCTTGCATCATTATCTCGGATCTTATCATACTCCGAAGGCACTTACCTATCATCTGGAACAAAAGGTTCCTTTGCATCTCCAACATCAGGGTAAGATAATTCTTGTTCTACTGAGTGCTCAATGGGATTTGACTCAGTAGAAGGCTGGTGTATATTTTCTTCAACATCTGACCAATATCTTTAGGGGGTAATTCCATGGTAGGGGTGTCCTCAATGTCCAATGGCTTCTACTGAACCTCTGGTGCCACCAAATACTTTGAATGACCACCGGTCTTCATCAAGTGCTCCTATAAGGCAATCTAGGCCAAGTCCTCTACTTGCTTCACCTTTTCTAAGAAAGTGTCATCACTGAAATCACTAAGGAGCAATTCCATTCTGGTAAACTTATCATCAATGTGTTTATATGGAATTTCATAAAAGGAAATATTTCTAATAGATCTTTACTCTACCTCAACAATTTTTAGCCATACTCTTCCCCTATCCTAAGCAAAATTTGTCATTAGCAAGTTCCTTACTACATATTTCTTGAAAAGAAAGTCGTGAGGCTTGTACCCTGATATTCCTCATTTAATATTCTCTTTGTCAATGACTCCTTCAGGATCAAACTTCCTAGCAGGGGCTAGACTCATCCTTAAATTATTCACCATTATGCAAAAAACCTCATAAGCCTCCTTAGCAGTGACAACAAAATGATCAAAAGAAAAGGTAGTTGCAATGATAGAGGCCTTCCTAGAGGCCCTAAAATTCTTGGCACCACTATTATCCATTTTCTACATGATCTCCATATAGTCCAACCTATCAGAGACATATACAGGAAATACATGTGGAGCCACAACAGTTCAATAGCATATGATAATAGTGCATTTTCCATACAAATACCAATCTCCCCAATTACATTCATAATTGGGGTCATTTCCACATTCCTTTGGCCTTAACAAAGCTCTAATTGTCTTAGAAATCCTCTCCACTGGCGCTACCCCCATTTGCACCAAGATAGTGTGCTTTATTGCATTATAGAATAGAGTGTAATATGTAGTGGAACAATGCAAATCCCAAATGTAGGTCCACATTTGTATAGGTAATCTATGGTTACTGCCATCTACCTGCCTCAATTGCAGATACCTACTGAAAACCTCCCTTCCTTGATATAGGAGAATGTGCATTAACAAAGAGTAATGCTTGAAAGTCCATGGGATTCTTCTCTCTTTTAGCCTTATTAAGTCATAATGCAATTTATCAATACCACTGTGAGCATAATTGAACCACCTGTGCTAGATATCCATAATCATAACTAGCATGGATGATGGTATCCTTCCATCACACTTAAACCCAAGAAACTGACACAACATGTAATAGGTGTACCTGAAGTAGTCGACAAATTATTTGCAATCCAAGGGTTTGACCTCCTTGAGTGCAAATGTGGAACCCTTTTCTCACCTATACTTAGGTAATTCACCTTTCCTGTACCCAACCCTATGCACATTGTAATACTTCTACAAGTTCTCCATGCTAATTTTCTCATTAGCATCAAGGTTCATGTTGAAGAATTATTTGAATTTGATCCTCTTTATCTCTAGGAGGTTTTTAATAGATGTGTCAATAATAACCCTATTGACATCATCATATTTGATTGTGAGTTGTAGCATTAAGTCCACTTGCACAAAGACATTCAGGACAACCAGCTTTCCCAGGTTATATCCCCAAACATTTCGGCCAGGGTGAGGAGCATCCATCCTTGTAAAGGCATTCACAAACAACTCCAAACCCTACTCTAGTAGAACAATATCACCAATATCTACTACGAGGTGCTTAAAATTTGAGGGTAACAACCTATCCCCTGTGGCCTTCCTACCACTCACTTTGACATCCAGAGGCTGAAACTTGTCCATAAAACAGACATAATTCTTTGGTTGCCCTTTCTTCCTATCAAGGCCTTCGATTTCATGTGTTGTTTCATTAGAGGTTTGTTGTCTCTTTCTCTTTGACATGGGTTTAGAGGTGGAGGACTCACCTGGTTGGCTCATCCCTTTCCTTAGACTAGGGTTTCCTTCTCAATTACAACTCTAACTAGGTGTCGAATTGACAGTATAAAATTTGAAATTGCAATTGCAGAGCACTATTAAATTCTCCAATATCACCCTATCCTAGAATACACCCCAATTCATATAATATAGAAAACCCTATTCTAACCCCAATGTATGATTATGGACATAAAAAACACAAAGTCAATTCAACAAGAGAATAATATTTTCAGTACTTAGTAGAGACTTACCTCGGAAACAACCTGTGCAACCTTCCTCAACTTGTGTCTCCTCCTTGTCCCTGCTTCATTACGATTCTCATAGGGAAGATAAGGAATGAAAATTGAACCCTTATACAATTACTTTTCTCAGTACAAGCACCATTAATGGCACAAGGTAGCTCACGCGAGTGAAAATACCTACTTTGTCAGTTGCCCATTTTTGGTTGAATACACATCGTTGATTTACGAGCTTGAAACCTTAATCCTACAATTTGTGTATACTCGCCACCTCATAATGTCCTTTCAGTGATATGATATGTACCAAGCGATAGGCGAGGAAAATAATACTTGTCTCCCTTTTGGGTATGGCATCGGATGTCGCTACTCCCAAGTCCACTTTAGGACTCCAACTAGCGATAGTGGGGAGGCCAATGATGAGATACAAGCCATCAATCTTTGATAGAAGTATTTTGGCCATTGATTTTACTTTCATTGCTCATCGCTTGATAACCCATCTATGGCCAAGGTGAGCTAGTGAAACACTATATCCAAGCAATGGGAAATGACTCTCATATTGGTGGTCATGATTTTTTCTTCATCCTGCACAAAACAATCGATGATAGTTAAGAAGGTAGTGATGGGTCAAAATGTTGATTGCATCACTTATCGGGTGTTACTTCCCCATTGACACACATGAACATGTGAAGGACTACATGCAGCCAATAGAAAGGAAGGGTATCACTCATCGTGGGTTACATAAGGGAATTTGAAAATGAACTAGCGATAGGCGATGCAAACACTTAGAGCTCAACTTAAGGAATACTTGCAGCATGTGTGCCAAAGGTTGTTTTAAAAGGACCACCTAGTCACAATGAGAAGGATAATGAAAGGGCCGGTAAAACCATGGGACTAAAGGCCATGAGGGATTAAGGAAAAGATTGGGAACAAATATAACTAGTCAACTCAAAAAAAGAAGCCCAGAGACCAAATGAGGGTACGAACATGAAAAAATTGCAAAACTAGAACCCTAAGGCAATGACTATCAGGGTTTAGTCATAATAATTTAGTGGAACCAAGAAAATTTCAGGGGTTCCACCAGTTTGGGGATGTATGCCTCTTGCAAGCATAACAAGATCTCAAAATCTTAGGTTAACACAAATGAAAAGAACAAGGACCAAAACCAAGAACTTATCCAGAAAAGACAAGCAAACACAACAAAAGGGAAACACACCACACCTATACACAAACCTACAGGACTATATAATGTACATGAAGAGTAACCTATTTCAAGAGAAATAGGGCTTCAAGAATTGTCCATGTACTGACAGTTCAAGAATTTCACCTATCAAGGACTGCAAGAAGTATGATTCTTTTCCGTGTAATTCAACAATCAAGTATGGGCCCAACCACAATGGATCAAACTTCCCATGTTTACCCTTGTCTTCCATTCTTGCATTCCACATTAGTACCATGCTCCCAAGATCAAAATTTATTTTAATAGATCTCTTTTCATATAGGTGCTTAACCTATAACTACAAATTTTCATTTCTTTTATGGGCTTCTCTCCTGACTTCATCAAGCTCAATTAACTCCTCCATCCTATGTTGCATTTCATCACAAACATCATCATCATATTCTTGGAAAAATTTGTGCATCTTCATTAGATTGTTGTGGGGAATTTTAGCCTCAACTCCATACACCATGTTGAATGGGGATTGTCCAATGGCCTTTTTGATAGTAATCTTATCAGCCCACAATGCAAGCTGTAACTTTGAATCCCAGGCTTTCATATTTTTATCCAGTATTTGCTTGATGATCTTCATCAAGCTCTTATTACTTGATTCAGCTTTCCCATTCCCCTGAGGGTGATATGGGGTAGAATAAGATATATCTATGTCATGACAGTTATAAAAATTGATGAACTCTTTAGACCTAAAGCACATAGCATTGTCATAGATGAGTCTTATTGGAATTCTGAACCTGCTCAAAACATTATTCATTAAGAAATCAATAGCCACTTTACTAGTGTCCTTTTTAGTGGGAATAGCTTCAACCCACTTGGTGAAATAGTCAGTTGCAACTAATATCCAGGCATGTCCTCCACTAGACTTCTTTGACATCTCTTCAATAAAGTCAAGGCCCCATTCCTGAAAAGGGGCTTGAAAAGATACCGAACGTAGTGGAAAATTTCTTGAGAATTTTAGCTTACCAGTAAACCTCTAACAAGCATCACATCCTTTCACAAATCTGTGAGTGTCCTTGAAAATAGTAGGCCACCAAAAACCTGCCATCAATACCTTATGAGCAGTGGTCTTGGCCATATAGTGTCCCCCACATGCTCCCTTATGTAGTTCAATAAGCAATTCCTCGGCTTGATCACCATCAACACATCTAAGCAATATACACTCTGGGCTCCTCCGCCATAATTCACTATCTATAATGATGTACCTGATGGCTTGTAACTTCAAGGTCCTTCTCTCATTGTGGGGCATAGCCTGAGGGCATCACATGGTTTGTAGATATTCAACAATCCTCCTATACCATCCACAAGTCTGCATATCACATAAAGGTGCCACATTTTCATGTTCCACTTGATTTATTTGGTTGGCTTCCAAATTTGTCTCAACCATTAATCTGGCCAAACCCTGTCCCCTTACCAATTTAGTAATCTGAATATTTATGTCAAACTATTGAATGTGGTTGATTCATCCACATCGACGACCTGTGGTCTCTTGTTGGGTGAATATATCTTTGACCGTTGTAGTGGGAACATAAGCGAAAATGGTAGCTCCAACCAAGTATTGTCTGAAGTTCTTAACATCATTTACCAAGGCATAAGATTGCTTCTCAGTGGCATCATATTTGAGTTTAGCAACTTATAAGTTTTTGGTAGAAAAGGTGATAGGTTGTTCAAAGCCTTCATCATTTTTCTATAGCAACACACCTTCTACTATGTGGAATGATGCAAAAGTGAATAGTTGGAATGGTTTGACATAATCTAGAGATTTCAGGATTGGGGCCTCCTTAATTGCATCCTTTATGGCTTGGAAAGACTTTATAGGCTCCTCCATCCATGATACCTTCTCCCCCCTTTTTAGCATTTTGGAAATAGGTCGGACAATTTCAGCAAAATTTGTGACAAACCTCCTAACAAAATTTATTTGGCCGAAGAAGGATTGGATTCCTTTTACATTCCTGGGTTGTGAAATTTTATCTATAGTTGCCACTCATTCCGAGTTGATTCTAACTCCCTCCTTTGAAAGAATATGGCCTAGCAGCTTTCCCTCCTTGACTCCAAAAGTGCACTTCTTGGGATTTAAAGAGATCCCATACTCCAATGCTCTAACAAAAATCTTATCTAGGTGGGAACAATGGTCCTCCCCCTTCTTACTATGGGCAGAAAGATCATCTTGGTATATGGCAAGGAAAAGATTAATAAAATATGAAAAAGCTAGATCCATAGCTCTCTGGAATGTAGCACCTGCATTCATCAGGCCAAAAGGCATTCGTACGTATACAGATGCCCCCAGGGTGTTGTAAAGGCAGTTTTGTATTGCTTGGGTTCTCTCACCATAACCTAGTTGTAACTTGAGAACCCATCCATCATCGAAAGAAACTTGCACCTTGTGACCTTCTGGAACATGGCCTCCATGTTAGGCAGAGGGTAGTTGTCCTTTAAGGAAGCCACATTAAGATTCCCAAAGTCTACACATAACATGATGTCGCCATTCTTTTTCCTAACAAGAACTAGGTTGGAGACCTAGGAAGAATTCCTGATAGGTTTAATGATGCCAGTATCCCTGAGCTTTGTAAGCTCCTCCTACATTTTTGGCTGCAAGATTGGATTGATCGGTCTTTTCTTTTGGCGAAACGGCTTCGCTTCAGGCTTCAAAGGGATTTCATGTTGGAACAGGTCCTCCCTATATGCTTTAAGGTCATCATATGACCATGCGAATAAATGCCTGTATTTCCGAAGCAAGGCAATTAGCATACTCTTCACATGAGGTTTCATCTTCTTTCCAATGTACACCCTTTTAGGCGAGTTCTCTATCCCTAAGTTTATCTCCTCCCAGTCCTCCATATGAGGAGATGTTTGCTTATTATTTGCCTTGTCAAGACCGTCAAAGACCCTTTCTATTGCAACCAGTCCCCTGTGAATCTTATTCATTTTCAAATGAATTATGTCACTCCCAAACAATGTTTCTTTGCCATCAACCTCAACAAAAAATGAACCAAATTCAATCTCTTGACTTTCATATTGGTCAATACAATGGAGAAATCTTAGAATGTCATTGTCATCATCAAACACCTACCAATTGTAGATGTTTTCAGGTATTGTAGGCCTGGTCTATACTTCTATACTTGAGATACCATCAAATGTAATGTCATCCAGCTTGACAACAATGTTGGCTAGCAATTTTGCCCTAGAATTTTTGCTTCTTTCTATCCAGTCTATGCCAAATGCGTCAAAAGCTTCTATGGTATCCTAGACTGCATTCTTGTACTGCTTAAGCCTCTTATCTTTAGCAGTGAACCTAGATCTAACTTGGGAGACCACCAATTTAGAATCACCTAGTACACTAAATAACTTGATACCATGCTGGGAAACCAACTTCAATCCAAGCGAAAGGGCTTCATACTTAACAAAATTATTCGTATAGGAAAATTGCAATAAAAAGGAATATTTGAAGGTCTTACCTTATGGGGAAACAAGAATAATGCCAACACCTAAGCCATCCTTCCCATCAAAATACATAGTCCATAGAGCATCCTCGTGTGAGTCATTAGCAACTTCTTAGCAAATCGATGCAGGCTCTACATCTTCCTCTTGAAATTATTCTTCAACCCAAAAGGAATCAAGATCGATATCCACAAAATGAATCCTTTTCAATTCTCCTGGTCCTTCCACATGCTCAATCATATGACACATTTTGGGCTCCCTTGCAATCTTAACATTCCTTTGGTCAATCGAGAAAGTGGCAAAGGACAGGTCACATTGTATACTTCCACCCATAGAAGCACTCCATTGTCTAGATAATACCATCCCATATGTCGGTGGGATGTCCACCACTATGATGCTCATGAATAATTCATTTTTTGGGAATGCTACCAATTTGTATGGAATTTTATTGATTATCCCTATAACGGGCACCTCCCTTGAATCCATAGCGTAGCACTTTCCATATGTATTGTCTACTTTCAAACCCATTTCCTCCATGATTTTCATTGGCATCACATTGGTTGAGGCCCCTGAATCAATCATATAATTTTTGAGCAACTTACCATCAATGATTAGGCTGAGATAAAAAGGGTTAACTTGTCTTGGGTTAGCAGTAATGGTAGTTCCCAGATATATCTCAGGATTTTCATCTTTCACTACTTTGACTTCTACATCCTTCTCCTGACTCTTACTTGTTCCAGGCTAACCCTCAATCATTTTGCTACTACCACTAGTGACAATACTGTTGATAAATGCAATAGTCTTATCCTTATGTTCATCAATCCTCATCATTTCTAGTAATGGAACTGTGACTTTGACCTGAGATAGGACGTGGAACATATCAACTGAGGAGTATCTTGGTAGTTTAGGGAGGATGAATTCTCCAAGACACACCTTCCCACCTTGTCCTATAATCTTTTCAACTTGGGGTTTATCACCCTCAGTTTTCCCGGCTTGAGGGGAAATTTCACCATCAATTTTTGCTCTACTATTCTTCTTGGCCCAAATCCTTACTTCTTTATTTTCTTTGGGCTTTGTATCATCTTTCTTATTTGTTGAGCTAGATCTTTTGTTGTTTTCTTTAACAAACATACTACCAGGGGTACCCTGGTCACCACTCACAGTTCTATTCCTCAATTAGAGATCACTCCTTGCTTTAGTAGCTAATGCAACTATATATATTTCAATTTCTTCATTCAAAGGTCTTTGTAGAGAGACACTATCTGTCTCCAAAGTGTATATAGTACAATAATTTTTTGTCTCTTCATCCAAAAAAACCTGTTGGTGATGTATACTAGCTTCTTGTTGTTGTGCATCTACATCATTAGTATCAACATCATCACTGGAAGAATACTCACCACAGTCAACGTCAGACTTAATCATGAACACATTTTTCATTTGGTCATGGCCTTGGGGAGAGTTATATTCTCCCTGGTCATCATGGGTCTCTTCTACAGATCTTGCAGTGGCACATTGTTGTGACGAGTGGGGCATCTGGCATACCTTACGCCAAGGAAAATCATCAACAACATTAGTAGAATTCCTCTGCAAAGGATTAGGTGTGGCCTAAGCATTTTTTGGATTGTTTTGAATAGGCTTCCCATTGTGCCAGTTTGTATGGTAGGGTAAGTCTTGTAGCCTTGGAGGCCTCTCATTCCTCTGGAATTGGGGCTTATCATTCTTGGCAGCCTTCAAAAAACTAAGAACTTGATCTAATTTCTCATCAGGGGCCACAACTTTATTTGTCTTGTCATTCTGGGTCCTTGGGTTCTGTAGAAATTTAGAATCATCTCATCTTCCCACCTTACCAGAGGCTTTTCTATTATTCTCAATATTCAATGCCATCTTGTAAGCCTCCCTCAAATGTTGTGGGTTTTTATCTCTGAGCAAGTAACACATTTTTGGATCATAAGCATTACTATGCACAACTAAGCATGCATTCTTGTTAGGCCTTAGATAAGCAAGGAATTTATACATTTCCTTTTGAAACATAGCATTAAAATCAATGGCTAGTTCATTATGCCCTTTAGTTATTTTATTGAAATCATTAATTCTAAAGCGTGGATCAGTATGATCCCCATACTGTTCCCTAAAAATGTGGTAGAAAGAATCCTTTGAATTAATCATCTGGCTGAATTTTGTACCAGTCCCTAGCATCTTTTGTCAAGGACTGCATAAAGTACTTCATGGCGACACCTTCGTCCCATAACTCAAAATCCTCAACGAAGCTTTGGAAAGCTTTCAAATGGTCTTCACCACTAAGATAATTGTTGCCAGTGAACTTGGCTACATGTTTCCTTTCATTCTTTGGATATCCAGGAATATTTTTGAAACATAGCTATCTATACCTGTTTGTATGCAACAACCTTCTCCCAAAAGGTTCTTCCTCATTATTCTTCTCATCATAATTCCTTCTTCTTTCATTATTACCCTGCAATTTTCTATAGTGGGAATCATGTCACTGGTTAGAATGGACTGTTCTAACCTTGGCTTCAAGTTGGGAGGATGAACTGGAGGGGTTCCCATTAGGGGATATTTTCTCTTCCAAATGGGAGCTTGGGGATGATATATGGATCTAGGAGCTCTGAGCTTCAGGGACTGGACCATTCAAAGTAGACTCTAATAAACTAAGTTTCTTCCTCATCTCATTATTCACAACAATAAATTCCAACACCTTTGTTTTCCTCTCCAATTCTTAATTCTCTCTCAGTAATTTCTCAATTAAAGGGACAGACTCATCTTGTGGTGTGCCCTTCTTAAGATGACTTTCCTCATTTATCTTAACTCCCTCCATAGGTTTCTTTTATTTATTAGCATTTTGGGGGCCCTGGCTCGCACTTTTGGGTGAGGGATTAGTTGGGATAAGAATCTTTTCAACACTATTGGTTTGCGAGTTTACGACAACATTATCAGCAGAAGGGATTGTAGGGACCTTGGACACAATTTCCTAAACAACTAGACTAGTTGTTTGAACAATCTCAATTGCAAACCTATCTAATTCTTCCATCTCCTCAACCTTCCTTCACAACATATCCCTCTGAATTATTGCATCCCTAATCCTTCTCTTTCTCCGCCTACCTCCTCTTCCTATTTTCGTTACACTTTGAAGCTTTTTCATTAAGCATCCTCATATCTTTGAGAACTTATTCTTCTTTTGTCAAAGTTGAATCACCATCAGATGCTATTATAGCATCATCTTGGTTAGGGGTAAAATTATGAGAATATTCATCATCTCCTATCAACAAATCTAAAGGGATAGGGGTATAATGGTAAGAATCAAGAGTCAATTGCCCCTCAATCCTAGCCCATCTAGCGCTAGCATTATCTCTTTGTATTTTGTCCCTTTCCCTCCTTTTTATTTCTTTTAATCCAAGTTCAGAGGATTTCTCACCCATAATAGATTTCATGTAAACTTCCCCAATCTCATTAGAACTGTGATCATCAAAATATAACAAATTATTTTCACATTTTGAATTAGAACTAGAATGACCACTATGTTCAGGAAGAGGGTGAGGAGTAGACTTACATTTTTCAGTATCCTTTACCTTTACCCATTTCCTGCACAGATTCATGTTCTTGGGTAATTCTCCTTCCAACTTCTTCTCTGGATGTTTCTTCATGTGGCCCCGAGTTCCCCGCATTTGTAGTTGGATTGTCTTTACGTCTACCAAACTTTTCGGCTTCTTTCTCTTCTTGTTCATCACTTCCTTAATATCCTTACACAATGGTTCACACTGGTGTAGAGAGTTCAAAGTCACCACCCAAATTCCTTGGGACCAATTTCTAGCAATTGTGTTACAATTTATGTAAATCTTACCAAATCCTTGGATATACAAACACACTTTGAAAAATGCAATATGTTTCTAAATGAACCTCAGACACAATCCTTTGAAAATATAATATGTCAGAAACCTAAAATAAACCTTAATGAGAGATACGGTAAATACTTTAAACAAAAATTAGCAATACTTCAAGTAAACTAACTCTATACAAGAATATCACTACATAATATAGTGATTTTTGATAAGGCGTTCTGTAGACTTGCTATTGCAAACTTACTCCCCAGTACAGTCTCCAATTAGTTGGATCTTTTTAAAATCCAACTAGATCTCACAGGTAGCCTATGGACTTGCCATTTCCAATAGTCAACAACCTACAAGGGTTTGGCCAATGAACGAGAGAAAGAACTTTAGCTTTCCTCCTACACTTCAGGCTTTACAAAACCCAGGAGGGTGATCCCACAATGTATCTATAACATTAATTCATAACACCTCCACATACATTATAAATTTAACAAATACATTCTCGAATCACGACTTGGAGTACAACGATTTACGAGAATTTGGAAAATCCTTCACACCTAGTGACTCAAAGTAGAGAATGAGAAAATCAATGGATAACCTCAACAACCATTATCATTATAAGTGAAATTTGATTTAAATGAGTTGTTCTTTGACATAATTTAATCGTCTAGGTACACAAAAATTCAACTGATGCATAGAACAATGCCTTATCAAAGGGTGACGGGGTCAAATTTGCAAATAATAGTAACAAAAAAATTATAGCATTGAGATCGACATACTATTATGGATTTACATTACAAATTCATAACTCAGAAGATCTATACAGACAATTCTTAGAAATCCTATGCACGATACATGAATCAGTGGTCGCACTAAAGCATTTAATCAATCCATTGAATTGAAGCATGTAATGCAAACAAACATCTAATCGCAACAATTAAAGACCAATGAAATTATCTTTAACAACTTCATTGCTAATTCATAAATCACTTCATAGGATAAAATCTGCTTTGAATCTTCCATTAATTGATGCCAAAATGCTACAACTATTCTAATTTTTTTAAGCTACTTGTAAAGATGAAATCATAATCCTAGACTCAACTATCAATTCCATAAACTTTCATATATCTTGGTAATGTTCTCAAAAGAGTACCTGAGATCCAAAAAAATTTGAAAGACCCCACATAATAGCCTTGAATTCCCTTTTATGAGATTAAGGGAGAAAAACAAGCATCGGGCTATTGGAATACCAAATTACATTTCACATTGCATTTTGCAATATTTCATTTCATTTCAACCCTTTGGCAATTATATTTTCACTTTACAAAATGGGGGGAAAGAACCAAAAGCACAACATTCAAATGAGCATACAAAATCTATTCACATGCTTGATTGGATCTCCACGTGTATATTCTGCTAAGAGGATATAGATTTCTTTGTGTAAAGTTTGTCTCAAAGGCTAGAATTGTATTATATTAGACGATGTTCTATATCCATTTCACCACCCCTTTTGTGGTTTACTCAGCATATTTATCTAACCAATCCCTATACTCTTCCTTAGTGGGCCAATTATCATTAAGAAAATTTTGCACTTTGATATTACAAACATTATAAATTACATATAATATGACTCGGGCCTCCTTAACAAAAGTTTCCACTCATATCTCAATTTTGATAAATTTATCAATCAAATCATTTAATACTGATAGGTCCAATTTATTCTCGACATCCACCATTTCAAGACACTTTATCATCGGATTCTTGAACAAAGCTCTCCATGAATCATAGTCCTTTAAATCCCCTTCTTCATTGAGAATTTTAGGCATACCTTGCTCCTCCATGTCCCTAAACGCCTCACTTTCCCTTGCAATAGTCTCCCAACTCTTTCATGGAAGCCTGTAATTTCTCCAACTATCTCAATTCTTTTGATTGATTCATGGAGTTGCTCTGGGGCTTTAGAATCTCCTTTTCCATTTGTTTGAATTTATTTCAAGCTGCTTAACCTACTACTCCACTTATTCTAGGTGTTCATGAAAACCTCTTGGGTGTTTTGAAACTTCTCATATGCTTCATGGACACATTTATATGTTAACCATGTAGTCTTTGTCTTTAGAGAATTCCTATGCCATTTATAATTAAGGAGACCCTTAGCCATATCTTTAGAAGTGTTGCTCATGCCTTCTTGGAGCTTGTCATTCTTAGCCTTGGTTTTTTGGAGATTTTTCTTCAATGTACTGATTCTCAATTTAAAGGTATCCTTATCTTGTGTTGAAGTATTAGATGGAAAGTTTGGGAGGGCCTTTTGGCTAGCATTGGCGAGAGTAACCCTTACATTTTTATACTCCTCGACTAGATTTTTGTGTTTTTCCAACAATTTTGAGTACTTGGCCTGACTAATCTCTGTAGTATAAACACTCAGCATAGCTAAATACATTGTAAAACTTGTAGCTTGTGGGGTTGTCATCTCTGAACCTCTTCCAATGATCACATCTCTCGAGAGGCTAGTCATTATTCTTCTAAGTACACATCTTCCTGAATCCGGAGTTAGAGATAAAATAGCCAATGCATGTAAACTGGGACTAAAACCCGAACAAAAGGTATTATCATCAAATGCCTCCTCAGACACCAAAGCACTTGGGTCACTTTTAATTGCATCCAAGTAAATTATAGAGGACAAACTCCAACCAGGCATAACCATCATTCCACTATCTTTAACTAACCTCCTAGCCTCCACTAGATTCATTTGGGCAATTTCTTCGATAGTCTCATCTTAAATCCACTTTTTCACCTTTTCCTACTTGGAAGGATCAGCTACCTCCACTGCTACTTGTATTATATCATTTATTTCATGAGCCTTTAACTCAACAAAAAATTCCCTAAATTCCTTTGAAGCCGCAAAAGAGTCATCTTCCAAGAATTTAGCATAGGCTAAAAGTCTTGCATCATTATCACAAATCTCATCATACTCCCAAGGCACTAACCAATCATCTGGAACAAAAGGTTCCTTTGCATCTCCAACATTAGGATAAGAGAATTCATGTTCTACACGATGCTCAATGGGATCTGACTTAGTAGAAGGCTGGTGTATATCTGCTTCAACATCCTATCTCTCACCAATATCTTCAAGGGGAAATTCCATGGCAAGGGTGTCCTCAATGTCCAATGGCTGTTGTTGAACCTCTAGTGCCACCAAATCCTTTGACTAGCCACCAATCTTCATCAAGTGCTCTTTTCTCTACCTCAAAAAAATTCAGTCATACTCTTCCCCTATCCTCAACAATAGTTGTCGTTAGCAAGTTCCTTACTACATCTTCCTTAAAAAGAAATTTGTGAGAATCATACCCTGATATACCTCATTTAATCTTCTCTTTGTCAATGACTCCTTCAGGATCAAACTTCCTAGTAGGGGCTACATTCATCCTTAAATTATTCACCATTATACCAAAAACCTCATAAGCCTCCTTAGCAGTGACAATAAAATGATCAAAAGAAAAGGTAGTTGCAATGATAGAGGCCTTCCTGGAGGCCCTAAAATTCTCGGCATCACTATTATCCATTTGGCACAAGATCTCCATAAATTCCAACCTATCAAAGACATATGAAGGCAATACATGTGGATCCATAACAGTTCCATAACATCTAATAAGAGTGAATTTCCCTTACAAATACCAATCTCCCCAATTACATTCATAATTGAGGTCATATCCACATTCCTTTGGCCTTAACAAAGCTCTTATTTTATTAGAAATCCTCTCCACTAGCACTACCCCCATTTGCACCAAGATAGTGTGGTTTATTATATTACATAATAAAGTGTAATTTGAAGTGGAAAGATGCAAATCCCAGATGTAGGTGCACATCTGTATAGGTAATCTATGGTTACTATCATCTACCCGCTTTAATTGCAGATACCTGTTGAAAACCTCCCTTCCTTGATACAGGAGCATGTGCATTAACAAACAATAATGCTTGAAAGTCCATGTGGTCCTTCTCTCTTTTAGCCTTATTAAGTCATAATGCAATTTCTCATCAACACAGTGAGCATAATTGAACCACCTGTGTTGGATATCCATAATCATAAGCATCATGGATGATGGTATCCTTCCATCATAGGTAATCCCAAGCACCTGACACAACATGTAATATGTGTACCTGAAGTAGTTGAAAAATTATTCACAGTCCAAGGGTTTGACCTCCTTGAGTGCAAATGTGGAACCCTTTTCTCGCCTATACTTAGGTAATTCACCTTTTATGTACCCAACCCTATGTGCATTGTAATACTTCTGCAAGTTCTCCATGCTAATTTTCTCGTTAGCATCAGGTTTCATGTTGAAGACTTCTATGACTTTGCTCCTCTTTATATCGAGGAGGTTTTTACCAGACGTGCTAGTAATAAACCTCTTGACATCATCATATCTATCTACGAGTTGCAGCATTAAGTCCACTTCCAAAAATACATTCAAGACAACCAACTTTCCTAGGTCATATCCCCAAACATTTCGGCCAAGGTGAGGAGCATCCCTCCTTGTAGAGGAATTCACAAACTCCCAACCTAATTCTAGCACAACAATATCACCAATCTCTGCTATGAGGTCCTTAAAATTTGAGGTTAACACCCCATCCCCTGTGGCCTTTCTATCGCTCACTTTGACATCCAGAGGCTAAAACTTGTCCATAAAACAAACATAATTCTTTGGCTGCCCTTTCTTCCTGTCAGGGTTTTCAGATTCATGTGCTATTTTGTGAGAGGCATGTTGCCTCTTTCTCTTTGATGTAGGTTTAGAGGTGCAAAAATCACCTAGTTGGATCATCCCTTCCCTCAATCTAGGGTTTCCTTCTCAATTACAACTCTATCCAGGTGCCGAATTGATGGTATAAAATTCACAATTGTGATTGCAGAGCACTATTAAATTTTCCAATATCCCCTATCTCAAAATACACCCCAATTCATATAATATAGAAATCCCTATTCTAACCCTAGCATATGATTGTGAACATACAAAACACATAAACAATTCAACAAGAGAATAAGATTTTTACTACTCAGTAGAGACTTACCTGAGAGAAAACCTCTACAACCTTCCTCCACTTGCATCTCCACCTCATCCCTGCTTCATTCAGATTCGCATAGGAAAGGTAAAGAATGAAAATTGAACCCTTATACAATTACTTGGCTTAGTACAAGCACCATTAATGGTAGAAGGCAACTTGTGCGAGTGAAAATACCCACTTTTCAGTTGCCCATTTTTGGTTGAATATACATAATTGATTTACGAGCTTGGAAACTTAATCCTGCAGTTCGTGTGTACTCACCACCTCATAATGTCCTTTCAATGATATGATATGTACCAGGTGATAGGTGAGGTAGATAATACATGTCTCTCTTTTGGGTATGGCATCGGGCGTCACTACTCTCAAGTCCACTTTAGGACTCCAACCAACGATAGTGGGGAGGCCAGTGATGAGATACAAGACACTGATCTTTGATAGAAGGTTATGGCCATTGATTTTACTTTCATCGCTCATCACTTGATAACCCATCCATGGCCAAGGTGAACCGGTGAACCACTATATCCTAGTGATGGGAAATGACTTATATCGATGGTCACGAGTTTTGCTTCATCCTACATAAAACAACTGGTAATAGTTAAGAAGGTAGTGATGGGTCAAAATGTTGACTGCATTGCTTATCGGGTGTTACTTCCCCACTGACACAAACGAACATGTGAAGGACTACATGCAGCCGATAGAAAGGAAGGGTATCTCTCATCATGGGTTACATAAGGGAATTTGAAAATGAACGAGCAATAGGTGATGCAAACACTTAGAGCCTGACTTAAGGAATACTTGCAGCACGTGCACCAAAGGTTGTTTTAAAAGGACCACCTAGTCATGACGGGCAGGATAATGAAAGGGTTGGTAAAACCATGGAACTCAAGGCCATGAGGGATTAAGGAAAAGACCAGGAATAGATACAACTGGTCAACTCAAAAATAGAATCCCAAAGACCAAATGATGGTGCGAACATGAAAAATTTGCAAAACTAGAACCCTAAGGCAATGACTACCAGGGTTTAGTCATAATAATTTAGTGGAACCATGAAAATTTTAGGGGTTCTTCCAGAACCTAATCTTTGCTAATAGTGAGTGGGCACGCATTGCTATTGGTAAGTATCTTAGAGGAGTGGACCGTATAAGAGATCTTTCTAGTGGCTTCTCTCTCTGTCTGGTTCTGCCTTTGGAATTGTATGGTAAAGGCTAGAAAAATAGTTTCTAAGGGTTGAAGTGGCAATTTGGGAATGACAAAAGAATTATCTTTTGGGATGATTGTTGGTTTCACAATATGCTCCTCAAAGATGAGCTTTGGGTCCTTCCTTTTATGGATTTATGTATTCAAGGGTTTGGAAAAAAAAAATTTATTGTATGGATGGTTTGTAGTGGAAAATATTACATGAGCTGGAACCTAGTTTGTAAGGTCTCTTTAAATATTTATCTTCTATTGATATTCCTACTTATGCCCCAGGTGATCAACTTGTTTGGAAGTTCTATTCTAATGAAGATGCAGAGGATTCATATCATCTTTTGATTGGGTGTAGGTATGTGAGGGAGGTGTGGACTCATATTCTATCTCTCTGGAATCTCTATTGGGTGTGTCCTTCCTTGATTAGGGACTTGTGGTCTCAATGGGTGGGACCTTCCTCTAACCCTTCTCTCTCTTTCTTTGGTCCCTATATGTTCCTCACCTTGCTTGGGGTATTTGGTTGGATTGAAACAACAAAAATTCTAAGGACTCTACTCTTTTTTCCATCAGTGTGGCTTTTAAGATTTGTGCGGCTATCAAGGAGAACTTTTTATCTAAGGTTTCATTTCAGAATGGCCCTAAGATTGCGGTTATGCCAGGTGACATTTCTATTGCACATAATTGGAAGTTTCCTTGTTATATCTCTCTTCCTTTGAATAAAGGTAAAGCTTCAGGAGATGATGTTATCTAGAAGGCTCCCCAGCTGGTTGGGTGAAAGTCAATTTTGATGGAGCTTCTAAAGGTAATCCGGGTTCTACTAACTATGGGGGAGTGTTAAGAAATTTTAATTGTAGGTTTGTTTCCATAGTGGTTCTCCCTTTGGGAACCTAGACAAACCACTTCGCGAAAGCATCAGCTACCTACCATGGGTTGAAGGTTGCTTAATCTAAAGGTTTTAGGAAGATTTGGTTAGAGGGGATTTGTTAAATGATTAATAATTTGAAGAATTCTACTCCTCCCTCATGGACTATTGAATCCCTAGTTTTAGATGCAATTGACATATTAAATTCATTTGATGAATTTTATATATCATATATTTTCAGAGAGGGTAATGGTTTAGCAGATATCTATGCTAACATTGGAGTTAGCGTACATAGGACTTTGGATGAGGATGATCCCCTTTCTATAGAGGCCATTTCTTGTCTCAATAATGATCTCCAAAAATGCTAAGGAGGGTGTTGGCTTCATAATGACCTATTTTCACATAAGCCTGTTCATGTGGCTAATTACCCTTTGGTGTGATCTCGACTTGGATCGTGCTTGGTTTTTTGATGACTTGAAATGCATCTATATGGGGTAGTCTTTAAGGAAAATAATTACCTTCTGCCACCTTATCATTTTCACACATATTGTGGGTTATTCTTTACCTTTATTCTTGAGGCTTCTCCTCATTTTTTGCCAATTTCTCAAGTTATTGGGTTTGACTATGTTTGTGATCATGGGTAGAGCAAGGAACAGGGATGAGCCATTTTCTTGTGATACCTTGAAATCCAAATATAAAGTGTGGGAATAGCTACAACTGGGTGGGATTATGCCATATATTGAGAGACTCCATAGGAATGATCCAAAGGTGACAATTTTTTTGTTAAGGGCTAGAATAACAGGGTTTTGAAGCTGGGTTGAATTGAATTTGACATTAATGAAGAACTTATTTCTAGTATGATCATGGTCCTATCTACTGAGGGCAAGAAATTTTATAAATACAAGAATGATTCCAATGCAACACTAGAGATCTTTTTTAAAGATGATGAAAAAAAGAAGTTAGAGCTCCTGCTAAATGTGGTGGCTACTATCGTAGCTCTATCAAGGCTCTTTAGGGAGACATCGTTAAAGAACTCATGAGGTATATAACTTTAGAAGGTCATTTCTCTATCCCATTTGGTTATCATTTTGTCCTTTTGAACCACTTTAGGCACAAGAAGAAAGTTTCTTTTCCATTTTATTTGCTGGCATCCTTGGAAAGTGGGATTAAGGATCACAAGCATAATCGTAAAAATCCTATGCTTCATGTTGGTTTATTTCTCCTCATTTCAGATTATGCCAAGTCTTATGTGGTTCCTAAGCATCCTGAGAAGGTTTCTAAAGGGAAGAAAAATAAATTGGATTTGGAGTATGAGACCGGGTTGGAGGCAGATGATGATTATGAACCTGACTTAGAGGCTTCTATGCAAGTCTACTCGGAGCCTCCTGCTCATGTTAAGGTAGGTAAGAAAGGTAAACCTACACCTATTTATGTGGACTATGAGACTTGTAGTGATGAGGTGGCTGGTGAAAAACCCAAAAAAATTGGGAAGGGTGATTCCTCTGCCTTGATGAAAGGGAAGAAAGTTGTTGTTGGGGAAAATATTGAAACACCCCCTGTATCTAGGTCTAAGAGAAAAAAGGTCATGAAGGGTGGGAGTAGCAAGAAGATGGCTAAGTGGATTGGTAGCCCTATCTAGGAGGATTCAATTGGTTCTAATTCTCCTCTTAATATTGTTGGCAAGCAAGATGATATGCCTGAATAGGGGATAAAAATGCAAATAGAGGAAGGACTATTATTGATGAAATTGGAAGCTCTCTTCGCAAAATACAAACATATGTTGCTAAGGATAAAGGTAAAGAGGTGATTGATAGTCAAAACATGAGTAGTGACTCCCAAGAGGTTGAAGTGGAGGTGATGGATGTGTTCAATTTTAATTAAGAGGATTTTCGTAATGTTCTAGGCTTGGTGAAGGAGGGTACTATCTATTTAGGCTATTCAAATGGGATTTCCATGAACAAAATATGACCAATGTGAAGGTTCGTGGTGCTATGCGTAAAGTTAGGAATCTTTAGAGTCCTCTCTACAGGCTCAAATTAGCTATCTTTTTGATGCTTTGAAGATAGTTGTTGATGAAATGTTAAAGTTGATGTAAATTTTTGAAAAGAGGATTATGGCCTTAGAAGAGAAAATAGAACAGGTTAATTTGAAACTGGATAAGGTTGTGGAAGTGATCAAATCTACTGGGGAATGAAGCAAAGGGTTTGAATATCCTCAATGAAAGGGTGAGGTAGTGGATGGAGCAAGATCTGGGTGGTAAGGACACTGTTGGGAACAAGCAAGGGATGGCGAAAGTTTCGGTTGGGAAGGATGCTATTGGGAATGTTGTTGGTTTGCCTGGTGTTTTGATGAAAGAGGTAAGTGAAATGGGGCCATGTACTCAGACCCACAATAAAACTAAGCTAAAATTTGGGGTACCTGCCAAAGAGATTTATGAAGTAATGGATGCACATCAGAAATAATTGATAGCGATATGGAGGTTGTTAATATTCTAAAGAATTTGCAGTTGTTGTGTTTGGTCCTCCTTTTATGGTAGCTATTTTTCTTATTGTATGCTACTTTTTGGTTATTTGTTAGTCTGTGTGTTTATATTTTGAAGCATCTCTCTTTTTTGTAAAGGGTTTCGGGGTCCCTCCAAAACCCGCTTTACCTCTAATAAAAAATAGAATAATTGAATAATAATAGGCTAACAATAATAAATGTAATTTAAGTGAAATGATATCTAATGAAAAAGAGGAAAGTAAAAACTCATAAGAGGTCCATGAATGAAGCCTCCTGCAATTTTCTACAACTTAAAAAACTTGCACACATGAAGATGAGAAAATGGTTGGGGATATTTTAGGGACTTACCTTAGTCCAACCCCTGTATAGGTGTTCCCATCTCCATAAACAACCAAATAGATAGAGATTGATAAAATAAAATAGATGAGATAAATAAATAAGTAGACGAGCTAGAAAAATGTGCTATCAAAGTAAAATGATAATGCAATAAGAAAAGTAGAGCTACCCTCCCTTTAGCAAAGGAGGAATTTTGAAAGGAAGAGTATGCAATGTCAAAGCTTGTGTAAGATATGCTAATAGTGTCGAATTCTTGATGTAGAGATCAAGAATGCAAAGAAAATGGTAAAGAGAGTGAAAATAATTCTTGAGATGAAAAAGAATGAGACAATGATCAAGAGAGAGTGAGATAGATTGAAGCATTATGAAAAATTAAGAGTTTGGAAGAATTATAGGCATACGAGGAGCCATTTTGGAGTGCTTGCAAGCTGTAGAGGCTTTACACTTTACTGGTAGATGAGAAGTGTAAAGTCCAAAGAACTATGTAGTTAGGAATATTTTCGGCATGTTCACGTGGCACACAAATTTTTGCATGGCATGTGGCCATCCACAAAAAAGATTCACTTTAATGATTGAGAATGGATGGGTTAAGGATAAAATTAAGGTTAGGTGAAGGTAATATTGCACTATGAAATTTAATTAATCTAAAGGGGAGGTTATAGAATGAAAAAGTTCATAGAATGCAATTTTTGACATTATATTTTTCCTCCACTTTAGTGAGCATGTGTATTCTAATATATGTGAGCTAAAGTAGAGAAAGAGGTTGAAGAGAATATACCCAAGATGAATAGGACATGAATCTTCAATCCAATATATGTGATTGAAAAGCTAAGCTAGAACACAAAGAGGACATGAGTCTTTTATCCCATAAAACTAATTGTAATCTCACCACAAACATGTTATCCATAGACAAACATGTTAGGTGAAAAAGAAAAAAATAGACATGATAAAAATTTGATCAAATAAAAAGACAATGTTGATAGGTATGGCTTGCAAGTTGTGTTATGTTAGATACAATAAGAAGATAGGATTGTTGTTGCTACAAATTGTGTTGCAAAATAGGCACAAAAAATACTAGTTAGGTTGCCCCCAAGCTAGATGATGAGATCAAGATGAAAGAAAAGTCTAGTTAGGTTGCCTCAAAGCTAGATGACGATATCATAAGACATATTTTTTAAAAATATAAATAATCCAAATATGATAGTCCCCCTTAAAATGATAAATTCTAACAAAGGAGCACAAGTCATTCCAAGGAGAAGAAAGATAGAGAAATGTATTGTGTCATGACATACATAACGAGATGTATGCATGGAATGTTATCACATGAGAGATAACACATAGAATCCACAATAGGGATAGATTTAAGAAGCCCCCCCTTGGTGAAGGTTTACAATCTTGGTGAATCTTGTATACTTCTTGAAAAAATATTAATTTTATTGGCAAAATTTTTTGGTTTTCAAGAAAGAATATAGTCTCAATTGACGAATCTTTTGTAATCCCTAGAAGTCCATGGAAAATTCTAGCGAATTGCAATTTTTTTAAAACCAATAAATTATTTTCATTAGCAATTAAAACCTATTTTCAAACCAATAATATATTTCTCTTGGCGAATTAAAGTTATGCTCAAACAAATAATTTTTTTTTGTTTGCGATTCAAAAATGTTTTCAAACCAAAAAATATATTTGCATTGGAGAATTAAACCTATTTTCAAATGAATTTTTTTTTGGTGAATTAAACACAATCTCAAACCAATAAAAAATTTGTTGGTGAAATAAACTGGTATGCCAATAATAATTCATGGCATGGGTGGTGAAAATATCAAATGCTACATATTGTTCTATTTCGACCAAATTCCTTCATAAAGTGTCTAGAATGGGGACAAGTGTTAACATATTAATTATTTCTAAAGTCAGATATCAGTGAAAATTAATATAATCCATGATTGTTTGATGAATTTTTGATGGACAGTTGTAGTTGCATTCCAGAAGAAAATGTCTAAAACACTAGACTTGTGAATTAAAACCACTGGAATAACACTAGAGGCGTTAGATTTCCAAAAATCAACGGTTGACATTTTATTACTTATTAAATCACTTCAAGTCATGACACCCAAAATAATATTTTATCATTGACTAGCTACAAATAATTGATGGTCGCTTAAGTTATGATTTAAGCCTTTGGAGTCATTATGGTGACCAACCCCTCATCCTAGTTGATTACCAGTTCCATGGAGTATCAAAGTCAGGTGAAAAATAGTTGCTCATGAAAATCAATAATTGATATCGATGATTAATGATCGGGTGGCTCCTGCACACCCGCACTACTGAGAAGGTGATGTCATCATTTTTTTGTGATAATGTTGGATTGTGACATTTTTCGTCTATGTGACTGACCTTTAGCTCATGGTTAATGGTCTAAAAGGAATCAACGGTCAACACTAAGTTCATCAAAGATCAACGGTTATCACAAGATGGACGATTGTAGTTTCATTCCAAAATTAAATGTCTGAAGCACTAAACTTGTCAATTCAAACCTATGAAATAATGCCAAAACTATTAGACTTTAAAATATCAATGGTTGACGTTTTATTATTTTTTAAATCACTTAAAGTCATGACTCATTTTTTTTTAATTAATATTGTCACATGACCAACTTGATGTTCTTCATATCATTTATAATATATTTCGCTTTTCTTTATTTCTTCTTTTTTCTCAATTTAACTGTGATATGGAGTTTTCATGGTGTGTCATGCTACCTAAATATTTTTGGGAGAAAATAAGTGATGATGCATATGACAGATGAAAGTTGGGTATGGTTTTTATAATTCCTTGTGTGCAAGTTGAGGATTCTATAAGAATAATTGTGGGTAGGGAATGGCTTCAGAATAACCCTTATGATCTATTTTATGAGGTAGCTTCAGTGTTCTTGTCCAATTACATGGAAATTTTTCTTAATAAAGGTTTGGTGAAGATGTTGGCATTACATTATTTGTAGCCTTTCATTTACTCTATTTCTTTGTTGGAGTTGGCACTGGAGTGTTACAATTTTGAAAGTGGGTTAGCACCTGTTGGTGGAATCTTCCGCAAAGTGGAATTGCATGATTCTATAGCATAGGATCTTGCCCTGGTTAATATGAGATGTGGTTTGCTATGTGATACAAAAAATGAATCATTAAAGAGACTAGACTTTTGGAGGAAGGATTTGGGCGATTCCCTTTTCTTCTCTATTGTTACTTTGTTAAATTCAATTCACCTTCTACTCAAACACCCAGTTGAGGGCCGCTACTATTGTTACATAATTTTTTAGTAATGAATTGTGTCTATATTTTATTGTACAACAAAATAGCTCTTGCAATATGTATTTTGTGACTAGTTTTTTGTCACAGTTAGTGGCTTTTTGGCCAAACTGGCTATGTATTATGGACTTTAGTCTTTAGTTACTTAAGTTAAAATAATTTTCGTGGCTCCATATTTGTAAATCATTTTTTCTTTGTTCAATATAAAAATGTAGATTTTAAAACTAATAGTAATTATCAATATATTTTTTTTTATCATAAGTGAGTGAAATTTATTGTGACTTATTAGTGGACATTGATAATGATTAAGCTACAACAAGTCATTTAATTCTCTCTTTTTAATGGTTTGAAGTACTCTACCTGTTATTTAATTCTTAATATTTTTATGGATTTCTACATATGTGTCAGATTGTCTTTCATTGAACAAAATGTGGTTGTGGTACCGCGGATTAACAACATATGTACATCCCAAGTGAGCAAAATGTTGGATTTGATCATATAGTTTTGATAATAAGTGAGAAAAAAATATTGTGGCTTATTAGTGGACATTGATAATGATTAAGGTACAAAAATCCATTTAACTCTCTATTTTCAATGCCTTGAAATACTCTACCTTTCATTTAATCTCAATCTTTTTATCAATTTTCGTATATATGCTAGATAGTCTTTCATTGAAGAAAAAATGTATGCGGTACTATAGATTAAAGTAATATATACTTGGGAAATATTTAAAAGATTCAAAATTAGGTTGCTCTTCTAATCCAAAGAAAGTGAAATGTTTGATTTGATAACTTGATACTAAAAATGTAGAAAGTATGGCATGTGGCACATGTTTTTTTTATTATCGATTTTCACATATCCATTGGATAGTCTTTCTTTGAAGAAAGTGTAGTTGTGGTACTGTAGATTAATTCCATATGTACATCCAAAGCAATTGATTGGATAGCTTGATATTGAAAAATTCACAATGTACTATTGATTCGATAGCTTGATTTTGACAGAGGCCCTCAAAGAGGAACTGTGGGCTTTCAGACTCATTATGTGCTATCCCAATGCACAGAAGCTGCATGCAAAAGGTGGGAGCAGATTTTCTACCTCTCATCTTCTGCATGAATCTGGTTCTCAAAGAGGATAAGGGTATGTGAAGGATCATCATGGACAAAACAGGCCCTTAAGTGGCAATGAAAATTCAGAAAATCGGAGTTAGGAAACTTGACATAAAAATCTGAATAAGTTATCTATATTATTTCAAAAATATGTATGGAAATAATCTATAGAAAATTGAATTTAGTTTATAAACTACTAATTTTATTTAAAAATAAATAAATCTGTTAAATGGTGAAAATCTGAAATTTCAATGCAGTAGTACTTAAATTTCAGGGAAAAAGTAAGAAGTAGGTGTCTATCTGACCACCCTAACCAAAATAAAATGATAATATTATTTTATAATATTTTAGATATAAGTAGAGGACTCATTTCCTGATGTGATGCATATTTTTTTATAATTTTTTTCCAAGTAAATAATTTATTTTTTATTTTTTATTACAACTTTTAAAAAATATAAAAACTCGTATGTCTAACCACCTTAACTTGGTCAAAACTTCATGATATTCATTTTTTTTTCTTTTTTAATCCTATAGTATGCAAAGCATAGAATGTGATGCATGTTTCGAATTCAAAAAATATGATATCGTTTGAAAGCTATAGATGTTTTTAATCATCCTATCAATCATGACTTTAGTCGTAATTCAAATAGAAAATGAATAATAATTATTTGTTAAATTCAAAGTAAAGAATAATTTATATTACTGGAAAGTTGAGAATCTCCTTTAAAAACCCTTTTTGTTTCATCAAGTTTGGGTAAAAAAAAATTGTCAACCAAATGGGCCATCATATCACTTACATATCACCACTTTTTGGCCCATCATGATCCTACACATAGACATAATTACATTTTCTATCTTCACAACTCCCATTTCCCCAGTATGGTAGGCAAGCCTTATGGATTTTCAAAGTCATTTGTTTAATAATATGGTATGGATCCCATAGCCACCATTACTAGCTTGGAATCAATTGTGTCATTTTGGGTTGTTTTGGTGCATTATATTGAGCATATTATAAATGCAAAACCATATTTGAGAGTATAGTTTGTATTGTCCCTAGCAGTAGAAGTAGCCAGTGACCCAACAACTTGGAATTAATTATGTCTGATGTAAAGTGACATGTGTCATTTATACAGAACAAGAGCTTGCATGCTCTACTCGTATTTAAAAAGTTGTGTGGCAAGTAAATACATACACCTATTTCCTGCTTGATTTGGGAATTATTAATGATAAATTAGACTTGATATTACCTTGATCTAGTGTTGTGATGAGTTTTACACATCCATAATAGGTCTTGAGCCCTTTTAAAGCTAAATAAACCTACTTTTTCCTTAATTTAGTGTTGTAAAGTGTATTTATTTACACCTTCACATTAAATTTAGGAGGCTTGTAAATTAAGTTGACCTAATCTAGTGTTGTAATGTATTGTACATATTCACATGGGATTTAAGGCCCTTCTAAGCTAAATAAACCCAACTTTGCCTTAATTTAATGTTGTAAAGTATATTTATTTATACTTTCACATGGGATTTTGGGCCCTCTTGCATTTATGACCTTAATATAATCATTAGTAAGCCCCTACAACCCTATATTATGCATCCCAAGGCATGTTTCAATCAAAAACCTGATAAGATCAACAAATAAACTTAACCTACACACTCCTTGACACTTTAGCAATCAAAATGGGCCCTGTGGGAACCACTTACCACTTTGGGTGAATGAGTCCCATCTAGGTGGGACTAATATGCCATAGATAGCGAATGAGTCCCATTTGGCCTATTTTCAAGGTTTTAAGCAAGAAAAAATGGGTTTTAAGTTCAATTTTATTAATGTCGGCTTGTGGGATCTAATTTACGAGATATTAGGTGGATTGCCTATATAAATGAGGTATTAAATCACTATTTCATTATGCATTCATGTTATCAAGTCAAGCATTCTTGAGAGTTAGGTATTCCAAGACTTCACAAGATCATCTAGAGAACATTCAAGATCACTTCTAAGGAATTTAAGGGAAAAATTCTTCATCAATTGTTGTAGAAATCTAAGATACATCATCATGTCAAAGTTATCAAGCATCAAATATTTTATTGAGCTAGTGTTATGATGTAGCATTGAAGATCCAAGATCAAGCATTGTTCTACACCTATTGTCAAGATCAAGATCTACATCCTTCATGGACATTTCATGTTGAGTTGCATATTTACAAGACATCATCTACAAGGCATCATTCAAGTTATAATTTTTCATGTCTCATGTCCTTGCTTCATTGTTTCATCATTTTGTTCAATTACCTAAATAGGGTTTGACCAAGGCAAACCCCTATTCACTAACAATCAACAATTTTTTCCCCTCTTTACATGTGTGATTACAAATTTAGGTGTCTTGAAGACTTGAAGGATCATTGAAGATTAGGTCACAAGCTTGAAGAAATTTGTTGGAATTGTCCCCTCATTTGCAAGACTGTAATCTTCACAAACAGTCACCTACAACCCCAAAATCAGAGTTTTAGATTTGGAAATAAAGTGGACCAGAAAGAGCAGACTTTAAAGACCAAATTCAGACTTTAAAATTCCAAAAAATCCGAACTAGACTCATTTGCCCAGATTGGCGAATGAGTCCTAGTTTAGGTCAATTTTGATATTTTTATAGTTTCAAATACCCTTTTCCCAGAAACTTGTTCCTATGTAGAAACCCAGATGTGGAAATGATTTTCCTAGATTGGTCAATAAGTCCCAATAGGCCAAAATTTTAGGATTTTCATCATTTCCAATCTTCATTCAAGCCTCTACAAGTTTCTAGGTGTACACTTTTTATTTTACAACTTTTGTTCTGATTTATAAGCATTTCTAGGTCATTCATTTAAGTTTCATGCATCACTAGGTTTTGTCATTAGAACTTTCATTTCATTTTTTGTTTCCAAGACCTAGCTTGGTGGTGAACCCCTTATTTATGTATAATCAACCCCTAGGACAACCCTATTGCAAGATTTGTTTCTCCTTTGCATTGAGATCTCTAAGGTCGACTTCAATGGAATTATTGGAAAGTGGGTGTGCTCTATGTTCTAAACCATATGATAGAACTTCATCTACCATTTTTCATTGTTCCATTTTGGTGAACCTATATTTAGAACATTGTAGTTCTAATTTGGAATGCATTACCATCCTAGATCTTTCTTGCATTAACATTACATTAGGATTTGCATTAGTTAATTGGCATTCTAAGGTTTTCAAATTTTGCATTAGTGAAAGTACATATAGCTTTCTTTTTTGCATCTCATATTAGTGAAATTCAAACAAAATATGCATTTTCACTTAGGATACATATCATACAACATAAAAAGCATAAAAATTAATTAAATTTTTTTGAAAAATTTGAAAAAATCCCTAATGGGACTCATTTGCCACCTTGGGTGAATCAATCCCAGTGCAAATTCTGCATTGCCTTTTACAACATTAAAAACCATCTTTCTGCACTTTTTTTTGTTGCCATTGCTTATCTGTTTCAGTGGGTTGACTTTCTATTTCATGCATTTTACTAAATCTAGCTTAAAGTGGTCCATTTCATGCATTGCTCAATTCCAAATTTTCATTTACCACATTTCATCTTTCAGGTTGTTGCATAGTGTAATCAGAAAATTACCTTGTTTGAAATCTAAAAATTGCATATTTACATTTCATTCTAGGCCTTTACATTGCATTTTAGCTTTGCATACATTATTGTTTTAAAATTTTAGTTTAAGTCTTTTCCAAGTTTGCAAAGGAAAAGTCAATAAGCATGTTAGTCATTCATTCAATACATTCCCTATTTATGAGAGTCTCTTAGTACAATAGAATGAAAATATTGAAAATTGCCTTAAACCTACACCCCCTCTTATCTCTCCTATTTGTCGGAATGATGTGATAGAAGAAGATGAAAATATAGACAATCCTAATGATCACAGTTACTCTTCTCCTAATACCACTCCTATATGTAATGAAGGTCTTTTGGTGTTAGAAGATGCATTCATTGAGAATTATGACATTGTTGAAAGCTCCTATTCTATAAACTCTCCTACATTGGAAGATATTATAGCACAAGAGAATGAAATCATAGACACATTTTTAAACATCTCCTTACCAAATTTCCATTCTCCCTTTGATTTAGTAGAAGAGGATGATATTATGAATGATGAGGATATCTTGGTGTTAGATGATAAAATCTTTAAGTTCAACCCTCTTTATGATCCTTCCCCTACCTATCCTATTTTAGAAGAAATTAGGGAACAAATAAATGAAATCATAAATGATCATGAAAATAATACTTGTTCTTCTCCTAGTCTCTCCTAGTTTTGAAGAAGATACTTTGATAGATGAAAGTCATCAGAATCCCTCTTCACCTAGGGAAACCCTTATTGAGCAAGACGATCTAACCCTTAACCTTTCCCCTACTTGTGATGAAGTCAATTTGGAAGAACCAATCCTTGAATGATGAGAAAATTTGGTTTTTAGTTCTCCTAAAACCTCTCCTCCTAGGGAGGATATCATGGTGCAAGAAAATGACAACAATAGTGATGTGACTTTGTTGGATTATGGTGAAAATTGGACACTAGATTTTCCTTTATTATAAATACATCAAACCAAGACTACTGAGGTTATGAATGCACAAGTGTCCATTAGACCCACCTTGACTATTGGACCTCCTACATACCATGTGGGACATCCTAAGAATCCTCTAATTATTTACCCACCCTCACAACGACCACAAAATAAAAAAAACCCAAACTTATCCTTTACCCACCTAAGAATAATGTGTCGCAATAGCCGAGTCATAATACCATTGCTCATACATATAACACTAGAAACAATTTGCAGCCAAGACAAACACTCCAACATCCCTCCCATTTCCTAATTTTATCTTACTGATTCCTCCTCATTTTCCTTCACATACTGGGAAGGAGTATGATATTGTTGAACAACTTAAGAATACTCCTACAAAGATATCCCTATGGGACCTAATTCAAAATTCACCTAATTATCACACTATGCTTCAAATAGCCTTGCAACAAGTTGTGGTTGCCTCTAGTGCAAATTGAAATGACATAGAATCCATGATTCAAGGAATAAATGCTACCATTTTTTTCCACCAAAGTGAACTACCTCCTTTGGAAGTGCAAAAACAAAATGATGCTTTCATGGTAATAGTTCACTACAAGGGAAGAGGTATAAAGAGAAACCTTCTTGACAATGGCCTTGCCCTTAATGTGTGTAGTGTGACCCTTTTGGATTGGATTGGTGTGGATAGATAAAAAATTCAACCTACCTCTTTATCCATTAGTGGATTTGACAATATAGGAAAACAACCTCTTGGTATGATCACTTTACTTATTATAGATAGAAAGGCCACATTAGAAACACTGATCCATGTTATGCCTAACAATATTTCATATAACCTCCTTTTAGGGAGACCATGGATTCACAAAATGAATGGTGTACCTTCTACTTTGCATCGTATCATGAAATATGTCTACAAAAACAAAGTGTACATACTCAAAGCCGATCCCGAAACAAACAGTTGTTTGAACATTGAGAAAAATAAGGAGAATCCTTTGAAAAATTAACACCAACTACACAAGTAGAACCCATGCAACAAAAATACAAATAAAAACACATTGAAGAAGTCACAAAGCTATTAGAAGATGATTGGGGTTCCTTGGATTTTGAACCAACATTCATTAGAGAATATAAGATCATAAGCAAAGACTCTGAAAAGGCTAAGGAAAAAGAAATAATATCAATAAAAAATTTAGAAGACCCTTCGAAAGCATCCACCTCGACCATTTTAGACAAAGATGAAAATTATACAACAAACTTAAATAAAGTTGATTACCAACAACCAACGAATCCAAAATAAATGAAAAAAAATTATGGTAAATGTTATGGAATTATGAAACAACTTAGATATAGTGGAAAAGGATGTCATGCTAGAGAACAAGGTATTTGCGTCCCTATAGAGTCTCACACACAAGAAAATACTAGTGGTTTTGGTTATTGTCCCTTGAAAGAAGTGAACAAACCATCACTCAATATCAACACTCTTACAAAAGATTCTTCCAAGCCAACTTTAATAGTAGTGCATCTTGACTGATAGACACTAGTGGTCTTTATTGTTATCCTTTGAAAGCAACAATGAAATCCTCGCTTAATGTCAATGTCATCTCAAAAAAAAATTATGATTCAAATTTAATAGATTTTATGTCTTCCTTTAAAGAGGAAAACAAAATCTCACAACCTAAATAGTCTTGTGTAGGTATGAAATCTTGTACTAAGAAAGAGATATCTTTTTTGAAAAATAAAGGAGCATCCTCTACTTTGGATCAAGACAATATCTTGTCAAGAATCCTCCAAGATCATTTGATATCCCTCCCTCCAAAAATGTGAAAAAAAATTTATTGCAAGACTTTATTTTATGCATATCGTAGAGTTCATGTTCATGCTACTAATGAATGTAAGGCTTTAAGTGATAAAATTAGACATCTTAAAGAATTTGGTGCTCTTCCTTGTGTTGAAGCACCTTGTTCCTCTAATTGATACTTATTTTCACTCTAGCATGTTTTTTGTCAATCATTTCAGCTCATCCTTTTCCTACACTAAATGGGAGCAAGGGGTTAAGTAGCCTTGTCCTCGTATGTCACTTGTCATTGTCTCTTTTGGCTAGTTGATCACCTTTCATTTACATATAAGAGAAAGCTTGGGATGTGGATGACATGCCTTAAGTTGACTTGCCTGTGACATATTTATTCATGATTTAGTTTGATTCAAAAACATATGACTTGGCATAGGGCTTTCCAAATAAGCTCTCATTTCTTCTTCTACTTTAAAGAAATTACTCACAACAATGGTGTTAGCAACCAATTTAAAGTGGGGGAATATATCGACACTCATGTTTCATTGTGAGATTTATTTCTTCTTGTGATGTGTCCTTTTCTTGGTGGTGTCATTGGGTTTGATTTCCTCTCAGAACATGATATTTCTTTGACTTTTCCTCTCTTGGAGACATTAGGTACAATGTTCCCTAAGAAGAGACCTTACATGAACTAAGCAAAATCCATTTGAAAATTCCTTACACTATTTTTCATTTACAACATCAATTATATGGCTACCTTGTATAACACACTTTTCTTTCCTGTGGAGCCATCTTGTTTGTTCATGAGTTCCAAGCATACGGATTTTTTCTTGCCTCATGAAGCTTGAAGTTAATTATTTTTTCATGAGCTCCAAGCATACAAAGTTTTTCTCATCTCATAAAGCTTGAAGATCATTATAGTGTGGTGCCTTATCAAAGCTATCACGACGTATAGCTTTGGTCTGGTTGTATGGGATCCAAATAGAGGCACGACTTCCCTTAGCCACTCGCATATGTGGGAACATAATAGTCATGTGTCTCACCTTTTCGGATACTCACCCCATAGATGACCTGAAGTTCTATTACCCCAAAGTGAGCGTATTGTGGATACTCACCTCGTGAACAACCTGAAGTTTTGTGGCCCTAGAGTGAGTGCATTTTTCTTGAAGGTGGATCCACCCATCTTATTCTTTTCTTTCTTCTTTATGTATTTGGTATTGTATGTTTGTGTATCTTTTTTTTCTACAAATCATACACCTTGTGTGTGTCCTTTTGTGCTCATGTTGGCTTGATGAATGATATTAGATTCTAGGAGCTTGGCCACCTCCTTCGATCTTTTCCATCCTTTGTCATCTGCATTGGTACACTTGGACCCCTGTTGATTGTCTACTATATTATGAGTTTGAAGTAAGTTCATCCTCTCACTAAAGTGGGAGCTAAATGTAGCAATGAAAAATATACTTTTTCCCTACTTGATTTGGGAATAATTAATGATAAATTAGACTTGATATCACCTTGATCTAGTGTTGTGATGAGTTTTGCACATCCACATTAGGTCTTGGGCCCTTTTAAAGGTAAATAAACCTAAATTTTCCTTAATTTAGTGTTGTAAAGTGTATTTATTTACACCTTCACATTAAATTTAAGAGATTTGTAAATTAAGTGGACCTAATCTAGTGTTGTAATGTGTTGTACACATTTACATGGGATTTAGGGCCCTTCTAAGCTAAATAGACCCAACTTTGTCTTAATTTAATATTGTAAAGTATATTTATTTACACTTTCACATTGGATTTTGGGCCCTCTTGCACTTATAACCTTAACATCATCATTAATAGGCCCCTAAGACCCTATATTGTGCATCCCAAGGCATGTTTCAATCAAAAACCTGAAAAAGATCAACAAATAAACTTAACTTACACACTCCCTAACACTTTAGAAATAAAAATGGGCCCTTTTGGAACCATTCACCACTTTGGGTGAATGAGTCCCCTCCAGGTGGGACTCATATGGCACAAATGGCAAATGAGTCCCATTTGGCCTATTTTCAAGGTTGAAGCGAGAAAATCTAGGTTTTAAGCTCAAATTTTATGAATGTCAACCTGTGGGATCTAATTTATGGGATATTAGGTGGATTTCCTATATAAATGAGGTCTCAAATAACTATTTCATTATGCATTTGAATGCTATCAAGTGAAGAATTCAAGAGTTAGGCATTCCAAGACTTCACAAGATCATCTAGAGAGCATTCAAGATCACTTCTAAGGAATTCAAGGGAAGAATTATTCATCAATTGTTGCAACATTCTAAGTTCCATCATCATGTCAAGGTTATCAAGCATCAAACATGTTATTGAGCTAGTGTTGTAATGTAACATTGAAGATCCAAGATCAAGCATTGTTCTACACCTATTGTCAAGATCAAGATCTACATCCTTCAAGGCCATTTCATGTTGAGTTGCATATTTACAAGACATCATCTACAAGGCATCATTCAAGGTATCATTTTTCATGTTTCATGTCCTTGTTTCATTTTTTCATCATTTGGTTGAATTACCTAAATCGGGTTTGACCAAGGCAAACCCCTATTCACTAACAATCAACAAGTTTGTCTCCTCTTTACATGTGTGTTTGCTGATCTAGGTGTCTTGAAGACTTCAAGGATCACTGAATATTAGGTTACAAGCTTGAAGAAAGTTGTTGGAATTGTCCCCTCATTTGCAAGATTGTAATCTTCACAAAAAATCACCTATAGCCACAAAACCAGAGTTTCAGATTTGAAAAAAAAGTGGAACAGAAAGAGAAGACATTAAAGACATGATTTAGACTTTGAAATTCCAGAAAACCCTAATTGAACTCATTCGCCTAGATTGGAAAATGTGTCCCAATTTAGGTCAATTTTGAGCTTTTTGCAGTTTCATATACCCTTTTCCCATAAACCTATTCCTATGTAGAAACCCAGATCTTGGACTGAGTCACCCATATTGGTGAATGAGTCCTAGTAGGCCAAAATTTTAGGATTTACAACATTTCCAGTCTTTATTCAAGCCTCTACAAGTTTCTAGGTGCACACTTTTGATTTTACAGCTTTTTCTTTTGATTTATATGCATTTCTAGGTCATTCATTTAAATTTCATGCATCACTAGGTTTTGTCATTAGACCTTGCATTTTATTTGTTTGTCCAAGCCCTAGCTTGGTGGTGAACGCCTTATTAATTCATAATCAATCCCTAGGACAACCCTATTGCAAGATCTCTTTCTCCTTTTCATTGAGATCTTTAGGGCCATCCTTTAATGGAATAATTGGAAAGTGGGCGTGCTTTATGCTCTAAACCATACGATAGCACTTCATCCACCATTTTTCATTGTTCCACTATGTAATAATGTAACATTGTAATTCAGTGGTAATAAAATAAATGGTTGTGTTATTCTTCAGTATTCATTTATAGTAAAATAATTACTTTGTGTTTACGTTGTCTATTCAAACTATACAAATAATGTAAATGGAATAAAATAATGGAATAAAATATTTAATAAACTTAGAAAAATCATATTTTTTTTCCTTTAAGAGATCAAGTATTATCTATTAATGAAATATTTGCATGCAGATTTGAAAAATAAAGTGATACAAATGAAAAGAGAAACTTTCCATCAAATTGACAAAAAACTCTAAAAGTTGTCACTCTTGCTAAGGTTTTCCAAAATGTTATTAATTTCTAATTTTTTGTTGACCTACTCCCTCGATTCCCGGTATCATTAGTAATTTTATTAATTCCTTTGCAACTTTAAGTTACCGGCCCCTTGGCCTTGATGTTAATCAATACTTGTTTTTAAAGGGATTCCATTAATCTGTAGGATGCTTCAAGTAAATATATATGTGACTTGCAGAACTATTACATAAATTACTTATAATAAATATAATAAAGTTATATTCATATCTCTCAAAATAAAAATAAAAATAGCATTAACCTCTTAGGATAAGGCTGTCCTCTTATGAAAAATCGCCCCTCCTTGTAAAAAATAGCATTAACCTCTTAGGATACCATCAATGATATTAACCTAATGTAGTTTTTAAAATAACTAGGAGATGTAGTTTTTAAAATAATAACCTTTTACTAGTTTTAAAAGCTGCAACTTAACATAATAACCTTTTACTAGTTTTTAATTAACATTTTGAAATAATATTAAAAAATAGCATTAACCTCTTAGGATACCATCAATGATATTAACCTAATGTAGTTTTTAAAATAACTAGGAGATGTAGTTTTTAAAATAATAACCTTTTACTAGTTTTAAAAGCTGCAACTTAACATAATAACCTTTTACTAGTTTTTAATGTTATTTTACTAGTTTTATATATTAAATAAATTTTATTAATAACAATAACAATAAATTCATCATAGGTCAGCCTTGACCTCTCTTGATAGCTAATAGGTTGGCATTAACCTATGAATTAAAAGGGTAATTTGATACTACGATTTTTTATTAGAAACTAGGAGATCTAGGAGATAGAAGATACGCACACCTTTGTAGTTTTTATTCATATCTCTCAAAATAAAAATAAAAATAGCATTAACCTCTTAGGATAAGGCTGTTAATAAATTACACTCAATTATATTGTTAATAAATTACACTCAATTATAGTTTTTATTATATTGTTAATAAATTACACTCAATACCCAAAACATAGGTTATTAATTTATTTGACCTCTCTTAAATTATCATAACTATAATTGAAGGTTAATAGTTATCTTAGATGAAGTGGATAGTATCATAGGTTATTAATTTATCGAAAACATAGGTTATTAGGATACCATCAATAATATTATGCTATGAGGTTAAGAGGTTAATGCTATTTTTATTTTTAATATTATTTCAAATAATCGTGTTTAACAAAATTACTTATTATAATGATGTAGTTTCTGATTTTTAAATGCAAAATCGCCCCTCCTTGTGGGCCGTAAAAGGTTATTATTTTAAAATTTCTAATAACAATAAATTCATCATAGGTCAGCATTGACCTCTCTTGATAGCTAATAGGTTGGCATTAACCTCTTAGGATAGCCTTAAATGTGTCATATAGACCTTTAAAAATAGATAATTAAAAGGGTAATTTGATACTACGATTTTTTATTAGAAACTAGGAGATCTAGGAGATAGAAGATACAATATAATTGAGTGTAATTTATTAACAATATAATTGAGTGTAATTTATTAACAATATAATTATATTTATTATAGTTTAATTATTTTTATATATAGGTTAATCAATTATAGTTTTTATTATATTGTTAATAAATTACACTCAATACCCAAAACATAGGTTATTAATTTATTTGACCTCTCTTGGCTGACCTATGATAAATTTATTAATAACCTATAGTTTCTGATATTAAGGGCAATCAAGAGAGGTCAAATAAATTCATAACCTATGTTTTGGGTATTGAGTGTAATTTATTAACAATATAATAAAAACTATAATTGATTAACCTATATATAAAAATAATTAAACTATAATAAATATAATTATATTGTTAATAAATTACACTCAATTATATTGTTAATAAATTACACTCAATTATATTGTATCTTCTATCTCCTAGATCTCCTAGTTTCTAATAAAAAATCGTAGTATCAAATTACCCTTTTAATTATCTATTTTTAAAGGTCTATATGACACATTTAAGGCTATCCTAAGAGGTTAATGCCAACCTATTAGCTATCAAGAGAGGTCAAGGCTGACCTATGATGAATTTATTGTTATTAGAAATTTTAAAATAATAACCTTTTACGGCCCACAAGGAGGGGCGATTTTGCATTTAAAAATCAGAAACTACATCATTATAATAAGTAATTTTGTTAAACACGATTATTTGAGTTTAAAACTCTGCTTTAAGTCCTCAATCCATTTCAAATGAAGTTCAAAGGTTTTTTCCAAGATAATGTGGCAAGATTAATCATAATTAAAGAGGAGTTTTAAACTCAAATAATCGTGTTTAACAATGGTCCCATTCTAAACACAAATCCATCTAAAAGGTAAATAAATAGTATTAGATGATTGTTAATTAGTACCCAATCATTCATGAGGACATCTAAGGCTAAGACAATGAAGAAAAATGATTGTAGAGAATAAAAAGGTAGATTCAAAGATGTAGGTAGGTTATTCATAAATGAAATCATGCCATGATATGATAGAGTGGAGGTGCATTAGGGGAAGAGGTCGGCCATCTCAAGCAAGAGAGGTGTTGGGAAAATAGGGAAAACAAAGAAACCTAAATGAATAAATAATTGGATATTCTTATATCATTTTTCTATTTTGTGTAATATTTTAGCTTCTTTCTCATTAGATTGTTAGCTATTTGAATGACTAACAATTATATAACAATTATATTTTTGTAAGTGAGAGAATTGACACATATTGACAATTGGTAACAATTGATGTTTCATTCACTTTAATATTCGGTATTGGTGGTAACAATTGATGTTTCATTCACTTTAATATTCGGTGGCGGTGATAATGAACTTGTGGCCATTGGATGAGGTGGGTGAGATTTTACCTATGAGATCGAGCCCCCATTGGGAAAAGGGCCAAGGTGTAACAATAGGATGTAATTCTTGAGTTGGTGCATGAATTAGGTCTACATGTTGTAGTTATAAAGGGATTCCATTAATATGAAGAATATTTATTACATATTAATGGAATCCCTTTATATAATAGTATATATAAATATTATTTATATATATTTTATACATATAAAATATATATGTATAAAAGTTTAAATTAAGTTATAATGGTTTTAAACATGTCCCTTTATAACTTGAGTTGTTTTATAAAGGGATTCCATTAATCTGTAGGATGCTTCAAGTAAATATATATGTGACTTGCAGAACTATGGAATGGACATGTGGAGTCATCTAGATGATTTCATTAGGATTGTGTATCCTAGTGCCACTAAATTTTAAAACAACTCTAAAACACATGTTTAAAACATCTTTAAAACAAATTTTAAAAACTTTAAAACACTTGTTTAAAATAACTTTAAAACACATGTTTATTGTTTATATCATAAATTACTCAATCATTCGACGAAAATTTGACAAATGCCTATAGTTGCATTAAAAAATGAAATGCATAGAGTACTAGGCTTGAGAACTAAAACCTCCAGAATCACCCTATAACCGTTAGATTTACAAAGATAAATGATTGAGAATTTGTTTGAGAATTTATTTCTAAGTTTCATTAGGTAAATTCAATGTACTAATTGTGTAGTTTGGTGGTAACAATTGATGTTTCATTCACTTTAATATTCAAAAAAAAAGTGAACTTTCTACTTCTAAGTGATTTTTGTAAGTGAGAGAATTGACACATAAGGAGATTTCAGATTGCTCATTGCAGTCCACTAGGGAGATTCCAGTTTCCAACAAATCCATTCCATGCTTATCAGTATTAATCTTTTCAAGAATTAAAATCTAGCTAAGTGAAAGATATAATTCCTACGGCTACGTTTCATCATTTCTTAAAATCTTATTTTTAAACTTTAAAGTTTGGGTTTAGGGTTGAGAGACTTAAGAAAAATTAAGGACTAAGAGGGAATTTATAATTTCACATTGTATAATAATTTCTACCACCAATACCACTAGTAGACCAAAGAATCTTTTTGGGAAAGGTAGAGAAAAATTAGATAAAAAAATACATTATGCTAGTTACTTAAAACCCTAGGTTTCATTGATGAATACCATGATATTTATGATCTTGAAATCTATGGTAGGCTTACCTTAGAACTTATATTTTCATCTAAGAATAAGGTCACAAACAAAATGCAAGTTAATAGTTTTAGTGCACCTTGGGTAAGTGGATTAGGGTGCATGATGTTACACGAGGTTTTCCCTTGCCCAAAATTTATCATGGTTTGTGCCCAAAATTGTGATGATAACAAAAGATAAATTGTTAATAAAGATATCAAATAATAATTGTTATCCATTAATGCAAAATAACTTGAAAAAGTGCTAGGGTTTACAACCGAATAATTTGGAAATGTCCACATTGACCTAGAAAAGCTTGCTAGTGATTATGAAATAGTGGATGAAAGGGAGAAAAATTATTTCATAAATAAAATTGTTTAGGATAACATACAAGTTAGAAACAAATTGAAAGGTAATCATCAGCCTCCTTATGATTTTTATATTTTTAGACCATGGTTTCAGGATACTATTTCCATGCTAGCCTTTTTCCTCAAACTAGATAGCAATGGGAAGTGGGTGCAAGCCTCCTTGAAATGGTATATAATATCCATTATGCTTTTCCATATCAACATGTCAAATACAACTTTATTAAGCACATTGTAGAATCCATGCATGGAAATTTTTAATGATTAAAGGAGGTGAAGGTCCACACTCAAAGTCCACTAAGACATTTAGGTTCACAACCTACTTGTTTTATTCTTTTCTATTCAAATTAGTGGAATGTTTTAGACCAAAAAGCTTTAGATTCATCCCTATACAAATATTGAGGATAATAAAATGGCTCCAATACATGATTGGACCACTGAGATAACGATGTATGATTCTCAAAGGAACTACAATCATTTTCTAGACTAACTTTTGGCTCCATTGCATTAAGCAATTACAAATATTCCAATGCCTAGATTGCTTATGTCATGTAGAAATTGCATTCAACTAGGAAAATAAATAAAATTGGTTGATTGGTACTTAATGGAAGAATATATTGTACTAAGATTTTATGGATCAAGAGTAGACCCATACAAACTTCCAATACATGTGACAGAGAGGATTTTTGCATTGGAATATGTAAGGCAGATGCAAAGTATTGATGAACTACACTTTGCCAATTAGTAGAAGAAGACCTTATTTCCTTCTTTACCTTTTTCATGTGGAGGGTTTACATTTGAGAGAAAATAATTTAGTGCGACACATGATCTTTTGAAAAAAATAAAATTGATTTCACCTGTCACTGGAAGTATGATCCATGTAACACCATTAAATCAATTATTGTGGCCAAAAGGAATATTGCAATTAGAATTCAACATCAAAGTAAAAAATTTCTTAAAAACTTGAGAAAAAATGATTCCTGGTATGAGGTCAAAATAGCAATGAAGAAAAGTGTTTATGAGAAAGGTATTTCTTTTGAACAATTGTCAACAAAAATTATGGCATTGTACCAAAATAAAATCAGGATGTATAACATTTTTTTATGAAAAAAGTGATAAACCATCTAGTAGAGTAAACATGCCAAGTTCTCTAGATAAGGAAGTTACAAATAAAAATTGGAGATGATAAAAATTACGGCCTTTTGGTCTATGAGGAAGGAGCTAGGTGAGCCAAGAACTCTTGCAGACTTTGGGGATAACAAAGAAGATCGTGAGTTTAACAAATTGTGGAATATAGAGCATCCCAATGAACATGAAGATCAATAAACTGATGATTAATCTAATAATGATAGGGAAGAACAAAGATATGATAAATCTTGTTTAAAAGTGATGCCACAAAAAAATCATATACTTCAGGAGCAACCATAGCCAAAAAATGGGTTATGAAGGTGGTCATTTGTGGTCCCAAGGACAAGGCCCTTGGATGGTAACAGATGTAGAGCATAGAAAACCAATTAATAAATCTGGCCTTGGAGCTAATAAAGTAGACTAAGGGCATACAAGTACAGTTGAAACAATTCATTTGTTAGAGCTTCAAATCCTAATCGTCATGGTCAAATACAATCACAACTAGGACATGCTCATTGTGGAGAGCCTAGTGCAACTAGCACTGCCACTGGTGGTGATGGTATGGGTAGTAGTACTAGTAGTATTCAACATGAGCTACAACAAAAAATTACACACAAGAGGACAACAATACAAGATACCACACAAACACCATGTGATCAAGGCATACAAAAGAGGCAAACGATTTTGACAGGTCCAAGTCACACTACCATTTCCACCGCAAAGGATTTATTTCAAAGAACTCCCTCACTCCCAAATAGTGTGGCTACAACAACATTAGCAACTGCAAGTACTCCTAGTCCTTTTTCATTCAAGCATTCCATTAATCATGTCTTCCTAGGTTTTGAATACATTGAAGACTTTAAAAAGAAATCAAAATTATATATAGAAGAAAAGAAGCAACTATTGGAAAGTGTCTTCTATAACTTCATAGCTTGGAACAACCATAATAGTGTCAAAAAAAGGGTCCTTTGACATTATTAAACTTGCTTGGGTCCTCCTTGAAAATTTTGGCTTAATGTCACCTTGATTTAGCATTGTAATGTGGATCACACATTCACATTAGGTCTTGGGCCCTTGTGAACTAATGTATTTTAACACTACCTTGCAAAGGTTTTGTAAAGTGTTGTAACACACTTCCACACTTTTATAGGGTTTTATCAATTAACTAAGCATAATAAACATAATTTCAATCATAATTAACATTAATCTTGCCTTATTTGGACTATTGTAAAGTGTTGTAACACACTTTCACATTCCTTTGGGCCTGTCATTAATAATTGGGATTTCTTATGCTTTAATTGGCCCTATTTTGCATCCAAAAGCCTTGTTTATTGCATCTTGTCTAGGAAAATCTTGACACCAATTAGTAACCAATCATAATTCAAGTGTTCCTAGCTTGTGTGGCCCAGATTTAGTGTTTGGGACTCATTCGCCACCTTGGGTGAATGAGTCCCACCTAGGTCTTTTTGGCCCCGATGCAGGTTTCACACATTTATAAACTTTTAATTTTTGGTCCCATACATTATGTGTGATGGGAATCATTCACCACCATGGGCGAATGAGTCTCATGTGACCAAAATTCAAATTTAAATCAAATTTGCAATGAGATTTTATTCTCCTAGATCTGATGTCGGCTTGTCGTGTTGTAATTTTAGGAATTCTTGCATAATTGAGTATAAATACAAAGTTCTTTCACTCATTTTCACCTAATACTTTTGTGAGAGAATCCTTATAGAAAATTGAGTTCACAAGAGCATTTGAGCAAAAGAATTCAAGGCATTTCAAGGACAGATTATCAAGCATTCAAGAGAATTCTTCAAGAATCAATCATCTTGTCAAAGATCACATTCTTAATGTTTGTTATTGTGCTAACAATTGTGATGTATATTTCATGATCCAAGCAAGCATTGCATTCAAGATCTATCAACATCAAGCAAGATTCAAGAGCCACATCCATTGAAAACAACTAGTCTCAAACCCCAAAACCATTTTTCCCTCTTCTTGAGTGTGATTTGTAGGTCTAGGTTGTAGATTTGTCAAGGAGAAAAGTTGGAGAAAATTTTTCAAGTCTCTAAAGTTGTCAAAGTCATCATTCAACCTTGGAGAAGCTTGGAGAAGACCTATAGGTGCTATTTTGTAGATTTGGATCCAAAAACTAGTTAAAAAGAGTAGAGAAAATTGAGAGGCATAGAATCCACTTCAAAAAAATTAGAAAAGAAGAAGTGGGCTGATTCACCACTATTGGCGAATGAGTCCAACTATATAGGCCTGAACATGATGTTTGCATATTTGGATACCCTTTTGGCTAAAACGTGTTCTTGCATATTTTCCTGAAAACTAGATTGATTCACCTAGCTTGGCAAATGAGTCCTAGTCAACATAAACAATAGATTTTTAGTGATCCAAATCTCCATTCTACCTTCTTCAGTCTCCCAAGTGCATATATTTCAATTTTATAGCTTATTGTTGCATTTTAATTATCTTTCTAGGTCATTTTGCATATCTCACTATGTTTTCAAACATCTTCTTTTCCAAGTTTACACTTGGTGGTGAACCCCTCATTTGACATCATTCAATCCCCTAGAACATTCCCTTTTCTATATTTTAATCTCCTTTGCATTCAAATCTCAAGGGTTTGTTCTTTAATGAAAGGAGCAAGAAAGTTGATCTCTTTCCTTTTAGGTCCAAAACCCTAGAAGCCCAAGAGAGAGGTCAACATTTTCTTCATTTCATTTTGGTGAGCCTACATTGAGATCATCATAATTTTGATTTGGAGTGCATTTACATCCTAGATTTAGCTTGCATTCATATGGCATTAGATCCTACATTAGTTAATTTTCATTCTACGGTTTCAATTTTTGCATTAGTGAAAAGCTCATTTAGCTTGCATTATTACATTTAATTTCATTGAAAATTAGTAAAATTATGTGTTTTCATCTTAGAATTGCATCAAAAAACATAAAATTCATAAAATTCAATTCAAAAATTTTGAAAATTTTCAAAAAAAATAGTACTTGGAATCATTTGCCCCCTTGGTTGAATCAGTCCCTTTGCATATTTTGCATTGCATTTTCTATCATTTACTATTCATTTTCCGAGTTTCTGTTTGCCACTTCTACATTTTACTTTTACTTTCTAGAATTTTAATTATAAGCATTTCATTCTTATTAGTTTACATTGCATTTGCAATTACCCCACATTTAGTAGCCTTTGCATGAGTGTTTAGTGTCCTATTGCTAATACCATAGTGAGAAGACATTTGAGACTCATGCCATCCTGTGATAGTACAATCATTGCACGTATCTTTGGTTATCTATAGATTCCACTCCTGTTATTGACACTAGTACACCAGGCATGGATAACACCCTTAGAAACTCTTTTCCTTCAAGTAGCATGCAAGTTGAACCAATGAATGATAGCATCCCACAAGACAACCTAATCTACATTCATGAGGACCTAGTGAAATTACAACGTCAAATTAGCCTTGAAAACATTTCAACTACTGTAATTCCTACAATAGAAAACATTCACCACATGCTTGAAAGTGAAGATGGACTTGACCTTGTGAAGAACATAGTGCAAATATTTGGCAAGCATCTTCCCTCAACCACTAGTTTTCATTTACCCACAAACAATTTTCTAAGCGAAGGAGGAACTCAAATTCCCCCTCCCACAACAATAGCCTCAATCCCTACCTACACCTCTCCTCAAGTCACAACAATGCAACAAGTTAGTAAAGTGATTCCTTCCTTGGGTATTCCAGCAAGTATCCCTAGTTCCTATGTGGCATCACATGTTATAGATCCTACTAATTTACCACCTATAAGAATTCCATTCACTTGTCCCACAAACACATACACTCCATCACCATTTTCACTTCCATATCATAACACAAGCAATGACCCTCTCATAAATTAACTTTTCCAAACCATTTCATCCCTTCAAAAGCAAGTTTCTACCCTCAACCAAAATCAAAATGGCCCACCCACATATTATGTTAAAAGCAGTCCATTATCCTTGGAGATATTATGAACACCAATTCCACAAGGTGTAGAGGTGTCTAGATTTGATAAATATGGAGGGAAGGGAGGTCCTTCTAACCATGTCAATTCCTACACTGCCTATGTAGTGATTTTTTCCTTGATGATAAACTTTTGGTAAAACTCTTTCCTAGGACCTTAAAAGATACCACCTTGGAGTGGTTCTCTTCTTTACTAAATAGCTCAATTTGTTCATTTTATGGAATTTTTGAGGAATTTATAAACCATTTCCATGTGTATATGACTCCCAAGATGAGCTTGGCCGACTTGACGAGATGTAAGAAAAAGGAGGATGAAAAGATAACTGACTTTATCTCACAATATCAATCACTTTATTCCCAAGCCGATGTCAAGATCCCCAACCCACACCTTCAAAATATGTTCATAGAAAATTTACAAATAAAAATTCAAGACAAGTTGACCTCGATAAAATTTCCATCCTTTATGCGCTTGTAAATTGCCCTCCGTGATTATCAAATTTTGGTAAATTTAGTCAAGATACAAAATCTACTCCTAGCCAAATCAAGAGATTCGAGCCTGTGCACCAAAACACTTCCCAACCCTCTAGAAAAAAAAAAGGGTTCCTTCAATTCAACCCCCCTCAACAACCAACTCAAAATGTCAATAACCAAGTAGCTATGGTCAAATCCATAGTGCCCTTTAGTTATGGAGATCCAAAGAGACAATTCACTCCCTTACATGACACCCTTCATAATACCATGTCCCAACTTCTAAACCAACAAATGATTACTTTACCTCTCGTCAGAACACCCAACCCTAATAAGCCTTTACCTTTGAGCTTTAAATCAAATGCTTATTGCCACTATCATCGAAAAAATGGACATGACACAAAACATTGCAAGTGTCTTAAACATCTTGTGCAAGACCTCATTGATTTTGGTCATCTATCTGTTGCCGACACTAGTGATCAAGGCAATAAGTCCATTGCCCCTATGAACCAAAATTTGAAAATTTTCACCAATCCCATGAAAAACCATAATATTTGATTTGTCAAAGCTAGCGAAACTCCAAAGAATGATGTGATGAATATTAATATAGATGATGAAAACACTATTTTTGGTCTAACTAATGCTATCAATATCAATCCTATAGATGAAATGATAGGGGTGATAGATGCCATCCCTTGTAAGGGCCGAACTAAGAGTCCTCTAGATATTGCTTTCTCCTCTAAGTATATACTTAACCATTTTCTTGATGGTCCTCTTTACATAGATAGCCATATCTATGACAAGCCCACTAATGGGATACTAATAGATCCTACCTATGGAGAGAATAAGATCACCGAGGAGTTTCTACTTTTGCATGAGCTCTATCAAGATGAATATGATAAACCGAAAACATGGATCAAGACGTGCACAATGGTTTTGCATTCCCTACAATCAAATTGATCACCCTACCATTAAAAATAGGACCAAAAATATTAGATGTTACATTCTCCATCATCCCAAATTCAAACCAATTTTGTCTAAAGCTAGGCCACCCATGGCTTCGCTCCATGAAAGTCATCCCTTTGGTTGTGCATAAATTCTTAAAGTTTCTCTTTGACAATGAGATATTCATTGTTAACCATAGTGGCTTTAACTCCTTGCCGTCTAAGGATAATTTTCCCTAGATGCCTTTTGGTTTGAGCCCATGAAACCTATAAACCCAAGAGAAGACTTTTTTTTCTTGTCCTATCAAAAGTTCAAGGAAAAGAAGATAACATAATTACCTCTTCGCAACATGTCCTCACCCACCTCTGAGCCTACCATCCTTTACAAAACTATGCTTGAACCTAAACAAGACCAAAATAACCAAGACCAACCTAAAACAAAAACCTCATCTACCTCTTACAAGCAACCAATAAACAATGAAACCAACCCCACCACACCTTCGAGAATAAAAAAAATACAAAGTCAAAGAGAAAGCGATTGAAAAACCTCCCATGGTTCCTTTCGTTCTTCCCCTTAGGGAAGACAAGAAACCAATGGTTGATAAACCCGCTCCTATGCAGCTTGAAAACAAAACTAAAAGAAACAGAGGTGCTAGGGAGCATAGACGTCGATGTCGTTCCCTTGCTCGCAAGTTACATGAAGAGTTAAATAAAGAGAATCAAGATCCAAACTTGATTGAAGCAATGCATGATGACCCTCCTCCCCAGCTAAAACAAGAAAATTCAATGCATCCTCCACAACAAGATTTGAACTCTTCAATGGACATTATCCTTCAATCTCCTATTGTGATCAACATAGATAATGATTACAAGGTTGCCAAAATCGACATGGTATGGTACATGATGAATTGAATACATTATTTACCCTTACATGAGCTCAAAAGACAATTCTTTTATAAAGAGTACTGAACCTGGTGCTTCTCCTAGTTCGACACTTGCTCTTGTCCCTCTGGCTAGTTCCCTACCTTCGGTATATAAGGAACATGATTGGGAGGTGGATGAATTGCTCATAGGTTGACTTGCATTTTCCTTACTAGTCTTTTGCATCAATTATTTTTAATTTTCTTTTGTGTGATTGCATGTGCATGATGTGATCCCCCATTATGTTCTGTTTTCTCTCTCTTTGTGACATTCCTCTATTTGTACCTTCATTCTTCTCTATGTCTTGCATATCTTTTTCTTTTTATCTCTTTCTTGTGTTTTCATTTTGGGGATGATGCAAGGCATGGAGACATTCATGTCTCCTTCATGTTGAACCAAAAGGCTTTCCTTTTTCTTTTGCCTTTTTCATCTTTATCTCTTTCTTTTATTTTCCTTTTGGGGATGATGCAAGGCGTTAGGACACCCTATGTCTCTTCCATATTGACCCAAAAAATTTCCTTTGTTTTTCTCTCTTTGTATCATTCTTCTAGTTCTATGTGTATTTGGGGCATGATGAAAATTTTGAGCTCCTTAAAAAAATTGTAGCAAATAACATATTGACCCCAAATCCATACATCCCTTACGTATTTGGTGTTTTCATTTTGGGGGCAACCCCTCTCTTTTCTTTTCTCTCACATGACATAGCCTTACTTGGAAACATATGACTTGGCATAGGGATTTCCAAGTTGGATCTCATGTCTTTCTTCTTGTTTACATTTTTCATTTGCTACTTTAAATTAATTGTTCAGAGTATGGTGTTTAGCAATTTCTTTAAAGTGGGGGCATACATTGGTATTATTCTTTTGCATTTTCCATTTTCATGGTTCTTAGTGCATCATTCTTGCTTCACACGATGAATTTTTTATTTTGTGGATGACATTGGGTGTGTTTTCCTTCATGAGCATGATCTCTCTTAGCATATTATATTCCTCTTAGTGGCTTGATATGATGCATTGCATCCCCTAAGTTGTGATTTTTTAATTCTTTGATTGGTCCTATCTTAGAGACTTAGGCACAATGTTCCCTAAGTTAAAGACCTCGCATGAACTAAGCAAGACTCCTTGGAACATTTCCTACTTTTCATTTTACATTTTTTGTTATATGGCTACCTTGCATAACACAACTTGCATGCATGTAGAGCTATCCTATTTGAAGTTTTTCTCATCTCATGAAGCTTGAAAATCATTTTTATGTGGCACCTTATTAAAGTTATCAAGAGGTATAACTTTGGTATGGTTTAGCGGGAAGCCCAATCTGAGGCATGAATTTCCCCATAGCCACTTGCATCTATGTGTGAGTACATACCAACCATGAGTGTATGTCTCTCACCTTTTAGGACTTCTCACCTGGCGGACAACCAAGAGTTCTATCACCTCAGAGTGAGTATGCATTTTTTGGAAAAGCAAGCTATATTTGATCCACATCGTGTTAGACAAATGGTCAAAGCTTGATATGATTTCCTTTATTTCTTTCTCTTTTTCATCTTTGTAGTGTATGATTTTCCTTGTCACTATTCTTTATATCACTCTCATGTGTGTTCCTTTGTGCTTATGTTGGTTTTCCATGGGATCTTGATCCCAGGGCTTGATCATCCCTCCTGATCATTTTCATCTCATCTTGCTAGCATTGGTACATTGGAACCCCCCTTGATGTTTTTTTTTCTACTGTAGTGTGATTTTGAAGTAGTCTCCTCCTCTCACTAAAGTGGGGACTAAATTCAGTGTCAAAAAAGGGTCCCTTAAAATTTTCACACTCGTTTGGGTCCTCCTTGTGTATTTTGGCCTAATGTTTCCTTGATTTAGTGTTATAATGTGGATCACACATTCACATTCGGTCTTGGGCCCTTGTGAAAACATGTATTTTAATGGTGCCTTGCAAAGGTGTTGTAAGGTGTTGTAACTCACTTTCACACTTTTCTAGGGTTTTATCAATTAACTAAGCATAATAAACATAATTTCAATCATAATTAACATTAATCTTGCCTTATTTGGAGTGTTGTAAAGTGTTTTAACACACTTTCACATTCCTCTAGGCTTGTCATTAATAATTGGGCTTTCTTATGCTTTAATTGGACCTATTTTGCATCCACAAGCCTCATTTATTGCATCTTTTCAAGGATAATCCCAGCACCGATCAATAACCAATCATAATTTAGGTGTTCCTAGCTTGTGTGGCCTAGATTTAGTGTTTGGGACTCATTCACCACCTTGGGCGAATGAGTCCCACCTAGGTCTTTTTGGCCCTGATGCAGGTTCCACACATTTCTAGACACTTTTGATTTTTGGTCCCATACATTATGTGTGATGGGACTCATTCGTCCCCTTGGTTTAATGAGTCTTGTATGACCAAAATTTAATTTTAAATTAAATATTTGATGGGATTTTATTCTCCTAGATTTGGTGTTGACTTGTAGTGTTGTAAATTCAAAAATTCTTGCATAATTGAGTATAAATACAAGGTTCTTTTACTCATTTTTACGTAATACTTTTGTGAGAGCATCCTTATAGAAAATTGAGTTCACGAGAGCATTTGAGTAAGAGCATTCAAGGAATTTCAAGGGTAGATTATCAGACATTCAAGAGAATTCTTCAAGCATCAATCATCATGTCAAATATCACATTCTTCATGTTTTTTATTATGCTAACAATTGTGATCTAGAGTTCATGATCCAAGTAAGCATTGCATTCAAGATCTATCAACATCAAGCAAGAGTCAAGAATCATTATAGAGCCTTATTGCTATGGTTTGGTGAGTTGTAACATTACCTTTTTTTCTTTCATCATTCTCCTTTTACATTTACTTTCATTTCAAGGTTTAATTACCGACAAGGGGTTTGACCAAGGGAAACCCCTATTCTATAACCCCACAACCATTTTTCCCTTTTTTTGAATGTGATTTATAGGTCTAGGTTGCAAATTTGTCAAGGAGAAAAGTTGGAGAAAATTTATCAAGTCTCTAAAGTTTTCAATGTTGCCATTCCACCTTGGAGAAGCTTGGAGAAGACCTGTAGGTGCTATTTTGCAGATTTGGATCTAGAAACCAATAAAAAATCGAAAAGCAGATCGAGAGGCACAAAATCCACTTCAGAATTTCTAGAAAAGTAGAAGTGGATTGATTCGTGCCACTATTGGCGAATGAGTCCTACTATATAGGCCTGAATAGGATGTTTGCAAATTTGGATAACCTTTTGGCTAAAGCCTGTTCTTGCACATTTTCTCGAAAACTAGACTAATTCACCTAGCTTGGTGAATGAGTCCCAATCAACATAAACAGTAGATTTTTTAGTGATCCAGATCTCCATTCTACCTTGTTCATTCTCCCAAGTGCACATATTTTAGTTTTATAGCTTCTTGTTGTATTTTACTTATCTTTCTAGGTAATTTTGCATATCTCACTGTGTTTTCTAACATCTTCTTCTCCAAGTTTACACTTGGTGGTGAACCCCTCATTTGACATCATTCAATCCCCTAGAACAATCCCTTTTCTAGATTTTAATCTCCTTTGCATTGAAATCTCAAGGGTTTGTTCTTGAGTGAAAGGAGCAAGAAAATTGACCCTTTTCCTTTTAGGTCCAAAACCCTAGAAGCCCAAGACAAAGGTCACCATTTTATTCATTTCACCCAAATTTTACACTGTATACACCTAAAAATGGTCACATTGTAATAAGGCTAGTAATTAATTAAATACAATTTATTTAATTCAATCTCTAATTCAATCTACATATCAATAAATTTAAATAATTTATTTATATTGTTCACTTTCTACATTCCTCTATCTTAATTAAATAAGTTTACTTACTTATTTAATTTAATCAATTTTTAATTTCTTCTTAATTAATTAAATGAATTTTCAAATTTATTTAATTTAATTATCACATTGTTTTATTTTGAATAAAGTAATTTTATTTTTTTTCCAAAATCATAAAATCATTCTTACATCTTCTAAATATTCTTCTTTCCCAAGATCATAAAATCGTCTTTAAATCTTCTAAACAAACATTTCACATATAATTAAATATTTTTAATATTTAATTAGAAACTACTTATCCACATCTCACTTATAATTAAATATTTTTAATATTTAATTAGAAGCTTCCAAATCCACATGTCACATAAAATTAAATAATTTTATTATTTAATTGTTCAATTATCTTCAACCACCAAAACTAACTCATAACTAAAAATGACAAATGGCAAGTTGCCTTCATTTTTGAGTGAAAATGTTTTGTGGGAAGGAAAAACCTTCCTTCTTTTTCTCTAGCCTCCATCTTTCTCTCCAATTTCTCCATCTCTCATCGTTCATCTTACCAAACTAAATCTCAACCATTGATCTTTTCCAACTAAGCTTTTTCCTCCAAAAATCTATAAATAAAACCTCTTGGATCTTTGAAATCCTAGAACTGGTTTCATAGTGTGAGAATTATAGTTGAAGAATCAATCATTTAGCATCTTAATATCTTATTTTCATAATCAAAGCGTAACATCTTAGCTTTCATCATCTTAGCATAAATAACCATGGTAGAATAGCTTGCATAATCTATTCTTAGTTTTATTATCATAGTTTTTTTTTATCTCATATCATTTAGCATAAGAATGCATTTTGCATATCATCTCATTCTCTATGTTTTCATTCTATTGAGCTTTTGCTTATACAATCTGAGAGCAAGCAACTTAAAACAAATCCTTGGAGATAGAGGAAAATGGAACGGTTTTGAAGAATCTGTTGGGTTTAAGCTTGTTTAGTTTAGATTAGATTCTTTGATATAATGTTTCATTGGTGTGTTTTTTAAATTATTTGTTGTTTCCACATATTTACACACATAGACACAAATAAAGAAAACATGGATTACATGTTTTTTGTTCCCACAATTCAAAATAAATAGCAAATCAGATTTATCAATCTGAATTTCAGGTGAGCAGTTTCCAATTGGATTTTTCTAGATTCAAAAATACTAAAAAAATTAATGTATCAAAGAAGAACAATGAATTGGTGTACACATCATTGCTAAAGAAAGAGAGAGAAAAAAAGGTTGCAGACTCAAATAAAAAAAATATAGGTAGACCTAGAAAATGAGAAAGTAAAGAGGGAAGCAATAGATAACAAGAGCAATGAATTAGAAAAAAGAATAAAAATTTTTACCTCTACATCAACAAGCAAAGAGGATAAACAAAATGAGCTGAAGAAAAGGTTAAGGATGAGAGCAAAAAGAAATATGATTAGGAAAAATCAACTTTAAAAAAATTAAGACAAAGCATTCGGAAAGGAAATGAATAGTGGGAACATAAATTTGAGAAAGAGAGAAAAATAAATGAAAGATTGGCCAGAGAGGTAATGGAAGAAAAAAATGAAATAAACTCTTTTCAAAATAAGTTAACTGCATTTTGTAGAAAAACAATGAGGCATATAAAACCAAAGATCTGGGAGGAAATAATGAAGAGGATTGATCAGTTGTGTGAAATGGCTCAATTGATTGATTCTATTAGACTACATTATAAGAAGCTCAACAAATATTTACTAGACAACAAAAATGTGTTGGCATTAGAGAAATTTGCAAATCAAGTTCAACAAACTGTCTACATAGCTACTGGCAATGAATTGAAATCAAAAGAAATTAATAATCGGCTTGTTCCCTCAATGATATTGTCATCTATCATTCAAAAGTGTTTGAGAATGTGTGAAATAGAAAAATTTGTGCGTCTGGCTACAAACAAGAATTAGAAGCAAGATGAAAAGGTAAGGAACTTCAGAAAGCTTGGTTTGCCAGAGGATTTTGATACAAGTGAGTGATTCATTGGAAAGGATGATTTTAGAAATAAGATGGAGGGTGCAAGGAAGATTGATTTGGATCAGTTTCCTTAGAACCCAAATGTGGAAAACTATTTGGATTCCATCAAACCATTGATAACCTTGAATGTAATTTTGATTAAAGCATTCAAGTCAAGTTCCAATTTCAATCTTGAATTGTTAACAAATTTTCAAGTCAAACAACATCAGTTAGAAAAAATGACAATTCCACCACCTGAACAGTAGGAGTTGCTAGAAAAGGTGATACAGTGATTTGATATTGATAATATGAGTTTCCAAGTTCCAACTCAGCTCTGTGCAAAGTTGTCTTTGAGGAACATTTTGCATTTCCTCTATGTATTCCTTCATTTGAAAATCAATAAAAAAACTCAAATTCAGTAATGTGTTGATGTTCAATTATCTATATTATTTATTTTATCATTTGAAGAAAAAGTTTGGTTTCAACTACTAGATACACATTAAACGATTGTTGGTGTTCATTGTTGTATATGCTACTACTGTTAATACGTTATTAAGCATTGAGTTGATTGATGAATCATTGAGTACATTTTTAACATAATTAAATAAGAAATTATTAATAGTATGTTAATTTATTCAATTTGATGCATAATTTCAAGGAATACAATATCAAATATCAAATAAAATATAAAATATCAACTACAGTTTCAAATATAAAATTCTTGGTAATCGTCAACTAGTTAAATTAGGGTTGTTAGGTCTGCAACCTAGGGCTTTCTCAAACCCTATTATCCTAAAAACTTGGCATACAATTATTGGTAATCCTCGGCTATTTAAATTAAGATTAGGTCTACAACCTAGGGCTTTCTAAAACCCTATTATCCTAAAACCTTGACATTCTTATGTTTTGTTGTTGACATCATTCACTTTTTGACTAGTCTTTAAGTTATGACTTATGGGTATCAATATCGTGAGTCTCACATCCCCTTTTGGTAGGAACTACCCCTTTAATATCAAATATAAACTCAAAATTAAAACCTTTACTTTTCTATAATTTATTGTTTTATGTTTTTTATGTGGTAGAAGATAAAGGATTTTACAAGTCTGCAGGCTCATAGTGGAACCTTTTCTTATTTGTGGAGCCAAAGAAGGACACTTTTTGACTGGTCTTTAAGTTTAAGTTATGACTTATGGGTTTCTATATCATGAATCGTGTGTCCCCTTTTGCTAAGAAGTTCCCCTTTAATATCAAATATAAAATCAAAATCAAAACCTTTAGTTTTTTTGTATTTTTGTTTTTTTTATGTTTGTTACGTGGTGGAAGATAAAGGATTCCATAAGTTTGCGAGCCCATAGCGTAATGCACTTTTCTTGGTTGTTGAATTATAGAAGGACACTGTGTGACAATATTAGCACATGGGATGTGGGAGAATTCGATTGCATAGAGAGGATGGTTGCATCTTTTTCAAGAAAATCAAGGTTTTACTCATCATTGAAATTTTAGATTTGTACGTTGCTTTCTAGATGGATGGCCCACGTTCAAAATCAATAAATGAGTATATGAATGAACTATACTCACATAAACAAGAAGTAATCCCAGATGTGATGGATGATGGGTCATAATTACCTTCATAAATTTTTAGTTCATTTGTTTGGTCTAGCATAGTAGCAAAAACCATAGAGGTGCACCCATTTTGTGTCAACTTGAGATAAACTAAAAAATAGGTATGCCTTTCTTGGAAAAATACACCATTGGTACTCTTGAAGCTCATAATCAAGTCTACAAACTCTCTTGAAAAATACTGTATAAATTAGTTTTAAATCACTCTGGAATTATGAGTTGGTCAAACACCCAACCCTCTGGGTCTACATCTAAATGACCCTTTGAGGATAATATTTTGGCCCAATTGTTGGGTTCCTCAAAAAGGCCTCAACATCAATGTAACCTCGGCCCTAATAGAGTAGAGGGGATGGTAGACATAGCCAAAAATTGTAGAGATGTTGAGCTGAAGTATGAGGATGACACAGTCAGTGGGTGGGAATTGTTTCTAAACTAGTATGGAAAAAGAAACCGCCATTCCCTATCTAATGCATGGACCTATGATTTGGGGAAATTGGTTGTTCCTAATCTCTTTATAAATGTGTAACTCATCAGAAGCCTTACTTCTGGGTATCATGAAAATATTAGAGTAATTAGGGCATTGGATGGAAGTGTCGTAATGGATATAACCAAGGAGTTTATTTGTGAGGTTTGTAGACTCAATGTGGCTACAAAAAAAGGTTATAGACCTTTCTTCTTTCAAAAGAAAATACAAGCAAGATAGACATAGCTTCAGAGTGAAATGGATCTCTAGGTTGACATAAAAGCTTCTATGGAAAGTCCTTAAAAACCCCTGATATTGAACATGAGCCTTTTGATGTCAAGTATTTTGAAGACTATTTCAAAATCACATATTAAGCATTATGCCAAGTTTTGGGACAAGATGCAAGATAAAAAATGGAGACACCTCTTATGTATATGGTTGTTGATGTATAGCATCCTTTTGTCAATAGTGACTTTGAATATGTCAACTTTTTAGTTGATGCTATTCACAATCAACTAGTGGACATTAAAAGAAGGAAAAGTGGTAAGGAGGAAAAGGTGAATTTCATGTGGTATTCTCTCCTTTTCTATATGCTTTTGTACAAAGGGAAATATCATTTCAGTTGTTTTTACAATTGGACATGAAAGACAAAGAGGGCAACGATCTCCCAGTGTAATGTTGGACCCATATTTGGGACAAACATTGTAGTGATTCTGACTATTATTTTTTTGAGATTTTCTTTGTAAGACAAGTCATGGAAAGATTGGGTTGACCTAGAATCAAATTGCACACACAAATTATGGATTTCCTTAGGCCCAAAGAGTGGAGATTGGAGTTAGGAGTACAACATAGTTGGGGATATTATTACCTCCAACAGAACTCAATTGTTATTAGAGTATATGGTTTCCCTAATTTGTGTCACCCAGGTTGGCATTCTATATGTGTCACCCAGGTTGGCATTCTATATGTGTAAATTGAATGAGACTAATCACTATGATTTAGGAAAACAAAAGAAAGGGTCTTTTTTCCTTTATGTTACTACCTTTTCAAATTTCACTTTTACTAGAGAGGGCTTAGATAGGCTGAAATAAATGCTTGGGGAATATAGGTTATCTTAGTTAAATGTCAAGGATTTTGACCTTGAAGGTTCCATACAGGAGGCCGGGAAAAGGCTTCAAAGGTCTGATTTCCACCATCAAGTTGATTTAGATGAAGATGTCATAAGAAATTGCAAAGATGAATCTGAGGTAAAAAAATAGAAAAGCAGAATGGATTGCATTCCACAAGGCATGGGCAGAAAGGATAAAGAATGATAAGGATTATCATGAAGCATTTTTTGATATTTTTGACCCAATTTCTAGGATTGAAGCAGTGTTGAAGAATTTTGACAAAGTTGTAGCTAAGGCTCCTATCTTGGAAGAGAAGCCAACAAACTGGCCTAGACCCGACCTTTCTATCAAAAGGCCCAAAGGGCCTATTATTAGAGAAAATGTGCAATCAGACCCACCACACATCACTCCCTCTCCTTCCCCTGCCCATCAAACAATTAGTTTGGATTCTGATTCTCCCCAAGAGAGAAACCACAGAAGAGGGTTAAAATTGAGCAACTACCATTGTTGATTGACAATCCCATCCCCATCAATTGAGATGAATGTGAAGATGTTCATATCACCATGGATGGAATTTAGCAATATGTGTCATCCCCCCAAGACCAAATATTGTTGGACTTCTTTAGAAAAGGTTCAAGTTGGACGTGGCTATGGGGAGAGATTACCTCAATGATGTGAGGGAATTGGCCTCTACACAATTCATGTCTGATGATTTTATTAAATCCTAGGAGTTTAAAGAGTTTTTTTAGATCAAAGAGGGAGGAGTACTTTAAAAGAGTTCATTTGGCACAAGTAGAAGTGCCTAGAGAAAAGTATGATGAAATAGCTAGAAAGGTGATGGTAGAGATGAATTTTGAGTGAAAAAAAGTTATGCCTATTGAAGGGAGAAGAATGGTGGAAGATAGTGGATTACTACTACTCCATGAATGGGACATTGCTTCTACAATTGTCTTTGATACTATTAGGAAACAAGAAGGATAATTTTTCTCCACATAAGAGGAAGTAGAGATGCTATTGTTAGGATCAGGGTTAGACAAACATTGGGAAGCCCTTGAAATCTAGTCCCTTGCCCCAAATACAAACAAACCTCTGATCATTGAAGCATCAAAGGGTAAGGGTATCAAAGGGAGCTTGATTGTAAAGAGGGTGACTGACACCTCTACCCCTGAAGCTATTGCATTAGTGATAGATGTTTCCAAGTTTAATGAAGCTAGTGTTTGAAGGTTACAAGATAGACTTAATACAGTGACCAAGGAACATAATGATCTCATGGAAGCTTACAACCAGTTGTAGGTATTATTGGCTAAACAAAAATACGATCTTTAAAGTGTATAGAAAGTAGGCTCCTCTTGTACAGTCCTTGCTACTCATGTGATGATTGAAAATACAAAGCTTAAAGAAAAGATTAAAATGTTGGAAGAGCAGCTGAAGAATGCTTAGCAAAATCAACAAAAGGATAATTTTGTATTGCAACATGCATACTGCAGCATATACTATCTAAAATATTAAGAGGGTTAGAAAATAGTTATATGTCATATCTAAATTTGAGAAATTCCATTACCAGAGTAAGTGGGGATCAAGAGCGACTCAAATGTATATTTGAACAATGGATTCTTAGATTTTCATCATTGGGCTCAAGTATGTATAAGGGATCTAAACAAACTTCTAATGCCCCACTTGGTATCTATCTTCTTTTGAGATTTTGAAGATGACAAAAAATCATAAAAAATATTTGGAAGATATAATTGAAGTTGCACAAAAAATATTGAACTCTTTCATAAATGTTGATAGAAGGGTTGTACCTTGCTTGTTAGAAGATAATGGGGAGTTGAAGACCCTATAGGAATGAAAGGATAGTCTCAATATTTTAATCCCCACACTCCTCCCTATGATTTGCAAAGATAGTGATCTTTATTTAAATTAGCTTGATTCCTATTCAGACATGATGGTCGATGCAAAAATAAGATGGAAAATTTTGGTAGAGAGGCCAGTGCTTTACTTGATGCCAAGTATCACCAAAAATTGGAGAATTCAAAAAATCTCTTAATGATGACTGGCCTTCTAAGGATACGATTAAGGCATGGGATGAAAATTACATATTTTTTACCTGGCCTGTGAGTGGATCCATGATTTTATTCCTATGCCTCTTGTCTAAGAATTTGGTTGTTAGAATGTTTTTGTATGATTTTCTTCACTTCTTTGCTTGTTGATTCCTTTTTTTTATCTTTCATCTCATTCTCTGTAAGCTCTTTTTTGCATAGTTTAAGCTATTTGATAGCAAATATAGAAAATTTTGTATTTTTTCTTTGTAATAAAAAAAGATGACTCAAATACTTAAGTGTATTTATTTAATTTTGAATATCAACCTATCTTGCTCTCTAGTATTGTATTCGCTATCTTTTGACTCAAAATAATCAAGGGTTACTTATAAATTGTCATATCACATCATGTGTTTATGTTATGGATGTTGAACTATTAGCTTTTGTTCAAGGAATGGATTAATATTCCTTTTAGTTATTTATTAAATATTGTGTGAATGGCGATTTGCAATAGGAATTTATAAGTAGTGTGATAAGTGTTGTTCTTTAAAAATGATGCAGAATCACATGTCAAATTCAATATCATGGAATACAATATAAAATATAAAATATCATAATTTCATGGAATACAATATAAAATATCATCAACTTCAGTTTGGAATATGATTCATGATGTGCGATATAAAATAAAATATCATGAAGTGCAATGATTCACAATTTCATGGAATGCAATATAAAATATCATCAACTACAATTTGGAAAATGATTCATGAAGTGCAATATAAATACCTAAAAGCTAATAATTCACTTCCATTTCCCAAATCAAGTCAGGGTCCTCAAACTGATGTTCAACTTGAGATAAAGTAAAAGATTTATCTTGATTCTAAGTTTGTTCTTCATTTTCTTCGCCCTACATCTCAAATTAAACATTCATTGTGTCACTATCATTTGTCCCACCACCTATCCCACTGCTAGTGCCACCACTACCGGCATTTGGAGTGTTGCACAACCCTCTTCTTTTTCATATAGACCTCTAGATTTTGAGTGCCCTTTCAAAAGGAAATTTTTTGACATTATATGTAGTTCCTTTCACCCTCAAGCAATTTTCCAAATTCTTGTCTAGTTTATTTCTTATCTTTGATTTCAAAAATTCCAATAAACTAAAAAATAGCTCTCTCATCCTCCATCAACCCCAATATCATTGTTTCACATAAATCAACAAGTTTGAAATAATCTAATATCAAACTATGCAATATTTCACTTTGAACTAAGTTTGCTCAAGCCTTTGTTATTGATCTTGGTTCAAAGGTCTTCTCCATGGAATCAATCTGGTCCATCATACTTATTGCAAAATTCTTACATTTTTGTCGAAGCTTGTCTCCATTTATAATTCCTTCTATTGTCTACTCATTTTAGTTTACACTTTTCAAAAAGTTTTCGACCAATACTTTTACTTTATCATAAAAATAGGTTAGGATATCTCGATTTATCCAAAATTGAGGATACACGATACCCATGGCTTGAAGTATTTCTTCTCGAGGGAATCTATTATAAATCTATGAGGAAAGAGATCTTGTAACTTCCTTCAAATTATCACTAACAGATTTAACAATGTCATTAAAATCTTCCTTTGTAAGAGGTACTTCTCTAATAGAGCGCTTGTTTGTCATACAATGGTGCATTGGTATCTCAAATCTATGTACACATATACATAAGTACATGCTTGCATTAATCTGTAAATAATTATTAGGATGATTCAAATCTATAATTTTCTACCAACTGAAAACAATTGGGCTTTTAGAAGTTAGATCTAGATATAGATGATCAAGGGCCATGCATGTATTTCTAAGTAGTTTGGCATATTCATTAATATACATAGTTATGTCTTGGGCTTTCTTCACAAGAGTGTTCATTTCATTTGACATGGGGAGAAGACTAGATAAATTCAAGAGTGTCTCTATATCACTTAACCTATGTAAGAGGTCGAGAGTTTAGTATATTGTGTTGTGATGCTCATACATTACTCCAATCAAGGATTGATATTCTGAAATAACTCATTGCATTGGTCCATGCGAGGAGATCCATCTCGTATCAACATCCTTGAGAATCTTGTTTCCTATTGTTATTCCCTTAGATTTTTTTTGAAATTTCATGAAACGTTTGGGACTTTAGTAGAAATATGTGTAGAACTCATGGACTAGATTCTCAACTTTTGATACTATAGGAAAGCTTTTTACAATTCTAAATGCTAAATTCATTATGTGGTTCCTGTAGTGAATGCCAAGCATGTATGGTGCACAAGTAGTTTGCGACTTTGTGAAAACACCTATCCTGTGACCTTGCATTACTGTAGCTCCATCGGCTCCTACACACACCAACTTTTTGGCAATTGTCAAGTCATCCATACCTGCAATTTTATTCAAAGATTTATTTGCTAGTTCAAATAGAATTTGCAATGTTGAAGTGTCCTTTATTTTATGAACAAAGAGAATATGAGCTTGGCAGACATGTTTTTTTATAGTATACACATGTGTACAGACCCAATAAGTATTATCTACCACAATAACTTCATCTAAAGATAATGCAATGACTCTTTTACGTTCTCCTTTAAATCTTGATTTTCCACTGCAACAAGACAATTTTCCCACTCCCATCCAGCATTTACTGACCAATGTGTGCTAGGAAAGTGAGGAATACCCAAAAAAATAATAAATTAAAATATTCTAGGTAGTCTGTCATAGGATGCCCTTTGGAAAAAATATGAAAAAAACACTCATATGAACACTTTTTTGCTAGTTATACTGCTTCCATTACTTTTCCAAATTGAGCCTCAATTGTACTTCCATATGCAACAACCTTCAACATTCTTTTCTTATGCTCTTCATATTCCACTACATACTTAATATGAAGACATTCTTCCTTTGATTTCCATCATACTACTAATTGTTCATTTTCGTCTATGATTTTTTTTTCATAAAATTTACGGATATGCTTTTCTATAGTATCAATCTTTAGCTAAAACTTCTTGTCTTTTTTTACATTTCCAACTACAAATCAAACACTTGCATTCTATTGGAGGTTCATCTTTGTTTGCTTTCTCCACTGAAATAATGAATGGGTACTTTGACACCCAATCAAGCTAAAAATTTACCACTCATGCCCCACTTTTGATTTGCCTTTCCTTTTATTGCTACCAACATCATCCAAGTCAATTATATCATTCTAGCTAACTAGGGTATCCCTTGGAACATACTTTGTGGTATTTCCATCCTCATTTGACTCATTTAACTCAATGAAAATCTCACTTTGACCTTTCAGTGGTGATGAGGTATTGTGATTGCCTTCTTCATTAACATTTGGTGGAAGAGTTGATGATGTAGCTCCATCTTGATCTAATGGATCATAAGCATTGTCAATTCAAAAGTAAGATTGTATAGTAACTCTACATTTTAGGCATTTTGATGGCCTCTTAGTCCCTTCACCACCCTGAGGATTCTTACCCTTATTGTACTTGTTGCTTGACATATTGATCTCTCACTTTGAATAAAAGCTAGAAAAAAATGTCTTCTTGTTTAAGAAGGATAGAGAATATAGATCCCATTCCCTACTCAATATCATCTTTAAGATTGAAGCAAGAATGGAAAAGATATAAAGAAATATTATAAAACTATGAAGAAATGATCACTCACCTTTAAGTTTAGGTTTTCACCAACTTGTTATTCGTTAATGTAGGAATGCTTGTGTTTTAAGTTTGTAACTTTCCTATGATCAAATTCAAGGTTCCAAGCCCAACTTCTGAATCAAGAGCTCACAAGTTTAGAACTAAACAAAATATGTAAGAATAAATGATAGTTTCGATTGTATTTATTATCAATCCATATTTGGCGAATTCCACTGGATTTTTAAATTATATATATTAATTTTTTGGTGAATCCCGTGTGATTATACAACAATACATTGTAATTTTTGAGGTGATTATGGCCCTACAATTAGCATGGAGGTGTCACGACAATTGGAAAAATGTGTTCGTAAATGTAATTATTTTTAATGTTATTGGCAAAATGGGTCCTCATAAGCAACTATTTATAAATTTTAATTGGCGAAATGGGTCCTTATAAGAATCTATTTGTAAATTTTAATTGGTGAAATAGGTCCTAATACACAATGTTGTTTTAATAGTATTGGCAAATATGAAGTTGATTTATTACATGCTTTCAATATTCCAAGTGAAAATATTAATTAGTCCATTTGAAATGTGTAGTTTTTTATGTTGAATTGATTACTTAAATATGCCTCATAAAATAAATCGGTGGTGAATGGACATGTATTGGACCGATAATTTGTAAAATCTAGGTGATTTGGCCACCCTATTGGGTGCGATTAACTCACCAATTTCAAGTTGGCCGATATCTAATATTCACCAATTATTGAAGATTCGCCACTAAAGTTATCCCCAATCCATAACATCAAGAAAAAGAAAAGATTAAGAGCACAAGGGGATCCAATCATTCAGGGTTAGTACTGGTCATATATATATATATATATATATATATATATATATATATATATATAGTGTGTGTGTGTGTGTGTGTAAATTATATTAATTTTCATCACCTACTAAATGGATTGGAATGAGAAGAAGAGTACATGAGGTCAAATATAATCTAGGTCAAGAAGGAAGAGGCCTAAATACCCTAACACTTTGCATACTCCTCGGTGTGGAAAGAAAACTGTATGACAAATAAAAGAATGATGAGACAAAAAGAATTTTTATGATGGATTTCCTTTGTTGTATCCAAGTACCTACAAGAGTATTGAAGGTCCTCTAGAAGAAGGCACAAACACTAGTAGAATTTGGAAAATAAATGACTATGTGACTAAAACTTTTAGTCACGACAATTAAAAATGATTAAATTCTACTAACTTTTTGCAACATAGTTATAAATGACTAAATAAAGGACTAATTTGATCGTTAGGTAGAAAAACAACTAAATAGTTAGTCAAACAAATAAAAATGACTAAATAAATTAGTCACACAAATAAAAAAGAAAATATGGGCACCAAAAGTGATGGGGGAAATAGCAGAAAATAAAAAAGAAAATATGGGTGCCAAAAGTGAAATGGAGGAGGCTTTCAGTTTTGACTTCGTGAGATTCACACATCGCAGAGAGTTATGGTTTCTTTGTTTCGGAATTAAAGGAGCTACAATATTGGTGTTGCAAAAATTTAAAGGAGCTTTGGCACCACGTTGCAGAAGCTCCAAACAGCTTTCCTATCATGTTGATGCATAGTAATCAAAGCATCTTACATAAGATAGAGGAAATACAATAGATAGAAAATACCAAAAAAATGTAGTGGTAGTTTGGGGAAGGCTAGAGAAGTTTCAATTACACCTCCAGTTGCATTTAAAATATCGACCCATGTTGTAGAGATTTAAGGGAGTTTTAGCACATTGCTTGCATTGAAGAAGCTCCGGTCATACATTTCTATTGCCCACATTGTTGGACTTGTGCATGTTTTCTCTCATTTTTTTTGCTAGGTATTCTTGTGGGTTGTCAAGCATTTGAGATTGTTGAAGTATTCAAAGAGATAGTGTGAGGATTTGTGGTTTGTGAAATTTTTTCAAAAGCTTTTGAGCTTACTAATGAAATCCTTGGCTAGCATAGGAGAAACCTCTTAGAGGAAAATAAAATTGTGGGTTATGTTTTTAGATGTTTATTAGAATCAATAGGGACTGCCATCATTGAAAGATCTACCCCCTTTTTCACATACTTAAACCCTACTCTAAATGAAGAATGATTTAAGGTAAAAGGGACTAAATATGCAAGAAAACAAATGAGGACTTAACTAAGAGCCAAAATAAATGATTGTGCACTGAAACTGCTCGTTGTCACTCATGAACGTTCTTATAGAGATTATCCTTATTATGCACATTTGAAACCCCGTGGAAAGTCTTAAATTCATGGATGAAACTTGCTCCTTGGTTTGACCATTGTTCCTTGTTCCAAAGATCATCACACCTTGATCTTGATACAACCTTTGGATGATTTCATGAAATTTCCACTATACTAGTGTTGCACTTAACCACTGTGATGAATGCATTGCCCTTCATTTTTACTACATTATTCAATGGCCTTATATGAAGGAACAACCTCACCATTTATTCAAGGCTCAAACACTATCCAAGGTTAACCCATTGTCCTTTGATCAATAGGCATGTTGTTCCTCATTAATACTATCTCCATTACTCTTTTCACTATGCTTTGAAAGGAAACATACCATGAAACCTGGTTTTCATTGTACTACCCCATTTCTGATATGTTGAGATGATATCACTTGTTGCAATCTTTTAATGGCATCACGGTGACTACGACTAACTTTTATTTTATTTACCATAGGTCTACGCCATGAATTTCACTTTGAGGTGTCATTATGCTTTGGGTTTTTAATAGGACGTTGATGGAAAACTTGCATGGATTTAGCTTTACCAAACACAACTCAACACTATCCAATCACTACTTTATCTTCAAGACCCCTGCAAAGATGATTTTCAATAACTAGCTAGCATTCCCAACTAGGTCTCCAAAATGATGCTTTTAGGCATATCTTTTAAACAAGGTCGTATCACCTTGAAACCCAGACCATTTCAGATACCCATTAGGCTAATTTTAATATATGTTAAAGATGGCATGGGTTTTTTTGGAACATAACACCCTAATTAGTTCTACTACGCTTGAAAATCCAATTAGGCCACTTTTGCAAAGGAAGTCCTAAGAAAACCTATTCCAAACACTAAAAAATGTCATCAACACCTTAAATCAGTCACATAGGGTCACAAACACCTGGTTTCAACAATAAAACACTCTTCCTATTTTTTGTCCTACTATTTCACTACTTTACCTAGCCTAACACATGAGGATGTTAGGCTAGGGATTTTTCAAAATCACCATGAAACTCCATCCCTTGTTCCCTTAACCTATAGAACATTAAAACAACACCTAGAACTACCATTGCACCAAGTTAGGCTATTATACAATGGTGGAGTGGTCTATAATCTACATTTTAGCTTCCAAACCCTTGAAAGTAAGGGTTTCTAAGCGGACTGAAGAAAAAGGCTTTTGTGTCACCAAAAAGTGTAGCCTTTGATACTTTTCTCTCATTTGGACCCTTTCCTATGGATTTTGGACCTTTTTCAACCTCTTTTTACCCCTTTGCAAGCATTGTGCCGAAGTGTTGTAAAACATTTTTGCACTCTCCTAGGATTTTTATCGCCAAATCAACCCTTTATTATGCTATAATGACCCCTTAATACACATATAAGTCCTATCTTAGTGTTTTTTCATGAGACAATCCTGACAAACATAAATAATCACACTTCAATCCCTAAAAACCAATGAAAATGTCCCAGGTGGACTAGGTCGCCACCTTGGGTGACCTAGTCCCATCTAGCATAAAAATCATATTTAACCTAATTTATTTCAGGATTCTGGTCTCTAAAATCCTAAGGTCGACCTATGTGGTGATTATTTCAGGGAAATTAGGGCACAAATTCTATAAATAAGGGGTTTTCCCCTCATTTTGCATCTCCTAGGTCTCATTTTTCACTCCTCACTCAATCTTCGCAAGCACTCAGCCACTATTCTTCTCAAGAAAGCTAGGGTTTCACATTCCATGTCATCAAGACATCATTTTTGAAGCATTCAAGGGCTGAATCTTTGCTACAACTCAAGATATTTGATCATGACAAGGTATTAAGTTGATTACTTTACATTTCATGCTTTCATGCTTTGTTTCATCATTTGATTTGATTATCTAAAAGGGGTTTGACCAAGGCAAACCCCTATACTCTAACAATTAACATTTATTCTTCCTTCTTTGTATGTTTGCAAATTTAGGTGTATTGAAGACTTGGAAACCATTAAAGATTGGATTGAAGACTTGTTGGAGACACCTCCTTTTTTATTAGGTTAAGAATCTAGAGAAAAAGACACCTATAGGTCGAGAATCAAAGTTTCAGATCTAAACACTAGGAGAAGCAAAAAGTGTAGATCGAGGCCTTCAAATTCCACTTTCAGAATTCCCAAAGGGCTAAAATGGACTAGGTCACCATTAGTGGTGACCCAGTCCCACCATATGAGCATTTTTGGTGTTTTCGTGGATCTGAGTACCCTTTTGGCAAAAACGGATTCTCACTGATTTTCACAGAAAAAGGAATAGGTCGCCCAAAACAGCGCAAGTGTCCTTCTCATCTTCTGCATCAGATTATTTACAATTATAAACCCTCATCTCATCCCTCTTCAACCTCTAGGTGCACATCTTATTTTCCCTTCATTTCTATTACAGTTTGTTTACATTTCTTAAGTTATTTGCATAACATAGTGTGTTTTTCAGCACCTTACATTTCTTAGGTTTTACATTATTTTTTATTTTTTATTTTCCATTTCTAGCATTTAGATAATTCCAAACACATCAAATTAAGCCCCTAACTCCCCCTTTTAATGAACACCAACAATACTTTATTGCAAAAGAGAGTCATTCTTCCAACCTTAGCTTCTAGGTGAAAAACCCTAGAAGCTCATTGGGGAATCCTCTTTCCCTAAAGTGCATTATTTTTGGTGGTTCAGCTTCAAACTAACTTATTTCCTAATGAAATGGCACCAAATGGAGCTCAATATTAATCTAACATCCTCTATCAACCTTTCACATTGGTCTCAACACATAACAATATTGTACGGGGCCATACAAAGCTTGCAAACTCAAAAAATTGCACACAAAAATAGAAAATGAAGCTTCTCCTTCAATTTTTGTCTTTCCCAAAGATACAATACTCATGCCTCGAGGTCTATGAGGCTCAAAAATATCACATGCAACTCCTAAATATTAGTTACAAACCAAGAAACATCAGTGATCGTTCATCTTCTTCCAACATGCAAAAATGACAAGTTGCAAAAGCAACTTTTGTAATTTTCACCAACGCCTACAATTGACCCAATATGACTTGAAAAATGTAAGAAAGGTCTTATGTTGACCTTATTACAATTATTTGATGATAAAAATTTAAAAATATAACTTAAACACCTAGTATGCATCACTATACTAGCATGCCCATGGTGCCCCTGCACCATACAACCGAGGTGAAAATGATTTCATTCTCATGATGAAATGAGCTCATGAACATAGAATACAAGATTCTTAGCATCCTCCTTTGACATCCAAGTATCATATTCATTTGGTAACCCATGCCACTTAATCAAGTATTCATTGTACACTTTGTGTCTAGTCCTGTTGGCCTCTCTTATATCCAATATGGCTTCAAGCTTCATTGGTTGGTTGGGTGGTAGGTCTTTAACCCACTCATCATCTTCAACTCCTATAGAATATAATTCTTCACCTACAACCACAATAATCTTAAAAGGATAAAGATCATAAATATTGAAAATAGGTGAGATAGCCAATCTAGGAGGGAGTTCTATCTCATAATAATTTTTCCCATACTTGTGGACCACCCTGCAAGGTCCAATATTTTTCATCATTAGATTGGTGTATTTAACCTAGGGTAACCTCTCTTTCCTCAGATGTGCAAGCACCAAATCCCCTAATTTGAACTAAACATCCTTCTTTTTCAAATCTACCTTCTCCTTATACTTCTCCACACTCTTTTTCATACTCTCATTGACCTACTCATGTATGTTTTTCATAGCCATAGAAAACTCCTCTCCTTTTGCACTTATTTTCTCCATTCCTCTCATATATCTCAACTCACATACAACTTTGGGGCTCATGCCATATACAATCTCAAAAGGACTTCTCCCCATGCTTCGATTGACTGAATCATTATAGGCATACTCTGCTTGAGGTAGTATGAGATCCCATTTCTAATTATTCTCTTTGGTGAGGCACCTCAACAAGTTTCCTAGTGACCTATTGACCACTTCAGTCTGCCCATCTGTTTGTGGATTATAGGAAAAACTAAATGTCAAGTTTGTGCCCAATTTTCTCCACAAGGTCCTTCAAAATTGACCTATGAACTTAGTGTCTCTATCAAACACAATGGTTAGAGGTATTTCATGAATCCTTACAATCTCTTTGAAGAACAAACTAGCTATATGAGATGCATAATTTGTGCTCCTACAAGCAATGAACTGGGTCATCTTGCTAAATCTATCAACAACATAAATATTGTCATACCCTCTTTCTGTCTTAGGTAGTCCCAAAACAAATTCCATGTTGATTGACTCCCATGGTCGGTTAGGAATTGGAAAAGGCTAGTAAAGACCTACATTAGAACTTGTTCCTTTAGCTCTTTGACACACCACACAACTCTCTACAAACCTTTTTACATCCATATGCATTCTTGGCCAATGATAGAACCTGTTGACCTGCTCCAAGGTCTTGTCATACCCAAAGTGTCCACCCAAACTACCACAATTCTTTTCTCTAATCAGATTTTCCCTCATCGAGAATTTTGGTACACACAACTAAGCACCCTTGAACAACAAACCATCTTGCAGTACAAAATCATAATTTTCACTATGGAAAACAACTTGTGACTGATTACAAATAGCAAAAAAATCCTTAAAATCATCATCATCTTGATACATACCTCTCAATGATCCACTCCTACACTTTGTAGTTGAATCTCTTGAACCAACATGGCTCATCTACTTAGAGCAACAACAACCTTGTTTTCTTGTCCTTTTTTATGCTTGATTGTGAATTTATATGCTTGCAAATACTCCATCCAATTCATGTGCCTATGGCTCAACTTGTCTTGACTATTCAAAAATCTTAAAGCATGGTTATCTGTGAAGACAATGAATTCCTTTGGTAAGAGGTAGTGTCACCATTTCTTGAGGGATTGTACCATTGCATAGAGTTCAAGGTCATATGAGGAATAATTCCTTTTGGCCTCATTCAATTTCTCACTAAAAAATTCCATCGGTCTCCCTTCTTGGCTCAAAAATGCACCTATAGCATACCCACTTACATCACATTCAATTGTGAACAACTTGTTAAAGTCGGAGAGTGTAAGAATAGGTTGTTGAGCTACTCTAGTCTTCAAGTATTCAAAGCTTTTATCTGGCTCATCATTCCATTGAAACTTAGTCTTCTTCTCACCCTTGATGGTATCAATGATTGGTGAACAAATATGGCTAAAGTTCTTGATGAATTTCCTATAGAAACTTGCTAAGCCATGAAAGCTCCTTACCTATGTTGTTGCTTTAGGAGTTGGCCAATTGAGTATGGCTTCAAATTTTATGGGATCCATCTTCAAGGCTCCTACAATCATAAATCCAAGGTAAACAAGTTCATTCTTCATAAACTCACACTTCTTGAGATTGATCATTAGCTTCTCCTCATTCAACTTCCTCAACACCATATCCAAGTGCTGCAAGTGCTCCTCTTTTGTTCTACTGTATACAATAATGTCATCCAAGTATACCACCACCAATTTACCTATGAATTTTTTTAATCCCTCATTCATCATCCTCATGAATGTACTTGGGGTATTAGATAACCAAAATGGCATCACTAGACACTCATACAAACCCTCATTGGTCTTAAAGGTAGTCTTCTACTCTTCTCCTTCCCTTATTCTAATATGATGGTATCAACTTTTTAAGTCAATTTTTTAAAACTAACATGCACCTGACAAACTATCCATCAAATCCTCCATCCGGGGTATAGGAAACCTATATCTAATTGCAATATTATTTATTGCCCTTGAATTAGTACAAAGCCTCCAATCTCCATCCTTTTTAGGTGCCAAAATAGTAGGCACAACACAAGGGTTCAAGCTCTACCTTATTAGACCCTTATCTAACAACTCTTGAATCTAATTTTTGATCTCTTCATTCTGCCCAAGGGTCATCTTGTATGCTACTTTGTTTGGTAGACTTGCACCTAGTATAAGGTCAATGTGATGACACATCTCTAATGGGTGGCAAAGAATTTGGTAGTTCCTTCACCACTATGTGTTCATACTTGTCCAATAAGACCTGCACCTCCTTTGGTACCTCGTTTCCATCTGCTGCTACTAGATCAAATATGGGCTTACAAACAATGGCATAACCAATGTCTTCCTCCTCTAGATCCTTCAAAAAATATTTTTCCTTAACCGCTAACACACTTGGTCCTTCATGAACTGCACTATCCTCTTCTTGAATGGGTGACAGGGTATATGACCTCCCATATTTCTCTATCACATAAATATTCTTCTCCCCATCGTGTTTGGCCTTCCTAGGAGTACATGACATACATCCATTGGGATGATGTCACAAAGTATCTTATCTTTGTAGGAACAAATGTTGAATTCTACCCAAGCTTGCTCATTTACTAAAACTTGTTGACCCTTATTGAGCCATGAAACTTTGTAGGGTGTTGGATGAGGGTTCCTTTTCATTTTTAGTTTCTCTATCATCTCCAAAGACACAAGATTATCAATTGAGCCAGAATCTACCACTACCCTACATACCTTTCCTTGTGACTTGCAAGTTGTCCTAAACAATGCTTTTCTTTGTGAGGGATCCTTGGTAGTTGGTACCTTGATTAGTGTCCTCCTCAACATCAAAGTTTCACCTACCTCTGGAGCAACATGTAGAGAAGGTGAGTTAACACTTTGATTGTCCTCCTCTTGCACTATTTTAGTTTTCCTCTCACCACCATGACAACTAGATGCTTGCTTGGCTGGTCATTTCCAAGCTGCGTGTCCAAATTGGTTGTAGCTATAGCACCTTCCAAACAAGGTATTATATCCTCTTCCTTGTCCATTGAACCTTCCTTTACCACCAAATCTTCTTCCTCTGAAATTACCTCTACTATTTGTCTCTGCACTTTTCCCTTGTTGGCTGCTTGTTTCACCTTGAGGATTTCGTGATTTCCCCCTTGCACCAAAGTTGCCTCTACCTATGAAATTTCTCGCTCTTCCTCTTCCTTGCTACTCTTTCTTCCTTTTAATCCTTTCCTTAGCTTTAGTTGCTAATTGGTAACACTCCTCAACTGTCCAAGGAGTTGTGAGGCCAATTTCATCTTGTATGTTATATCTAAGGCCATTCAAGTACCTAGCCACTTTCTCTACTTCATCTTTAGTATGTCCTATTCTTATGCTTAGTGTATACATCTAAAAATGGTCACATTAAATCAAGTCTTATAATTAATTCAATATAAAATATTTTATTAATCTTCTAAAGTCATCTACATATGAATAAATTTAATTATTTATTTATATCATTCACTTTCTAATTCTTCTAATTTAATTAAATAAATAAGTTTATTTAATTATTACCATTTTTCATTTTCCTCTTAATTAATTAAATAAATTTTATAATTTATTTATATTAATTATCATAAGTTTGAATTTTAAATTCAAATAAGAATATTCTTCTAAATTCCTTCTTCACTCCACATTTAATTAAATATTCTAAATATTTTATTAAACCCTTTTTTCACTTCACACATAATTAAATATTCTAAATATTTAATTAAACACCATTTTCACCTCTCACACATAATTAAATATGAATTATTTAACTATGGAAACTTCTAAATTCATTGTCACATATAATTAAATAACTTAATTATTTAATTATAGGATTTATCCTCAACTACCAACTAACTCCTCATAAATAAAATGCACAAATAGCAACTTTCCTTCATTTTTAAATGAAGAAGGTTGTGTAGCTCCCATATTTTTCTCAACTTCCAAAATCTCTCATTGTTCATCTTGATAGGCCTTATTTCAACCGTTGATCTTTGTCAACTAGACTTTTGCCTCCAAAACTCAATAAATATAGCCTCTTTGTGCTTTGAAAAGGATCCGAGATTTAGTAAATATAGCATGATCATTATAGTTGCATTTTATCCAACATTTAGCAATATTGTTTTCTTAACCATAATATCTTATCTTTCATAGAATCTTAGTTTCATATCTTAGCTTAATCATCTCATATCATTTAGCAATAAACATGCATGTTGCATAATCTCATTCTCTAAGTTGTCATTCTATGAAGTTGTTCCTTATACCAATTGAGAGCCAACAACTTACATTGAATCCTTGGAGATAGAGGACAATGGGACGTCCTTGAACGAACTATTGTTTTAGAGTTTGTTTTGTCTTTAAATTAGTTTTCTTTAATATAATTTCACATTGGTGTGTTTGTTTATCTTTTTAGTTAATCCACGTAATCACACACACATTTTTGGCACCCACCGTGGGGCCCTTGCCCCATTTTTAATTTTTTTATTGTAGTTTTTCTAGTAGATTACGGACTTGACTCACAGTTTAGCGCATACGAGACATGTTTTAGCGCATACAAGGACTGTTTTAGCGCATTGACGCTTTGTTTTAGCGCATATCCCTATTATTTTAGCGCATTTACGTTCTATTTTGGTGCATAACTATTTTTTTTTAAGCACATTTATGCTCTGTTTTAGCACATTTATGTGTTCTTTTAGCGCATCTAGGGGACTGTAAAATTTAATCCTAATACTAACGCATCTGCGGATAGAGGTTTTTATTTTCTGCATAAGGTTAAAATGAAGCAATCCTAGGGTAGTCACCAAACAATTGATTTATCTTTCTTAAAATAAATCCCATGTCTTTTGTGAAGCAACATATTCACTTAGCTTAGCAAACTTGTCATTCGAGATTAAAATTGAACAAGATTGTTCGTTGTGATTGTCAGGTGATAGGCCTATGCTCTCCCTTTAACTGGGTGATCAAAATGCCAGACTCATCTTTTCATTTTATGTACTTCATGCTTTATTAAATACTTTAGAAGGCTTTCTCTTATGGGAAAAAATACTCACCCAAGAGGAATGACCTAAGTGGGAACACCTAAAGCCAAGGATTCCAACCCACTCTAAAAAAAAGTGAGTTGTTGATGAAAATCCACTCGATAGTAGTGTGCAAGATAACCATCCCCAAAGCCTTTGTTCTAAAGGTTGGGAGGTATCTTGAGGGAGTATATCATTTGCCGCACTGAACGGAAACACTTTCTATGAACCTTAGTGTAGAAGCCAATCATGTCAATAACCAAACATTATAATACTCACAATGCAAGGGGAGGGAAGAATCTACCCACAAGACACTCACCATATAATTTCCACAAACCGTTTGCTCAAGGGATTGAGAAATCTAACTTTGAGTACGTGCCTGGAAAAGACAAAAACACGGACACCCTCTAGGGGGTGACACGACTGTGTGAGTCAACGCAATTTTAAGATGTGGGTTGTGATTATTATGATGACCTTTTTGACAACTAAGAGTGAGTTTGTCTGAAGTGTTTATTTTGTTCAATACCCATGGAAATCTCAAAGAACATACACTCTTTGTTTAAATTTTAGGACTTTAAAACAACTATTTTCTACTTCATGACGTGTTTTTCAAACATTAAGTTAGATAAAGATCATCCAATTCATAAAACTCTCAAAAACATGTCTGTCTCAGCGCATTGACTAGATATTTTAGCGCATCCCAGCTCTGTTTTAGCGCATCCCTACTCTATTTTAGTGCATCTCTACTTTGTTTCAACACATTTATGCTCTGTTTTAGTGAATCTATGCTCTGTTATAATGCATATATGCTCTGCTTTAGCGCATCCATGCAAAAATCTAGTGCATTGATCTGATCTTTTAGTGCATTTATTGAAATGTTTAGTGCGTCCATTGAACAGAGTAGTGCATCTGTTTTTTGGGTCAAAAACATTTATCGATACAATCTACCACCAAGTTTGGTCTTTTCCTGTGCTTAGGGTCTAGAAATCTGCAACCTTTGTTAAGAAATCCCTTAATAAAAGGATAAAGAAGCCAAAAAGGTCGCTTAGTTATAAGAAGTTATTAAAAAGGAGATGATTTTTATACCAAAGTCAGAAAGTTTTTCTTGAGCATTGAAATTTCATTCACCGACATCACAACTTTGCTAGGGGTTTTATTGATAATTTTTATTTAGAGCCATTATCTTCACAAGCTTTCTTTCAAAAAAGAGCTCTTTCATAGAGGCATAATCAAATTCAACCCATTCATCCCTCTTTCATCCCGCAACCTGCAATTCAGTATTCCAATCATCTAAATCAAGTGTTGCAATAAAGAACTTGGAAGCATTAGGCTTCTACAAATTCCTTATTTTCTCAAACTAAGATCAAAACATCACAAAGTGCATTATCACATCCATTTCTGATTTCTAGTTTAATTCCCATAATAGGATCATCATCCTTCCAATCAAGGAATCATGAACTAAAAATTAGAAATTTATTTGGTCATATCAATAGAATATTCATTCTATTCTGACTAAGATATCCAACAGATTGCACTCTCCCATTTGTGATGAAAGTTAGCAAGAATCTGGTATAAGCTTATGTCTATTGTCACAAGATCTCGAAAGCATATAGAAGAAGAGAATCCTTTTCACAAGTTTCGCATAGGAAATAATTCAAATAATGATGAAATAACTGAGGAGTTACTTCAAGAAGCTGAACAAGATCCACAATTTCATACTCTCCTAGACAAAATTTTAGAGCAGAACAAAGAAAGATACTTTCTTGTGTTAGCAAACCAAGGAGCTAAACTACCCTCTGATTTTGATATGGAAAAGACTAGAGAGAATCCTAAAACCCCCTTAAATTATTTTGGTGCTCTTACTCAACAAATAAGAGCACTACAAGGACAAATTAAAGAGATACAAGGGTATGTGCAAGATCATCATGGAAAAAATAGACCCTTAAGTGGCAATAGAAATTCAAAAAATCAGAGTTAGGCAACTTGACATAAAATTTTGAATAAGTTATCTATATTATTTCAAAAATATGTAAGAATAGAATTTGTAGAAAATTGAATTTTTTTTTTAAACTACTAGGTTTATTTAAAAAATAAATAAATCTATTTGGTGAAAATTTGAAATTTTAATGCAGTAGTACTTAAATTTTAGGGAAAAATAAGAAGTCGGTGTATGTATGACCACCCTAACCACAATAAAATTATAATATTTTTTTATAATATTTTAAATATAAGTAGAGGACTCATGTCTCGATGTGATGCATTTTTTTTTGTAATTTTTTTCCAAGTAAATAATTAATTATGAATTTTTTATTACAACTTTTAAAAAATATAAAAACTCATATGTCTGACCACCTTAACTTGGTCAAAAATTCATGAAACTCAATTTTATTTTTGTAAACCTATATTATGTGAAGCATAGAATGTGACACATCTTTCAAATTCAAAAAATGTGATAACATTTGAAAGCTATAGATGTTTTTCAACTAGCCTATCAATCAGGACTTTAGTCGCATTTCAAATAGAAAATGAATAATAATTATTTATTAAATTCGAAGTAAAACATAATTTATATTGGTGGAAAGCTAGGAATATCCTTTAAAATCTCTTTTTTTTTTCAACAATTTTGGGTAAAAAAAATTCATCAACCACATGGGTCATCATATCACTTACATATCGCCACTTTTTGGCCCATCATGATCCTGCACATACCCAAAAGGGGGAACAACCAAGAAATATGTTTTGGAAGATATTTTCTCGTATCCCTTTGAAATGAATCTCAACATGATTCCTTTTCCAAAGCATTGTGAGATCCTAAAGTTTGACAGATACAATGGGAAAACAAATCCCATTGATCATGTGAGGGACTTTCGAAATATGAGCTTGGAATTTTCTCATGAAGATACATACCTAATATGATTGTTTCCACGAAGTCTAGGTGGACAATCTATAGAGTGGCTTTCCAAAATCAATCCTCCATCAAAACATTTGAGGAGTTAATCAATAAATTGAAATCTCAATGCTCCTACAATATACAACATTAGATAACCATGCTTGATTTGTGTGAAGCAAAGAAAAAGATTGGAAAACCCTCATAACGTTCCTACAAAGATGGAGAAGGTTATTTGCAAGATATTCCCATCCTATTACTAAAAAGGAAAAGATGGAAATCTTTATTGACGGTCTAAATCAAGAGATGAGTTATAGGCTCAATCTTCATTGTCCTCAATCATTCGAGAAATTGATTGAAAACGCGATCACCATTGAAGGAGCCTTGGTCAAGTGAGGAGTTTTAAAGCTTGACAAAGATGGTCCAAATTTTTATAACAACAACAACAACAATAAATCACGATTCTGGAGTAGAAATAAGAATGTTGTAAATGATGGGGTGGTAGATTCCAACAACGTGAAATCAAAGCCAACCATTCTCAATGTATCAAGTATTTAACGTAACAACAACAATCTTGGAAATTCCACTAACCAAGGAAATTCCAATCAGGGAAATAATGCCAACCTAGGAAATGTGGCCAATAATCATGGAAATGATCTCGACAACAATCAAAACTCAACTACACCTCAATCACATTTTTTCTCAAATTGATGGAGTTTCACTCCCTTAGGCCAATCTCTTCAATCAATTCTCAAAGATATTTTGAATCAAAATGCCATCACATTGCCACCGTAGCAAGATTATGAGACGCGAGTTAAACCACCATCGCAGAATGACTTGTACTATTATGATTATCATCGATGCAAAGGTCATAGGATGAATAATTGCTAAGGTTTGAAGAATTTGGTCCAGGATTTGATTGATAACCGCACCATAACTGTTGAAGGACATAATGTCAACGAGGATCATCAAGCATTCAAGGATCCTCTCCCCAATTATCAAAAGGGGAATCTTTAGGTGATAGGAAAAAATGTAAATCATGTCTATGACACCACCATCAATCATATCTATTCTAATGACCAGAAAATCAACATCATCAAAGTCCAAGGAAAGTAATAGTATCAGGAAGTTAATGCAACAATGAGAGGACATGCCAAAATTGTTGTTAAAGGAAGTTCATTCAGATCAGTTGTCCCCCCTCCAAGGCAATACAATTTAGTCAATCAACTACATAAAACATCGGCTCAAATTTCTTTCTTGGAGCTTCTTAAAATATCACTAGCACACAAGGACATTCTTGAAAAATCTCTCATTGACACAACTGTATCTCTTGATTTGGATATCGATAGATTTCAAGCCATGGTGGGACATTTTTCCTCACCCACATGCTTATCCTTTTCTGAGAAGGATGATGCGTCCATGACCCATCCCCATAATTCATCACTTCATCTAGAGGTCATGGTTCATAAAACCCGAATCAAATGTGTCTTAATAGATGGGGGATCTAGTCTAAACATTTGTACTTTAAAATTGGTTCTTGCCTTAAGATATTCAGAAGATTCTATTGATCCGAGAATCAAAATTACAATCAAAGCATATGATGATGTGGAACGAGCTTCCAAGGGCTTGATCATGTTGCCTATTAGAGTGGGACCTATTGTGAAGAATACTTTTTTTCATGTTCTAGATCGAGAGTTATCCTATAACATACTTTTGGGTCACCCATGGATCCATAAGATGCAAGCAGTTTCGTTGACTTATCATCAATGTCTAAAATTTCCTTATGATGGACAACAAGTAACCATACCAACGGACCATAATACCAATCAAATTTTTTCTAACCTTAGATCAACTCAAGACACCTTTGTCTCGCATAATAGAGAGGCTCTGGCTATTTCTGCTCCTAAACACAGTGATCAAACAAGGGAATTGATAAATAATTTCAGCACAAAGCTACAATTAAAGGATAATGGGGTGGGAGAATATTCACTATGTCTCTCTAACCTACCTGTCTCTCCAAGGTCACATGGGCAACCTACAATATCCACACAAAAAGCTACAGTGACTTCCACATTAGGATCACAAACTTCAGTCCCCATCACCATGTTCAATGGGAAATTCATCAAGGCTAACACTCAAGAAACTGATGAAGATAGAGCTATTCTCAGTTGGATTTATAAGGATGAAGATGAATCTATCCATAATGTTGAGTTACCTACTGAGAAATATGGGAAGGTTTATACAATAATGCAACGAATGGGTTATGAAGGAAATGGCCCCATAGGCAAAAGAAAAGAAGGAATTGTTGAGCCTATCCAACTGAAAACAACACATCCAAAAGATAAAATTGGACTTGGATATGATGAAGATGCAAAAGAAGCAGTCCAACAAAAATACAATGAAGAGATAGCTAATACAATTATGAGATTGCATGACAATTCTAATACTGATTCCAATGAGTATGAATGGGATACCATTTATAATGATGAATTTTGGAGAGACAAACAGGTGGATGTTATACAAAAATATACAACCATGCTCACACAAGGGGAAAGCTCAAGACCTCCACTTTACTATGTATTTCAAAGCGACCATGAATCAAGTGATGACGATTTGATTCAAAGCGAGACAGACAATCAACAGGGGGATACCATCATTAATCTTCCCCATAGCTAGAATGATAACTATGTTATGACCTTAACTACCAGTGACCTTACCCAACCTAATGATCCCTTTCCCTTGGTCTATCCCAAGCTCGTTGATTGGGAACAAACTAAACCAATTGATATCCCAATCTTCCCTAATAATGAAACCATTGTAAATTTTATTTTTTCATATAACCTAGAAATAGATTCCAACGGTGAATCACATGATCAAAATCTCAGTCAAGAGAGTGTCAAGTTTTTCAACTACAAAATTAACAATATAAAAGATAGATCTAATGGTGAAAACCTAACAAAGGCAGTATTAGATCATGAAAAGAGAAATATAAAGAGTGTATCTGACGGTGAAAACCTTTCATAGGCATTGGAAGATGGGAAACTTGACACTCTCCCTAAGCACTATCAGGAAAGATCTATTTTGATCTGAACCTACAAAATTAATCAATATAGGCATTGCAGAACAACCAAAGATCCTGCAATTTGCTGCATCACTGACAGAGAAAGAAGTCCCAAAATTCATAGAATTCCTCAAGGATAATCAAGTCAAATTTGCATGCTCATACACATATATGCCTGGATTGGATCAAAATATTATCATGCACCATTTGTCTGTTGCATTTCTAGTCAAAGAAGAATTGAAGAAACTGTTGGATGTAGGATTCATTCGGTCTATTGACTATGCAGAATGGATCTCCAGCATTGTACCTATGTCAAAACCAAATGGACGAATAAGAATTTGTACATATTTTCACGATCTAAATAAAGCATGTCCAAAAGATGATTTTCCTTTGTCAAACATTGACACGATTATGGATTTGACAACTGGGCATGCTATGTATTCACTGATGGATAGATTTTTTGGGTATAACTAGATCAAGATTACACCTGAAGATCAAGATAAGACATCATTCATGTGTCCCTGGGGCACATATTGTTGGAATGTAATGTCATTTGGACTCAAAAATGTAGGAGTGACATATCAATGGGTAATGACTACAATTTTTCATGACATGATGCACAAATTCATGGAGGATTATGTAGATGATATCTTAGAAAAATCAAACACAAGGGAGGGACATCTAGATATATTATCTAAGACCTTTGTCGGAATGGAAAAATTTAAGGTCAGACTCAATCCCAAGAAATGTATCTTTGGAGTAAAATCTAGAAAACTACTAGGCTACATTGTTTTAGAAAAGGGGATAGAAGTAGATCCAGTGAAGGTCCAAGCCATCCTTGAGATGCCACCACCAAGGAACATCATTCAACTAAGGTCACTACAAGGACAATGATAATCCATCAGGAGATTCATCACAGAACTAGCAGACAAGATTTTTACATTCACGCATCTCTTGTATAAAAATGTTTTGTTCAAATGGGAAGACAAGTGTGAATCTACATTCGATTAGATCAAGAATTATCTAATGAGCCCACTAGTATTGATCCCACCAATACAAGGTGAACCACTCATATTGTACATTTCTACCATAGAAGTATCCCTGGGGGCATTATTGGCACAAGAGGATAGAACGGGAAAAGAGCGAGTAGTATATTACATCAGCAGAACATTGAAAAGTCATGAGCTAAATTACACTTTCATTGAAAAGGATTGTTTGGTAGTAGTTTTTTCTTCTCAAAAGTTGTGGCACTATATTTTAGCTCATACAGTAAAACTTGTGGCTAAAATTGATCCTTTAAAGTATCTTCTGAGCAAAGAAACCTTAACTGGCAGGTTAGCTAAATGGGTAATGATCCTAAGTGAGTTTGACATTCACTATGTGGATCGAAAGGAAATAAAAGGGAAGGTTATAGTGGATCAGTTGGTGGAGGAACCTTTCCAAATAGTTCATCCAATGCACATTGAATTTCTTGATGTAGATGTGTTCACAGCAACTACCAAGCAATCATGGACACTTTATTTTGATGGGTCCTATACACAACATGGCTCGGGAGTAGGAATTATTTTTGTTACACCTCAGGGACATACCATTCCAAAGTCCTATCAGTTGATGTTTCCTTGCACAAATAACATAGCCGAGTATGAAGAACTACTAATTGGAATGAGAATTGCATTGGACTGGAGAATCACAAAGTTGCAAGTTTTTGGTGATTCCCAACTTGTCATAAATTAAATAAATGATGACTATCAAACTAAGGATGACAAGTTAATGTCATACAAAAACATGGTTGATGGCTTCGAGAAGTAATTTTTTGAGATCAAGTTCATGCAAATTCCACAGATCGACAACAAAGTTGCAGATGCCATGGCTACAATTGTATCACTATTGCAATTATCAGAGAACCAAGGATGATATGAATTCTTGGTGGAACAACTGTTTTCCCCTACATATGACAATCCTGAAACCCAAATCATTTGTCACCTAACTAGTTCTAATTCTCCTCTGTATGGAAAAATCTATGCTTATCTAAAAGATAATGGCTTACTCCCAGATTTGTCCCAGAATCAGAAAATAAATTTCATACGCCAATATTCTCACTATACCCTAATTGCTGGCACCTTATACCGATGTGGTCTTGATGGTACCTTCCTTAGATGTCTCGAACGTGATGAATCTAAAAAGTCTTTATAAGAAGTTCATGGTGGTATTTTCAGGATTTATTCAAGTGGACTAACCTTGGCTAAGAAACTTGTAAGAATGGGTTATTATTGGCCAACCATGGAAAAGGAATCCTTCACCTTTGTAAAGAAATGTCCAAAATGTCAGATTCATGGAAATATCATCCATGCTTCGGCTCAAGAGCTACAACCTTTCACTACCACATGGCCTTTTTCTTAGTGGGTATTGGATCTAGTCAGAAAGATACACCCATCTTCATAAAATGGACACAAGTTCATTATCACAGCCACTAAGTACTTTACTAAGTGGAGTGAAGTTGTTCTCTTGACAACAGTCACAGGAAAAAAAAATCATCTTTTATTCTGAATTATATCATATGTTGGTATGGCATTCCCAACTCCATTATCACAAATAATGGAAGACCTTTTAAGAATCAAGATTTTGATGAACTTTGTAGAAGCTTCAAACAAGACAATTCTAAAGATCCTAAAGAAGATGGTGAATGATGTCGGTTGTGATTGGCATGTCCAGTTAAATCCAACTTTGTGGGCATACAAAATTAGTATTCAAATGCTAACAGGTGCCAACCCATATGCCTTGGTCTATGGAGCATAAGCAATATTTCCACTGGAAGTTGAGAGTCCCTCTCTTCAAGTCTCATTGAAGGGACTTATAACCGATAAGTATTACAAAGTTTCAAGACTGCAAGAACTGGAGTTACTTGATGAGAGGCAGAAAAGTGTAGCTAATCACTTGAAGGGTTATCAACAAGTTATGTCCCACAACTACAATCATCGAGTCAGACCACGAAAATTTCAAGTGGGTGACTTGGTCCTAAAGGAGAATCCTCACAACCAACAAGATCGAGAGAAGAAAGGAAAGTTTGAGCCTAATTGGTTGGGTCCATTCATCATCATTGCAGCATATGGTTCAGGGGCATATCAATTAGCTATGCCAGAAGGGGACCTGCTTGAAGATCCAACCAACAACATCCATTTGAAGAAGTTCTATGTTTACAAAATCCAAAAAACAGTGCAAAAAGTCATGAAAAAATCCATAAAAACTAGAAAATATCTTGAAAAAAAATCATCATTAGGGTGAAAACCTAGAAAACGGGCATTATTTTGACATAAAAAAATTCAAAAGATCAAAAAGAAAAAAAAAGAGAACAATACAAAAAAATCAAAAAATAAAAAAAATCATTGCCTTGATGAAAACCTAGAAAATAGGCATCTTGGTAACAACAAAAAAAACACAAAATCTGAAAAAGTGCAATAAAAACAAATGGTGAAAACTTGGAAAATTGGCGCTATTTGTGATTTAGTGGGATCTTCCATCTATTAGGTTATGTTCTACATTGTTCATAGCCATTTCTATCAGCACCAAATCCATCCCTTGCCATCATATCTGCATCAGGCACACAACACAACATTTCCTTGAGATGACAAGGACTTCATCATGGCTTGATGATCATTGCTTATTCCTAATAGTAGGTTGTGTTTAATCTAGAGTCAAAGTGAAAAAATCGTTGGGGGCAATCAAGTTTTGAACTTTTTGAAAGACAAACGACAATATGTGTCAAGTATCAGAATATCAGATCAACAATTAAATATCCAATCAAGCTTGGTCAAAACAGCTATGAGACATGAAACTAAACCAAATTGGATGATCTTAATCTGAATAAAATGAATGAAATACTTAAAGCATAAGTTGAACTGTTGTTTTGAAATTTGATGACATCATATTTTTGGAGTGACTCAATGATGTACTGAACTAGAGTTGCAAGGAATGAATATGATTTTTCTTGATTGTTGTCTGTAAATTAATCATTATGACTGTACAAATTTGTCAGAAGACATGGTTTACAAAATTATCATTGATGACATTTTAGGATTTGCATAGGAAAAGGATTAACTTTTGTTTGTTTATGCAAGCAATACTCAGATCATCTTGGTTCAATTATACCTCGATGCTTGTATTAACTTGCTATATCAAACATCATGAAATTTTTACTCAGGTCATTATCAGGGAAAATATACCCTATGATTCTTGTACTAAATTTCAACATATCAAAAGGCTCAATGATAACAATTAAGCATAAAATTGGTTCACAAAATGACAATAGTGAGTGGTTCATTTTGCATAGTTAGGATTGCATGATTCATATAGCTTGCATTCAATTTTGAGGTTGTATAATAGATTTTTGGAGGTTGGAAAAGATACATATCTCTTTTGGAAACAAAGATTGAGTACACTTGGACATGGGGAAAAATCATTTTTCATCTTCATATGGGTATGTGCAGGATCATGATGGGCCAAAAAGTTGTGATATGTAAGTGATATAATGGCCCATGTGGCTGACGACTGTTTTACCCAAAATTGATGAAATGAAAAGGGTTTTTAAAGGATATTCTCAGATTTCCACCAATATAAATTATTCTTTACTTTGAATTTAATAAATAATTATTATTCATTTTCTACTTGAATTACGACTAAAGTCCTGATTGATAGGCTAATTGAAAAACATCTATAGCTTTCAAACGGTATCACATTTTTTGAATCTGAAACATGTGTCACATTCTATTCTTCGCATACTATAGGATTTTAAAAAAAATGAATTTCATGAAGTTTTGAACAAGTTAAGGTAGTTAGACATACGAGTTTTTATATTTTTTAAAATTTGTAATAAAAAAATCATAATTAATTATTTACTTGGAAAAAAATTACAAGAAAATATGCATCACATCGAGAGATGAGTCCTCTACTTATATCTAAACTCTTATAAAAAAATATTATCATTCGATTGTGGTTAGGGTGGTCAGACAGACACCTACTTCTTATTTTTTCCCTAAACTTTAAGTACTACTGCATTGAAATTTCAAATTTTAACCAAATAGATTTATTTTTTTAAAATAAACCTAGTAGTTTAGAAACTAAATTCAATTTACTCCAGATTCTATTCTTACATATTTTTGAAATAATATAGATAACTTATTCAATTTTTTACGTCAAGTTGCCTAACTCTAATTTTCTGAATTTTTATCTCCACTTAAGGGCTTGTTTTTTCCATGATGATCCTGCACATACCCATATCATCTTTTAAAATAGTTGAATTATCATTTTTATATCATTATCATTTTTTTTCATTCCATTATATATCATTTGCATTTTTCAATTCATTTCATATCATTTTCATGTCATTTTATCAACCATTCAATATCGGTATCATTCATTTCATTATCATTTTCATTTTACATTATCATTAACAATAATTTTTCTCATACCAACATTTTATTGTCATTCATAATATTTTATTTTCATATCTTTTCATATCATTTCATTTTCATATTTATCTTCACATTATATCATCATTTTTCATTAACATTTGCACATCATTTTTATCATCTCATCATTTCATTATCATTTAAACATATCATATCATATCATCAAAATCATATTTTTACATCATTTTATCATTGTCATATATCATTCATTATCATAAATCATCCATTTTTATATTCATTATCATTTTCATTTTCATTATTCATTACCGTTATCTTCCATATCATTTTCATCTTCATTTCATAGCATATCTATTTTCACATTATTTTATCATTCATTGCATTTTCATTCATTTCATTTCCATTCATTATCATTTTTTGCACATCCATATCATTACATCATTTGCATTAACATACATCGAAAAGAATAAAATATAGGCATTTGCATCCATCATCAATAAATTTTCCATACATCATACAATATCATAAAAAGATCATTAACATTTCATTTTCATCATCCATCATAATATATGTTGCAATCACAAAGCATATAAAATTCATAAACATCATCATCATTATCTGTATCATGTGCATAAATCATCATAAGAGAGATACCATCATGTATAGGTCATCATCCATAAAAATGCATCATCATAATCATAAGCAACATCGCATAGAGAAGTAAAATGCATACGCAAACATCCATCATAGCATAAAAAAAAGATACATGGATATCAAAGTCACCGCTGCATATCATATAAATCTCATCAAATAAATGTCCCAAGGTACAATGATGTATACAAAATCATCAATGTGGGTTGTGGCTACTACTGGCTCCAGATGTGGTGGGTCTGACTGGATCTCTATTGCTTGAAACACCTGTCTCTCGTCTACTCGACATACCCACACTCCTGGTAGCACTCATGGAATGTGTGTAGGAGTGAGTATGAGATCTAGTACATGACTGTGTGTAGGCTATCCTCTACTCATGGGGTACCGCCTCAAAATATCTCATCCAGTAATACTCAGCCTCCCGAGCGGTCTCTAATCCCTCTGCTACAACCTCTCCAATAGAGGTGCCCTCCACTAATCTCAGTAGAATCTCTACCATCCCCTCTGCCTACTGACAACACTGTCTCAAACTATCCCTCTCTATAATCAGCTAGGGTACCTGTGGGTTTGGGGGTGGTGGTTGTGCCATCTATGCCTATAGCTAAGTGATGGTGGACTGAGCCTATGCTATCTGGCTCTATAGAGCCTGTACCTACGCTTGTAACATATTAATCTATCCCTTCTTCTCTCATGATGGTGCCCTGATGGTAATATGTGAAGGGCCTATAGTTGGTTACTCCACCACTATCACTATCCTGGGCCTGGTACTGAATGGAACATCAAAGAAGACTCTCTGTCCACCACCCCCATCATCCCCATCATCATCCTCATCATCGTCATCACTATGATTCTCCCCCTCATCTTTGTCTATATCCATGTCTTGGCCACCACCCACATCCTCTCCTCCTCCTCCAACCAACTGATCTTCCTGTGCCTCTTCCTATACCCCTGCATGTGCTTGTAGTTGCCTTCGTGCCCTCTGTACTATTGGACCACCTAGTAATGGGGTAGGCTCATATGGACTGGTTAGCCTCGGGAATGGATGTGTATGGAAGTATGCAACATACTCCTCAGTCATTTGGGCATCCAAAATATCTGGTCTATAGTCCCAAAACTTTGGCTATAACCCAATAAATTATGCCCTGGCTTCCTCATAGGGTATGAATGGACCCTACTCCACCACATTGTCTCGTTGCCTAACATAATGGGACACACCCTGTGGCATCATCTACACTTAGCCAAACTATTTGAGCACCTGCATAATCAAAAACCACTCAATGATAAAAGGGGTTTTTCCAATCAAATATCTCGCTATGCCACAATATGGTAGCTCAAAATCATCAGAATCTCAGGCCTCGCAGTCAACATATGACCTCTAGATCATTGTATCCATATCATCCAACACTCTCCTCCATTACTCTAACTTTCCCAGCTTAGGCTAGACAAGTGGACCTATGTAGGCATAAACGTAAGGACGGTCAATGGGATGATCTTTGCCTGCAAAGGGACGGGTGATGGCGATATGCTCCCACGCCCAAATTTGAAGTAGTGTCACCCGGAAAGATATACTCTTCTCATCTGTATCTACCACCTAATGTAGAACTTGGTATAGATAGGATAACATACACAAACCCCATGTGTATCTGGTCTAATGAAGGATCATGTCCTCCAATATCCAACCCCAACCAACCGATAGTCCCTTTGACTTGCGGTCAGGACATAGGAAGCCACCAATGAAACCTGCCAAAAATGACTGAATTGTAGCATAACCCTGAACCATTTTCCTTCAATGGATCTCATAACCATAGATGTGTGGGTCCTAAAATACTCTTTGTAGTGCCTCAGTACCCCCAGTCTCCTTGTGGTCATAGACCACAATCTCACTGGCTACAATGATTCCTAGAATCCAGTACACATCCTCAAGTGTAATAGTGATCTCTCCAGTAGGCAAGTGAAAAGTGTTATGCTCACTATGCCATCGCTCAACTAAAGTAGTCAACACTACCTTGTTGATCCTATACTATGGGATCCTCAGAAGTGAACCCAAACCACATCTAGAAATCACCCCAACCTTTGGCTAGGACAATCTGAGAATCATATCCCAAGTACCGGGAAACCTCTCTCTGATGTTGAGGATTTGAAAATCCTCTTATATATCATATCCATATCAACCAATTAGATCATCAAATCAGTGCATAAATAAAAAAATCAAACAATCATGTGAAACCATATCAAGCAAGAGAATCGTATCAATCATTAACTATTTTTTTTTCATTTCTGAAAGAAAATTTATCAAAATCAACATCAGCAACATATCATATTAGTATCAAATAATTCATCTTTACAATTTTTTTTTCATCAAGCATGAAGACAAATTTAATAGCTAATCGGCTCACATCATCATCTTTACTATTTTTTTTTCATTTCAGACAACAAATTTATCAGAATTAACAATCATTTTACTATTTGTTTTCAGCACGAGAACAAATTTATCAGATCAATATCAAAATCAAGTCAATCAACCTGGATACTACTGAAAATTCATCAAATCAGTTGTCTAATATAGCAACAAACATCAAGCAATCATCAATTGTTCCTCAAAAATTCAAAATCAGTCAAATTACATGGATGTGCTAAAACAGACTATCTATGCGCTAAATCTATCATATGTGCTAGTTTATCCATGGATGCGCGAAAACAAAGGCTAAAAACACTAATCTATCATATGCACTACTCTATCAGGTAAATGCGTTAGATTATCAAACCAATGTGCTAATCTAGCAAATACGCTAAAGCCCTAAGTCTATGCGCTAATTGAGCATTCTATGCACAAGCTTCAATCCAATGCGGTAATCTATTAACCCTATGTGCTAAATTAGTCTGCGCGCTAATCTATCACCTAAATGTGCTAGTTTTTGGCTTGGATGTGCTAACCTATATGCGCTATTTTACCTAGCCTATGCACTAAACTACAACTCGTATGCGCAAAAATGCAACTTTATGCGCTAAAACAAAATTTCAAATTTAAAAAAAAATTCAAAAATTCAAGTGAAATTCAAGCGAAATTCATAAAGAAAGGTTGTACAATTTTACTGAAGGTCCATATGTTGTTGGTCACTGATGACGTCGAACCCGCTCGAATTTGTGGTGCTCATAATGTATCGACATCTTGAATTCTTCTCTTTCAAAGCTCTTTTTTCACCAAATGCAACTATTCAAATGACAATGACTTTTACTTTTTTCTACCTTTTAAGGGGGTAAATAAGGTAAGGTTATTTTTATTTTTCACCATGCGGAGCGCTATTTCGGGAGATAAATCGTAGAAATAACATCAAATCTCTCCACATCTTCGAATTATCATCAACATCTTCAAACTCGTGATTCATCTCCTGAGGGGGCATATAGCATCATCAGTCAATTTTTCAAAGTCAGGGGCAAAATTTTCGTTAGCTGAATTTTTCTTTGAAGCAATGCGTAAAACACATCACTTCAAAGAGGGGAAAAATATATACATCTAAAAATGGCGACATTAAATCAAGTAATAATTAATTAAATATAAATTATTTAATTAATCTTCTAAAGTCATCTACATATGAATAAATTTAATTATTTATTTATATCATTCACTTTCTAATTCTTCTAATTTAATTAAATAAATAAGTTTATTTAATTATTACCATTTTTCATTTCCCTCTTAATTAATTAAATAAATTTATAATTTATTTATATTAATTATCATAAGTTTGAATTTTTGAATTCAAATAAGAATATTCTTCTAAATTCCTTCTTCACTCCACATATTTAATTAAACCCTTTCTTCACTTCACACATAATTAAATATTCTAAATATTTAATTAAACACCTTTTTCACCTCTCACACATAATTAAATATTAATTATTTAATTATAGAAACTTCTAAATTCATTATAACATATAATTAAAAAACTTAAAATTATTTAATTATAGGATTTATCCTTAATGACCAACTAACTCCTCATAAATAAAATACACAAATGGCAACTTTCTTTCATTTTTGAATGGAGAAGGATGTTTAGGAGGAAACATTTCCCATCTTTCTCTCTAGCTCCCATCTTTTTCTCAACTTCCAAAATCTCTCACCGTTCATCTTGATAGGCTCAATTTCAACAATCGATCTTTGCCAACTAGACTTTCACCTCCAAAACTCTATAAATACAACCTCTTTGTGCTTTGAAAAGGATCCTAGATTTAGTGAATATAGAGTGATCATTATAGTTGCATTTTATCTAGCATTTAGCAATCTTGTTTTCTTAAGCATAGCATCTTATCTTTCATAGCATCTTAGTTTCATATCTTAGCTTAATCATCTCATATCATTTAGCAATAGACATGCATGTTGCATAACTTCATTCTCTAAGTTGTTATTCTACCAATCTGCTACTTACACTAACTAAGAGCCAACAACTTACATCGAATCATTGGAGATAGAAGACAATGGGACGTCTTTGAAGGAATTGTTGTTTTGTCTTTAAATTAGTTTTCTCTAATATAATGTCGCAATGGTGTGTTTGTTTATCTTTTTAGTTAATCCACGTAATCACACAAAAACTTAGTTTTTAAAATTCCTTAGTATAGGCCATTACATCTAACTCCTTTTTCTTGAAACTTTGTAGCTTCCTAAAGGTTTGTATTACATAATCTGCGAGCAATAATTGAGTCTTCACCTTGGCTACCATCCAGTCCCATGAGCTTATCGTTTCCTTTCCTTTCTTAAGTCTTTCATCTTGAATGTAGTTCCACCATGTCAGGACAAGGCCCTTCAACTTATTCTTTGCAAGTTTAACCTTCTTGTTTTCTTCTATCTCCTCAAACTCAAAGAAATTTTCCAAAGCATCAATCTAATGCAAGACTTCTTCACTATCTAATTTTCCACCATACATTGGCACTTCCACTTTCACTTTTGGAATATTGTCACCCTTGACTGCCTTTAGCATCCTGACCATCCTCTTTTCTTCAGGGTCCAATTCTTCATCCTCATCTTGGACTCCTGGTGGAGGGTTCTCACATTCACCCTCTTCTTCCTTGCCACCTTGGTCACCACTAACCATTCATCTCCTCTTATTATTTTCCAAGGTTTATATCCTTGCAAGGGTTGCTTCTTGTGACTCCTTATAGAGCCTTTCCTTCTGAAGTAACTATTCTTTCAACTCTTTTACCTCTTTGGCCATTGGATTTCGTTTTGGAGGAATTTTGACTATGCTGACTCTCACTCACTTCCCACTTCTAATTAGAACCTTTTCTTTGATAACACCTAATGTAGAATAGGGGTGGATTTAGCTTTACCAGACACAACTCAACACTATACAATCACTACTCTATCCTTAAGACCCCTACAAAGATGATTTTCAATAAAAAGCTAGCCTTCCCAACTAGGTCTCCAAAGTGATGCTTTTAGGAACATATTTTAGAGAAGATCATATCACCTTGAAACTCAAACCTTTTCAGATGCCCATTAGGTTGAATTTAAACATGTCTTAAAGATGACATGGGTTTTTTTGGAACAAAACACCCTAATCAGGTCTACAACGCCTGAAACTAGGCCAATTAAGCCACTTTTATAAAGAAAGTCCTAAGAAAACCTCTTCCAAACACTAAAAAACTTCATAAACACCTTAATATAGTCACATAAGGTCACAAACACATGGTTTCAACAAAAAAACACTCTTCATATTTGTTGTCCACTATTTCACTACTTTACCTAGCCTAACACATGAGGATGTTAGGTTAGGGCTTTGTCAAAATCACCATGAAACTCCATCCCCTCTTCCATAAACCTATAGAAAAATGAAATGACACCTAAAACTACCATTCCACCAAGTTAGGCTAAAATACAATGGTGGAATGGTCTACAATCTACATTCTAGCTTCCAAACCCTTGAAAGTAAGGATTTCTAAGTGGACTAAAGAAAAAGGCTTAAATCTAACTTCTTTCTTGATGAAATGACACCACACCGATCTCAACAGTAATATAACACCTTCTATCAACCTTTCACATTGGTCTCAACACATAATAGTATTGACGGGGCCGTACAGAGCATGCAAACTTAGAAAACTACACACAAAAATAGAAAACAGAGCTTCTCCTTCACTTTGTGTCTTTCCCAAAGATACAAAACTCATGCCTCAAGGTCTATCAGGATCAAAAAAATCACATGCAACTCCTAAACATTATTTACAAATCAAGAAACATCAATGACCATTCATCTTCTTTCAACATGTAAAAATGACAAGTTGTAAAAGCAACTTTTGCAACTTTCACCAAATTTTCACCAACTTTTCACCATCACCTACAAATGACCCAATATGACTCTAAAAATGCAAGAAAGGTCTTATATCAGCCTTATTACAATGATTTAATGACAAAAATTTAAAAATCTAACTTAAATGTATCTAACATGCATCACTAAACTAACATGCCCATGGTACCCCTGCACTAGAAGCTTGTCATTGTACCTTGCATATTTTCTTGCACTTGACCTATCCCATGAGCCTATAATATCTAAAGTTTGAGTGCATAAGAATCTCAAAAAATCCTATTCATTACTATCTCCTTGATCATTGACTATGAAGAATGCACTTCCCTACAACATGACTGCAAATCTTTTCCTTACACAATGAAAAATGTATTGCCTCTTACACTGAATGTCATTCTTTGAAAACCCTTGGTTGACCACTTTATTTGGAACTATTATTTACCATTGCTATTAAACATTGTCACCCATAAATACCCTTTTTAATTGTCTTATTTAGGTTTGTTTGTTGCTCTTGAAAAGTCTAACTGCCATAATGAAGATACAACCATTTGAAAGCAACGAGATCATTCATAAATGAACTGCCAATACTCGATATGCCCTTTGAATGAGATTCTCATTTTTATTTCTTGACAAGACCTTCAAATTTTTTTCATGATCCTCAAGCTAATCCCAATATTTGAGACTCTATCACTCTTCAAAAACCTTTCTCACATCCCAATAACCTTGCCATAAAAATTTGAACTCTTTACCAATTCAAAGTTGCTTATGTTGGGTACATTATGAATACATGGTTTTATTCATGCATTATTCATATAAAACATGTTGTCTTAGGATGTAGTCACTATTTTCTCCATCATGCATCCCCTCATACATATCAAAACAAACCATAAAGTTCACGCATAAAAGAGGAGAAACTGCCTCAATATGGAAAAACCATGTAAAAAAGGAATCCAAAAGATGTAGACTTGCAGTTTTTTCCCATTGCAAAGTTGTAGTTTACTTTATAAACTGAGCTTTCTTTGTCAAAAAATCAAGGAAACCTTGCATAGAAAGATGTCCATGTAGATTCTCTCTCCAAATCCAAAGTCAAAAATTATGTTCATGTATTTTCAAAGTTATGTTCTATAGTCTTAGATATATAAATAATTGAATATAGTCTCATATTTAATTGTATCTCTATTAGGGTATCTTGAAAATTCACCATATCCAAATCTAATACCACATCCATTTGTATGCAACTCTGGTTCCATCAAATTAAGCGGGGTCAAAGGATTGTTTGATAGATTAATTCTATTTAATAATCAAAAAAATAATTTACTTTTATTTTCATCCATTTATGAATAAGGAAACTTCAACATAGGAATGAGGACTGCATCCCCATCCCAATACCCACATCCATTGGTGATTAAATTTATATATTTGAACCACCAAAAACATATACAAACAAGGGAAAGAGGATTCCCAAAATAGGCTCTTAGGGTTTTTCACCTAGGAGCACTTGGTTTAGGAATGACACTCTTTTCTCTTTGTTGATATGTTGCTTTGGTGATTGCATTCAAAAGGGGGAGCTTAGGGGTTTGTGAGGTGTGTGAAAATGTGTTTAATTTTTGTATAGTAATGAAACAAAACTAACTAAGGAATGTAAAGTGATGTGAATCTAATCTACATGTAAAGTAAACTAAATGATATAAACATATGCAAAACTGGAAAGAAATGGGAAAGTACAGAAGTGGTGCACCTGGGTATTGGAAGTTGTAGATGAGGAGCTCCTAAATGTTCTGGAATCTATGTGAAGTCAATAGAAGGACACTTACACCAAGTTGGCTGACCTAGTCCTCTAACCAGGAAATTTTGTTGGACCAAGTTTTGGGGAAAAGGGTACCCAAAAATGTAGAAACCAATTTCTAGGCTTAGCATAGGGACAACGTCATAAATATGGATGACATAGTCCTCTTGATGCTTTCTAAGGATTTAGGGTTGATTATGTGGATCCCAGCTGGTACTTTCTTCTTTTGTAGCAATTTGTGTTTGAAACTCCCGAAAGTGATTTGCAACTTGTCTTCTTGCTCCTTCTAGGGTTTGATGTTTTGATGTAACTTGAGGGGATTGTTTTTACTTTCTCCAACACTTTTTTCTTCACCAAATCTGCATACAAACCTACAAACACATACAAATACCAAGAGAATTTGGGGTTAGGGAATAGGAGTTTGCCTAAGTGAAACCCCTTTGATGGTAACTAAACCCAAATGAGAAACAAATCAAAGGAGAGTAAGATTGAATGATGAACTTAATGGAAACACTTAGCAATCCTTTGTTGTTGGTGGTCTACAATATGCAAGAGTAGCTCCAATGGAGGTGGCTTGCGAAACCCTTATGCTTGATTGCTTGCTTGTGGAGTCTTGAATCCAAGAGTACTTGTGAAGAGATGTAAAAATGAGTTTGGGAGAGAGAAAAATGAAGGTGAAAACCATTATATGTACATGTAAAACCCTAATTTTCTTGAAATACAACATGATAGAATGACACTAGCGTTATGGAGGCAAGATTCCCATTAGTTTTTATTTTAAATTTTAATTTTATTCCAAAAGGGACTAGGTCACCCAAGGTGGCAACCTAGTCCACTTGAGCAATTTCAAGTGGTGGTCAAGAATTAAATAATGTTTAATGGAGTTTATCTACTTTTCCTCCTGAAACACACTTAATTCGGGACTAAAAGTATATTAAGGGGATAAATTAACATAAGAAAAGGGTTAATTTAGGGGTTATAAGCCTAGAAAAGTGTGAAAATGCATTACAACACTTTAAAACACTTTTTCATAAGGCTTAGAAAGATGTAAGAGGGTGTTGTTAAGGTGAATTGTGTTGAGAGGGTCTTAGAAAAGTGGGGAAATGTGTTACAACACCTCACAACACCTTAGTAAAACACCGTTAGGTTAGTGTTGTATTGCAAGCTTACAAGGCTAAATCAAGGTAAAACAAGGCCAAAATCCAATGGAAAAGGCCAAAATGAGTGAAAAAATGCCAAAGACTATTTTGGTGACACATTTATCCCCCAATTTAGTGAGAGTATTAACTTGCTTCAAACTCACACTAAAGCAGCTGAATCATGCGTGTCGAGTGGGATCTAATGCAATCATGCTAGTAAGGTGAGATGAATATGATAAAGAGAGATGATCAAGCCCCCAGGATCAATATCCCATGGGAAACCAAAAATAAACACAAAAGATCACACGAGGAGTGATGTGAAAGAGTAAAGAGAGAAAAATTTGGATCAAGCTTTGACCCTTTGTCCTTGTAGTTGTGGATCAAATCTAGGTTGTTTGTCCAAAAGGAGAGGGGTGTACTCACTCTAGGCTGACGAGACTTTCGGTTGTCCATTGGGTGAGAATGCCAAAAAGGTGGTGAGATACATACACACGGTTCATATGCAGTCACACACAAAAAGGTAGCTATGGGGAAAGTTGTGTCGCTAGTTGGGCTTCCTGCTCAACCATACCAAAGTTGTACCTCCTGATAACTTCAATAAGGCACCACAAAGGTTAAGAATGTGTCTCATGAGACAAGCAAAGCCTTGGATGCTTAAAACTCATGAACAAGTGTAGGATAGCACCATAGGAATGCAAGTTGTGTTATGCAAGGTGGCCATGTATGCAAAGGTGCAAAAAATGCAAAAGGGGAGAATACAAAAAGGGATGTTCAAAGGAATCTTGTTTATTTCATATGAGGTCTTTTACTTTGGGAACATTGTGTCGAATGTCTCCAAGAGAGGACCAATCAAAGGATAGAAGATTCAAAACTTAGGGGATGTAGTGTGTCAGATCAGGCCACTAAGAGGAATATAATATGCTAAGATAAGTCACTTTCATGAAGGACATTACACACAATGTCATCCACCAAGTGAGAGACACATCGTATGAAGTAATAAGGCTGCACTAAGAACCAAGAAAAAGAAGAATGCAAAAGGAAATAGTGTCAGTGTATGCCCCCACTTTAAAGGAATTGCTACACATCGTACTATGAGAAATTGCTTTAAAGTAGAATAAGGTATGAGGGGGTAAGTATGTCACATGCGAGCCAACTTAAGACATGTCATCCACATCCCAAGCTTGCTCTTGTATGTTCATGAGAGGTTAAGGCCTAGTCAAAAGAGGCAATGACAAGTGACATATGAGGGAAAAGGCTACTCAACCCCTTTGTCCCCACTTAGTACAGAGAAAAGGTGAGCCTGGTATGGATGATGGTATGCTGCTCTTTGCGACGGATGTAAAACATGCAATAGTGAGTGTGTTATGACCCTACAACTATTAAAAGGCAAGGAGAAGCAAATAATTTTATTTATGTGGGTAGGGAAACAAGGTTTCAGCGAAGTTAACCTTGATGGTATATATTTTTTCATATAGGTGAGTAATGTTATTATAACTTGGGTGATATGAGATGTTGTTCTTAGGTGGGTGAAGGAGGAGAGGATGCTTATGAGGTCCAATAGTAGATAGGGATCTAATGGACACTTGTGTATGCATAAACTCGGTGAGCTTGGGTTGATGTACCTCTAGGAAAGGGAAATTGAGTATTAGGTTTTTACCATTTCCCAAGGAAGACACAGTAGTATTGCTCGAAAGGAGTGCAACCATGTTGTTTTCTTCCACCATGATACCTTCCTTAATAGGAGAGTTTGTATGAGAAATACAAACAAGATGTTCAGGACATTCAATGTTTGGTTCTACACTATTGACTTCATCACAAGTAAGGGAATGATCTATGGGGGAAGTTGCTTGTTCCATCATAATATCTTCTTCACTAGTAGGAGAGATATTAGGAGACGGAGAAAGTTGATTGTTGTGATGGTTGGTGGTTGCATTATTTTCCTCTAAGGTTTCATTCTCTTGTGTCATAGTATCTATTGGCACCTTCAAATTCTGCAAATTTGAAGTGCCCATATTGAAATTTTGTCTTTGCACACTCAGAAGTGCACTTGCAAAATCTGCCCAAGTGACCTACTTTGGAGGGTCACCATTTGGAACCAGTTGATTTTCCTGTCAAACAGATTGTTGCTCTCCAATCTCCCCACATTAATTTACTCCCTGGTCTGATTTCAAAGCCTCATGATCATATTTTCTATTTTTACCAAGCCAAAAGCAAATACAGTTTGCTCTATTTTTACACCTGCATTTTTCAGAACTTTTCAAGGTGGTCAAGTTTGACCCTCAATATCTAGTGAAGAATGATGATTCAAGAAAAATCATTTTGCACACATAATTTGTGTTTCTAAATGACCTAGTGAGTTCAGTGGTAGATCCTTAGAAGATGATTTGATATTTTTTCAAAATGGCAACCTAGTGGGCTTTAATTGGTTTTCAACAAGTACAATTGTAGAAAAGTCTGAGTAGGCTACTTTGTCAGTTAATATCTTGCACCTCGGGATGATTTTTTTTTATTTGTTTGTTGCAATGAATTCTTGGGTCAAATGGTAATATTCCTACTTAGTTTTAGGGTTTCAGGATAAGTGTTGATGTGTTATTTAATCATTTTCTGATCACGACAAGGCCAAAAATGGTCTTCCAAAAAGTGTCAAATTTTACAAATCTAAGGAAAACCCATTTCGTTTTTTGGCTTAAAAAATCTCTAGATCCATAATGAATTATTTTAATGCATTTTAGTTGTGGCAAAGGTGTTTTGAAGGCCAGTTTACAAAAGAGGTACTTGAATTTTAAGGGCTGGGAAAAATATAAGGAAATGGGTTCTCTCTAAATAAATTATAGAGTCCATGTGAAAATTTTCATTGCTTCAAGTGCCCTATTTTTCCCATAGTGAATTTTCCCAATTTGGTTTGCAAGTGAAATTAAAAATTGCTATATTTCCTAAAGTCGAAAAGGCAAATATTTAAAATATCTTAAGTATTTTAAATACCCTCAAAATTGGAATGCAACGTGATTAGGGAATGTTTCAATTTTTAATTTTTTATAAAGTTAAAACATCATAAACTTTACATCTTTTATTCAGGGCAGTCTTGCCCGTGAGCCAGGAGGACTGCAGTGCTTCCATCAAAAGAGCTCACGGGGAAGCGGGAGAGAAGAAGGAGAGTCTGAACAGGAATTGAGGGGAAATCAAACATTATTTATGTCTTTTTTTGAACATTGGTCGACATTATGAGCCCTTTTATTGTTTTCCCACGAACCCGTGGAAGCTTTTGTTGCAGCAACAGAGAGTCACAGGGGCACGAGGAGATTGTTGGAAGCAGTGTTTGGGGAAAGATTTGATTTGCAATTTCTACTGCAAGGAAGGTTAGATGTTTCTTTCTCCATTGAGGCATTTTAGAGATCTTCTCGGTTGGATTCAAAATGATTTTTGCCTGATGAAAGTTGCAATCACATTTTTGAGCTTTCAAGAATCATTTGGGGCTCTTTTTGAGCTCAAATTTGATGTTTTATGCTTGAAATTAGTCTCCTAACCATTCCTCATAATCGGAAAGAGTTTTTAAGCGTATTTGGGATGGATTTTGGGTGCCTACAACCATTAAAATGCCCTTTCTTTTAGAAAAAACGACCCAGTATATCACCATTTCTAAGCAGTTTGCACTCAGGGTAAAAATGCATTAAATTTTGTTTGTGGAATGTTATCCTAGCACCTAAATCTCATAATACACTGGCTCAGAGTGAATATGCAGGGTAGGAAACAAGTCTTGCCTTCCAACCCGCGAGAGGTAGGAATGACGCCACCAAAAAGAAACAGGGAAGCGGGGAAGAGAAGTATGAAACTTTATTTTAAAGTTTTAAATAATGTCTTGCCCACTAGCTCAAGCAAGTTTTTACAACTGCCAAAGGAAGTAACAGGTGTGCGAGGATTGGAAGATAAGCTTGTGGTGGGCGCATGCTTTAATAAAAGAGATTTGAGGATAGTTTTGAATGTGTTGGGGGTGATAAATAAATAAGGAACATTGACATAAATATTACCCGATGAAATTTGAGCTCCTCATTATAAAAAATGGAAAATTTTAATGTGCACAATAAAATTTAGATGGGGCATTTGGGTAAAATTTTGTTGCCCAATAATATATAATATTTTTAGCCTTAATCTTTATTTTAAAAGGCAAGTACTTTAAAACATAAAATAAAAGTGAAAAGGGCACGAGTAAATAAAGTGAATAAAATATTCACTAAATGAAATGTTTTTGTTGGAGAAGATTATTTCATGGAGAGAGCCAATTTTCACGCAGCGGGGTGAAAAATGAACAAAGAGGTAATTTTTTTCTGCAAAACAAAGGTATTTTTCAATAGGAGAATAAAGAGAAATGATGACTTCTCAAGATGGATAATATTTTTTTGTTGAAGGGTAGCAAATGCAAGAAGTGTGAATTGGAATACAGATTATGGCTTTCTCTTTAGGTGGTGGGCGATTATTCATCAACGATCCTGAGTTTTCCAAGTGTCTTCTTCTGATGAGAATTTAGGGTTTTCTTTCTCCTTAAGTGCAATTTTATGATTCATTGTAAAGAGTTAGTTGTTTTTGTAATTAGTCATAGAGAATACTATAATAGGAATACAAAACATTTCAAAGTTAAGTCTTAGGTTTTGAGTTTTTTTTGTCAATATGTATGTAATTTTGATAGCAATATTGGCATAATAATACTGAATGGTGGAGATTCTGAACCATTTTCTGTCTTATGTACTGGTTTGATAAACTATGAATAACATAATCAAGAGTTATTTTATTTGTCTCCATTGAAATCTAGTGGATGTTTAGTTTTATTCTTGCTTATTGATTCAAGGAATTGATGTAAATTCTTGAGTGAGGCTATTGGTTTATGTTAAGTTGAGTTCTAGGATTCTAATAAGAAGTTGTGGTTGAGATGTTATGTTGAAATAATGTAATGCATTATCTTCAAGGCTTAGATGATGTTGTGTATTAAATTGTTATCAGGTTGCATAGGTATTGAAGTTGACTTCATTCCAATGGATGAAGCACTGGTCTAAGTGTGTTATTCTTGTTTCTTTTTTGTGGTTGATTCAATAGCTGAACACAAATTTAAATCAAATTACCTATCAATCTCAGTTTGTTTGTGTGTTGGGCTTTAATGAATCATATCTCTCATGTTTAGTGTGTATACTGCCATGAAGGTCAACCAAAACTTTAGGGTGTTGTGTCTCTTAAACAATTCGAGGAGAATCATCTTTTTATAGTGTATTTGGTAATTTAGCACATAAGTATCTATAAATATATTGTTGGGATTACCCTCCCTGGTTTAACAGAGCCAGAAGTGTAGAATATTTTAGTCTCTTCGACTAAATCTTGTTCGTTGGCCAAATCAAATCCCTGAGTCTGGATATGAGAGAGTGGCTACTATTTAGGACTCATTGCGTATGTTGATTTGGGAACCAACAAATTGGTGACTCCGCTAGGGAGTAACTTGAGAAAATCCTGATAGAAGATTACCTTTCCTTAAGAGTCAAAAGGAATGAATAGCTGGTTCAGAAGTTGAAGTTCTAGATCTGCAAATTGATTTATAGTAGCCCCAAATTCAAAATACGATGGAGTGACTTTGTTAAAAAGAACTCAGAGAAAGATGTATGTGCTTCAAAAAATTTCCTCTTATTGAAGAGGTGGTGACTCTGCTCTACAATTTATGCACAAGAAGGGTTGTTGTTTGTTATTGTGACCTGAAATTGTTCTATTCAAATTTGCAGTAGTTGGAGATGTGAAGGTACATGGTTCTCTACATATTTTGATTTGTTGAACCTGTCATATTGAATACAATTGTTGTTTCATTTAAAGTATTTGTCTAAGTATCCACAAATTTTCTAGTATGGAAGGTTAGAATGAATTTGTATATCCTTGGGATTTCTATCCACTTGCATTATCATATGTTTCAAACCTAGGTTACCATCATATTAGCAGTTATCCTAGTGATCTTTCATATTGTCATGGTTATAGTTATGCACAATTAAGTTAAACCCATATTTGTATGTATCTATGGATTATAAAAGGGAAATAACCGTGCCATTAGATACCTTAATAGAACTTGTCAAGAAGTTTCAAAAGTCTAATAATCCCCAAATGTCTAACACCACAAAGTGCACAAACTCAAGTGTGAACAAGCCTAGGTTTAGCCAAGAATGGAAAGTTGTGTTCGAAAGGAGAATTAGAGAGATGAAGAAAAGGCATCGGATGTCTATGCAAGCTCAATTAAGAGATAATCATACTAGGTCTACTAGCCAAATTATTACACCTTTTATCAATTCTTTTGATCCATTGTATGACCAACTAGACTTGTCATGGGTTGATTATAAGGTTAAAAGTATGTCAGACAGAGTCTATATGAAGATGCCCAGATTTGATGGATACAATGTATGTGAAGGAAATGCACATGTCCAAAGTTTTTATAGCTTCGTGGTGAAACATTCATTTGGAGATTAGGATATGTGGATGAGATTTTTTTTAGATCTCTTGAATCTAGAGCTAGGGACTGGTACTTAAGTTTTCCTAAGAAGTCCTTTCCTTGTTGGGATGAACTAATGGATTCTTATAGAAAATAATTTGCAAAAGAACCTTTTGACCTTCTCACAAGGTTAAAGAAGCTTAAGAAACAAGATGAAGAGTCAAGCATTGTTTTCAATCATAGGTTTGTTGTTGCTCTTTCACTAATCCCATAAAAATTTAGACCTAGTACTTCAGATTGCGTTCATATGTATTTTGAATTTTTTGAGGAGGGATCTAGTGTGCACTATTAAAGGATTTTAGAATATTGAGTATGCAAATGGTTGCACATGCTTAGACAATATGGAGAAAATGAGAAATGAAAATGTTCAAAATTTGTTGTCTTCAATTGTGGGTAAACATATTGATGAAGTTAGCAGTTGTGTAAATGCAAATGATCAAATGCCTTCAGTTTTAAATATAGACAAGTGCATACTTGAGAAGGAACAAGCTAGGAGTGATTCAATGTCTACCATTGATGATCATGACAGTTAAAATATTTGTGTCTATTCTCAAGAGGGTGTAAACGACCAACTAAATGATGACACCCAGTCCATCGAGTTTTCAGATTTAGATGATGATGACATTAGAGTATATCTTGATTTACAACTTGGTAATGCATGTAGTTCTAGTGGAAGTCAAGAAGAAGAAGTGGTTGAGAGAATGGATCAAAACAATGATCTATTGAACAGTGAAAAAATTTCATATATGTTAACCATTGAATATCAGGAATATACATGTTTTGATAACTCTCAGTTGTTGTGTACTACCATGTTGATATTGACAAAGCTGATGATCTTCACTGTACAAGGTATGATGCATGCATTTTTTATTTTCCTCCTAGTTATCAACTAGTTGACCAGCATAATGAGAATGTGGATGAGGACAAGCAGAAATTTGATTGTAATGATGCATTGTGTGATGAGTATGAAAGTATGAATACTGGTACAAGTTCATAAATCTGTTTTGATGAATTAGAAACAACAGATGACCATGAGTTTTGTGTTTCCAATGAGCCAAGTTTTGAGAGCTTTAATGTAGATTTGGACAAGTGCTCATTTGTGGACTCAAATGAGCCTAGTTATGATTTTTTTCATATGAATTTGGATGTTGATTTCAAAGAAAAATTAGATTATATTTTTGAACCAGAATTGCTCACTTTTGAACAAGCTTTGGATGCTAAAGATGATATGTTGTGTTCAGATGATATCAAACTGAGCAAGGTTGAGGATAGGGTAGAGATTCTTGATGATTCTCTATACCAATATGTTGAGACACAGTCACAATGTGTGCCAATGTATGAGTGTATCTCTCTTAATACACTCGGGGATAGCTTCCATGATGTGCCTAATCTTTTGATTAGTTCCTATGACTGTTTCACCTTTGACATGCAAACTAACAATCAAATTAAACTGGTAGTACCAGCTATGTGGCAGAATATGAGTGTTTCTATTTTCAGTTGGATGAAGTTTTAATAAAGTGTGGAAATGTGCAAGACATTGAAGAAGGTTGTTTTCAGCCTAAAAATATTTTAAATGATAAATATTACAAGTTGTTTCCACATGAAAATCAATATTTTAAGGGTATGCCTGATTTTCAAATGGTTTGTATTTGTAAATTTGTTGATAATGTTGTATTTAATGGGTTGTTGGGAGATACCAACATGTTTAATCAGGCAAATTATAGTGGTATTTTCAAATTGGTTTCAATGAAATATGATGAGAACTTTGTCTATGATAGAGGTAAGAAGAGGCCTACAGTCTTTGGTGGCCTTGGGCCATCAAATATGGTTTGAATTGTCAAACCAAAGCAATTGGGGGTAGAGATGATCTTTTGATTTTGTCACCCAATGTTTTTGGCACTTGGTCTACTTCTCCAAAGGATCTAAATTCTTGATATGCCCATAAGGGGCATACATCCCCAATCGGAGCCACTATTGGCACCTTCAAATTTGCAAATTTGAAGTCCCCATATTAAAATTGTCTTTGCACACTCAGAAGTGCACCTGCAAAATCTACCCAAGTGACCTACTTTGGAGGGTCACCATTTGGAACCAATTGATTTTCATGTCAAACGGATTGTTGCTCTTCATTCTCCCCACATTAATATACTCCTTGGTCTGATTTCAAAGCTTCATGATTAGATTTTTTATTTTTACTAGGCCAAAAGCAAATATAGTTTGCACTATTTTTACACGTGCATTTTCAGAAAAGGTGGTCAAGTTTGACCATCAATATCTAGTGAAGAATGATTATTCAATAAAATCCCTTTTGTACACATACTCAATGTACCCAAATGACCTAGTGAATTCAACAGCAGCTCCTCAGAAGATGATTTGATATTTTCCATGACAATCTGGGGCTTTAATTGGTTTTAAATAGGTACAATTGTAGAAAAGTTTGAGTAGGCTACTTTCTCGGTTAATATCTTGCACCTCAGAATAAATTTTTCTGAGTTGTTTGTTGCAATGAATTCTTGGGTCAAATGGTAACATGTCTACTCAGTTTCAGGATAAGTTTTGATGGGTTATTTAATCATTTTTTGATCGCGACAGGGCCAAAAATGGTGTTCCAGAAAGTGTCAAATTTTGCAAATCTAAGGACAACCCATTTATTATTGTGGCTTAAAACATCTCAAACTCCATTTTTATCAAATACAAAGGTCGTCTAATGCATTATTTTAATGCATTTTAGTTGTGGCAAAGATGTTCTGAGGGCCAATTTACAAAGGAGGTACTTGAATTTTAAGGGCTACGAAAAATATAAGGAAATGGGTTTTCTCTAAATAAATTATAGAGTCTATGTGACAATTTTCATGGCTTCAGGTGCCATGGTTTTCCCACAGTGAATTTTCCCTATTTGGTTCGTAAGCGAAATTAAAAATTGTTATATTTCCTAAAGTCTAAAAGGCAAATATTTAAAATATCTTAAGTATTTTAAATACCTTCAAAATTGGAATGCAATGTGATTAGGGTATATTTCAATTTTTAATGTTTTATAAAGTTAAAACATTATAAACTTTACATCTTTTATTCAAGACAGTCTTGCCCGTGAGCTCAGAGAACGACAGTGCTTCCATCAATAGAGCTCATGGCGAAGCGGGAGAGAAGAAAGAGAGTCTGAACAGGCGTTGAGGGGAAATCAAACATTTTATATGCATTTTTTTGAACATTGGATGGCATTATGAGCCCTTTTATTGTTTTCTCGTGAGCCCGTGGAAGCTTTTGCTAGAGGTAGCAGAGAGTCACGGGGAGATTGTTCGGAGCAGTGTTTGGGGAAAGTTTTTATTTGCAATTTCTATTGCAGGGAAGGTTGAGATGTTTCTTTCTCCGTTAAGGCATTTTGGAGATCTTCTGGGTTGGATTTAAAATCATTTTTTCCTGATGAAAGTTGCAATCATGTTTTTGAGCTTCCACGAATCATTTGGGGCTCTTTTTGAGCTCAAATTTGATGTTCTATGCTTGAAATTCGTCTCCTAACCATTCCTCGTAATTGGACAGAGTTTTTAAGCGTATTTGTGATGGATTCTAGGTGCCTGTAGCCATTAAAATGCCCTTTCTTTTAGAAAAACGACCCAATATATCACCATTTTTGAGCAATTTGCATTCATAGTGAAAATGCATCAAAATTGCATGTGCAATCTTATCCTAGCACCCGAATCTCATCATAAACTAGCTCAGAGTGAAGATGCAGGCTAGGAAACAAGTCTTTCCCACCAGCCTGCAAGAGGTAGGGATGACGCCAATAAGAGCAGTGGGGAAGCGAGGAAGAGAAGTATGAAACTTTATTTTAAAGTTTTAAATAATGCCTTGCTCGCTAGCCCAAGAAAGTTTTCACAACTGCCAAAGGAAATAACGGGTGTGCCGAGATTGGAAGATAAGCTTTTGGTGGGCCCATGCTTTATTAAAAGAGATTTGAGGACAGTTTCAAATGTGTTGGCGGTGATAAATAAACAAGGAACATGGACATAAATATTACTCGATGAAATTTGAGCTCCTCAATATAAAAATGGAAAATTTTAATGTGCATAGTAAAAGTTAGATGGGGGATTTGGGTAAAATTTTGTTTCCCAATAATATATAATATTTTCAGCCTTCATCTTTATTTTAAAAGGCAAGTACTTTAAAACATAAAATGAAAGTGAAAAGGGCACGGGTGAATAAAGTGAATAAAATATTCAGTGAATGAAATATTTTTGCTAGAGAAGAGTTTTTCACAGAGAGAGATGGATTATTTTTGTTGAAGGCTAAGATGGAGAATATTTTTTTGTTGAAGGCTAGCAAATGCAAGAAGTATGAATCAGAATACAGATTAGGGCTTTCTCTTCAGGTGGTGGGCAGTTATTCATCAACAATCCTGAGTTTTCCAAGTGTCTTCTTCTGATGAGAATTTAGGGTTTTCTTTCTCCTTAAGTGCAATTTTTTGATTCATTGTGAAGAGTTAGTTGTTTTTGCAATTAGTCACAAATAATATTGTAATAGGAATAGATAACATTTTAGAGTTAAGTCTTAGGTTTTGAGTTTTTTGTCAATATGTATGTAATTTTGATAGCAATACTGGCATAATAATGTTGAATGGTGGAGATTTTGAACCATTTTCTCCTATGTACTTGTTTGATAAACTATGAATAACATAATCAAGAGTTATTTTATTTGTCTCCATTGAAATCCAGTGGATGTTTAGTTTTATTCTTTCTTATTGATTTAAGGAATTGATGTAAATGCTTGAGTGGGGCTATTGGTTTATGCTAAGTTGAGTGCTAGGATTCTGATAAGAAGTTGTGGTTGAGAAGTTATGTTGAAATACTATAATGCAATATCTTCAAATCTTAGATGATGTTGTGTATTAAATTGTTATCAGGTTACATAGGTATTGAAGTTGACTCTGTTCCAATGGATGAAGCACTGGTCTAAGTGTGTTATTCTTTTTTCTTTCTAGTGGTTGATTTAATAGCTAATTACAAATTTAAATCAAATTACCTATCAATCTTAGTTTGTTTGTGTGTTGAGCTTTAATGAATCATATCTCTCATGTTTAGTGTGTATACTACCATGAAGGTCAACCAAATCTTTAGGGTGTTGTGTCTCTTTAACAATTAAAGGAGAATCATTTCTTTATAGTGTATTTGGTACTTTAGCACAAAAGTATCTATAAATATATTGTTGGGATTACCCTCCCTGGTTTAACAGAGCCAGTCATGTAGAATATTTTAGTCTCTTTGACTGAATCTTATTCATTGGCCAAATCAAATCTCTGAGTCTGAATATGAGAGAGTGGCTACGCTTTAGGACTCATTATGTTTGTTGATCTGGGAACCAACAATATCTATCCTAAGAAGAGAACTTTTTGGAAAGTGGAAAACAATAGGTTGATCACATGACATGATTAGAGTTGGTGAAGTAGCTTCATTGCTCATAGTATAGGCATTAAGAGAAGGATAACTAGGAATTAGATGGTTACCAATGATTGGAATATTTTGTTCAAATAGACCCTTCCAAATGTGAGGAATATTAGGAAGGATAGAAATTATGCTATAACTCTCAATCATTAGAGTGCTTGATACCAACATAGCCTTAGTTATTAAAGCATTATCACAAATAGGGGAGGTGTTGGGAGATGATGGAGGACTAGATAAGGTAGTAACCAAGATGTTAGCTTTGTTTGTTATAAGGTATTTGCAAGAGGGAGGTGGAAGAGGAGGACAAGCAAGACCATCATGATCTTCAATTATTGTGTCTTCTTTCCACAAGATACCTTCATCACCAATAGGAGAGATATCAAGAGAAGGAAAATTATGATTATCATGACTATCGATGTTTGCATCCTCTTGTGGAAAAGATTTAGTGGATGAGCTAAGAGAGATGAAGTCATCAAGGACTTCATCTAACATTTCCAATTCATCGCTACTAAAGGGCTTAAGAAGGGTGTCAGTGGGTGCTTGTGATGTTGTTAAAGTTGTGTTGTCATTTTCTACAAAATTTGATTTAAACATTTTAGGAACTAATGTAGAAAATGAAAATTGTAAAATTCTAATGCTATCCATAAGTGCCATGAAATGAAATATAATATAAGCTATGCAAATATGAAATATAATGTAAATACATAGAATGTAATGCAAGTTTTATATTTCAAACAACGTAATTTACTGATTTTACTGAAAATAAAATTTTGTGAATGCAAAGTGAAAATTAAGCAATCCATGAAAGGAGCTAAGCTAAGATAGATTGAGTAAAATTCATACTATAGAAACTCAACCAACTAATACAGATAGATAATGGGAGAAAACAAAAGCCTAAAAGCATATTTTTCAGCTCTATAAAAGGTTGTTCCAGAGGCCTAAAGAGGGTGGCGACCTAGTCCTCCTAGTGATTTTTTTGAGAATTTTCAAGAGTTTTGGATGGATTCAGGTGGTTTCAGTATAGGGTAATGCAGACTTAACATGAAAATGAAAGATTTTGAAAACTTTTAATGTTTTAAGATGCAAAAGATCCAACCTATATGCATTTTCACTAATGCAAATTGTAAACCCTAGAATGAAACTTAACTAATCCAATCATGCAATGAAAGTTAATCCTAGAAAAATAAAGAAATCTAAACCAGAAATGAAGGGTATTCGAAGGTCGGGTTCACTAAAATCAACCACCAAAAACATATACAAACAAGGGAAAGAGGATTCCCAAAATAGGCTCTTAAGGTTTTTCACCTAGGAGCACTTGGTTTAGGAATGGCACTCTTTCCTCTTTGTTGATATATTATTTTGGTGATTGCATTCAAAAGGGGGAGATTAGGGGTTTGTGAGGTGTGTGAAAATGTGTTTAAGTTTTGTATAGTAATGAAACTAAGCTAACTAAGGAATGTAAAGTGATGTGAATCTAAACTACATGTAAAGTAAACTAAATGACATAAACATATACTAAACTGGAAAGAAACGAGAAAGTACAAAAGTGGTCCACCTGGGTATTCGAAGCTGGATATGGGGAGCTCTTGAATGTTCTAGAATCTGTTTGAAGTCAATATAAGGACACTTACTCCAAGTTGGGTGACCTAGTCCTCCAACCAGGAAATTCTGTTGGACCGGGTTTTGGGGAAAAGGGTACCCAAAAATGTAGAAACCCTTTTCTAGGCTTAGCACAGGGACAACGTCACCAATAGGGGAAACATAGTCCTCTTGATGCTTTCCAAGGATTTAGGGTTTGATTCTATGGGTCCCAGCTGGTACTTTCTTCTTCTGTAGCAATCTGTTTCTGAAAATCCTGAAAGTGATCTGCAACTTATTTTCTTGCTCCTTCTAGAATTTGATGCTTTGATGTGACTTGAGGGGAATGTTTGTACTTTCTCCAACACTTTTTTCTTCACCAAATATGCATACAAACCTACAAACACATGCAAAAACCAAGAGAATTTTGGGGTTAGGGAATAGGGGTTTGCCTAAGTCAAACCCCTTTTATGGTAACTAAACCCAAATGAGAAACAAATCAAAGGAGAGTAAGATTGAATGATAAACTTAATGGGAACATTTACCAATCCTTTGTTGTTGATGGTCTGCAACATGCAAGAGAATCTTCAATGGAGGTGGCTTGTGAAACCCTTGTACTTGATTGTTTGCGTGTGAAGTCTTCAGCGCAAGAGTACTTGTGAAGAGATGTAAAAATGATCTTGGGAGAGAGAAAAATGAAGCTGAAAACCCTAGTTTTCTTGAAATGTGACATGATAGGCTGACAGTAGGGTTTTGGAGGCAAGATTCCCATTAGTTTTTTATTTTGAATTTGAATTTTATGCCAAAAAGGGACTAAGTCACCCAAGGTGACGACCTAGTCCACTTGGGCAATTTCAAGTGGTGGTCAAGAATTAAATATTGTTTAATGGAGTTTATCATCTTTGCCTCCCGAAACACACTTAATTCGGGACTAAAATTATATCAAGGGGATAAATTAGCATAAGAAAAGGGTTAATTTAAGGGTGATAAGCCTAGATAAGTGAAAATGCATTACAACACTTTACAACACTTTGTCATAAGGCTTAGAAAGATGTAAGAGGGTGTTGTTTAGGTGAATTATGTTGAGAGGGTCTTAGAAAAGTGAGGAAATGTGTTACTTCACAACACCTTAGTAAAACACCGTTAGGTTAGTGTTGAATTGCAAGCTTACAAGGCTGAATCAAGGTAAAACAAGGCCAAAATGAGTAAAAAAGTGCCAAAGACTACACTTTTTGGCGACACAATATGATATAACTTAAGCCTTCTTAATTTACTCACCCTGATATGAATGGTGTGGACACATTGTACCAATACATGTACAGTGTACCCCACCATAATCAAGTGACTAATAAATAGTGGTCAAATCTACAGGCATGAAACAAGGTTTTTGTAATTGAAAACTTCTTCAAATAGGCCAAATAGGTTGAATCTATGAGTGTGATGAGAAAATGAAATTTACCTTCCAGAAAGAAACTACTACATGGTGAGCAATTATGAAATGGTAGAACATATAATCTCTTCTAAAGGATAAACAATGTATGAACCTGTTTCTTTTTGCTTTGAGTATGAAGAGGTGTTATGCTTAAAGTTGGATTTTCAAGAGTTAAAAGTATCAAATGTAAACATGACTTTGTGAAAACATGTTATTGTTGTCCACTATCATGTTTAGTAAATCTTATCAGTCAAGGTATATGTAGAACATAGTTGCTAAAGTTTCCAATTGCAAGTCCCTAATTCTTTTCCACTATCCTCTATGTGTGCTCTATGTTTGTAAATTGCAAGTCCCTAATGTTTCTTATGTAGGAAGTATTATAAATCTCTTTTTGGCTAAAGTTTCCAATTGCATGTCCCTAATTTTTGTCCACTATCCTCTATGTGTGCTCTATTTCTGTAAATTTCAGCTATTTCCTCATTTCAATTTTTGAGAATGTATGTTTTGGAAATTCTTACTCCTTTTTAATTCAAAATTGTATGGTACATGTACCTAGGGAAATTATACCTAATTTAGTGAAGTCTCTTGGAGTTTTTTATACTTGTTTCTTTAGCTCTGATTTAGCAAAAGCCGTTGTGTTTAATGGTGTAGCAGCTTTTGTAATATTTTTTGTAGGGTAGATGTCAATTATAAAATGCTTTGATTTGTGGACTGTTCTACATTACTTTTTTATTTTTTCCATACTTTTTCCAAACAATTGTTTTATTGTTTAGAACTTTACTGTAACTCTTTTGTATAATTTAATACCTTGAATAATTTAATCTACACTTTGTCCACATTTTTATATAATGCTAATTTATCTTTTGAATGAATTTTTGTTTCTTGGTGTAGACTGTGGACAATGATGAACTTGCATTAAAAATTTACATTGAAGCAAGGGATACCCCCAAAGTTGTTGCATCTTTTGCTAAGAGAAGGGAATTCAACAAAATACTTGTTTACTCTAAAAAAATATACCTTGACTTTTTTTCTTGTCATTTATAATGGAAGTAGGGGCTTGTTTATGTTTAAACTAATTGGAAAAGATATTCAATCTTTTTGGGAGCATTTATTTATTTTATTTCATCACTCTCTCCTTTGTTTTGTTTAATTCTTATAGCTATATAAAATAACATGAATGGTGGCATAGCATAGGACTCTCTTGACTTTTGTAGGTTGGGAACACTCTTGGTTACTTGTTCCTCCAAAAAAATTTGCACTCTAATCCCCAGGTACTATCAATTGATATAAATATATTTTTGATATTGAATCTGAAGATTTTTTTAAGAGAGGTCTTATTTGTTGAGTAAAATTTGCAAGGTGTTGTAAAATTTTCATTGATGATGTCTCAAATGGAGGGTGGTTGTCATGTTTATTACAATTTCATTAAGTATCTCTTTCTTTAGGTAATTTATTTCTAGTTGTTGTAAATTTATATATCTTCTTCCTATTGATAAATAGCTTATGGTTTTTGATATGGAACTCTAAAGTTGAGGTGAGTATTAAACCTTTTCTCTCAATATAATTTGTTTTGTTATATGATTATTTTTTGTAGTGCCTATATTTGGTGATAAATTATATTCTTTAGAAAATACTTAGGAGCTAACTAGAAAATATTTCCCTTGAAATCGGAGTTAATAACTTGTCTAGGTTATATATTGTTCTCAACACATTGTCAAAGGTTGTTTTGTTGGCCAATCTGATTTAGAATATTGTCTAGATATTTTATAGCCAAATTAAGCATAGGTAAAACTTCTTATGTTGAAGTATAATCATTTGTCAATATAACTTACTATCTATCTTTTTGTTTTGTATGTAAATCTATATGCAGTGTAACATGATCCGTGAAGCAACATCCTTTTTGTTGGATTTTTTGAAGCCTAATTTGCCAGAACATGTGCATCTTCAAACTAAGGCAAGTTGTTAATATGATCATGAAGCAACTAGATTTTTTACTTTCTTAGATGTAGTTTAAAACATGATTATGTGCAAAGTCCGGAAAGAGTGAAAATGAACTATTTATACATTGTTGGTTGTAGAAATTATTGTGATTTTAGCTTTATTGATTAAATTATCTATTTTGTAAGTTATTGATATTAATTTGGTCACTATCCCCTGTGCTTTTTCTTTATCTTCCACCTTTATGTTGATTCCAACAACTTGATCACGATGTTTTATGATTTCATTAAGTAGGTGGCTATTATGTCTGTGCCACTTATACATGTGGTAGTGGTCTTGGTTTTCAACAGTATCTTACATGAGATGTTCACACTTTAATACATAATGGTCAAGGCATCCTACATCTCCTTTGTTGTCTTTTTCTTTTTGTTGTGAAGGAGCTCACTGAATCTAAGATGATTTGATTTGCATTGGCCAAATTTGTTTTTGTTTAGTAGACTAGATAGCATTAGTAGGAGGTGCAACCTTGCTTTCCATGTGGACCCAAAGATCAACTTCTTTGAGTAGCAGTTGTAGTTTGCGTTTCCAAAGGGTAAATTTGGAAGCACTATATAGGTGGTAACATTCTCCAAGATTAATACTAGTCATGTTTGTAGCTACTGGAATATAATTTTGAAACTAAACATATCAAGTAAAAATGAATTAGATCAACAACCTTTTGTAACTGTAGAACAATACTTCAATCACTGATGCAAATTAGGGCATACAACTTCTCACGGGTCCAAATTACTTCAACCTTGAAGTAAGGGCATTGAAATCTTCTAGCAACTCCCACTGTCAATATTACTTTTCTCTAATACCATGTGAAAATTTAGATTACAGTAAGATATTGTGCACCTAAAAAATAACCTGATCAGTAAATTGAAACACTAATTAAAACTATTGTCTTCCTAGTATATCAACCTACAAAACAAATCTACTAGAAGTATAAAAACCAACAAAGAAGATGAAGTGAGAATTATATTATATTTTGTCTGAATATTCTTCTTATTCTAAATTACTTGTACTTTGTAGTACACAAGTGAGGATCTTTACATAGATGTTCAAACTTGGGCTCCCAAATCATAGAAAAAGTAATTTTTAAGGTCAGGGCCTTATCACTTTTATTTGTACTTAGAATCTCTCTAAAACTAGGAAATCTATCTACTCTTGTTCCTAAAATTAATAGGAAAAATAGAAACAAAACAAACTCCCTAAATTTAATAAAGATAACACAAATAGTATCCTTATAAACATAGGAAAGTATGTCCATCTTTAGCTATTTTATTCAATAAACATAGGATGCTAAGAAATAGGATGTTTTTGTTCCTAGTTAATTCACTAAACATAGGATATATATGCACATAGCTTTACTACTGATGTGTTAGTTGAAAATAACAACATTTTAGCAATTAAAAATTGACTATCTATTTTAGAGAATGTCTCTCAAACTTGGTATTAATATTTCTATGGAATTACTACATGTTCATTTACACTAGAATAACATAGAGGAGGATTTATATATTTAATCTAAAACATTGTATTGCACAAGAAAATCTTGTAAACTTGCATTCTTATATAAAACACAATGCATGTTTAGCTAAATCATTCGTGAAGGTTGTTTTCTTAACCTGTTTTAAAAAGAAATCTCCCACTACAATTCAATAGCAATATCTTCCTCTTTTGAGGAGTTTTTAAAGTGTGCTGCAATATTCAAGCCTCATTATTGTAATTTCTCTTGAAAATTGAGGCTCTAGAGATTACAATGGTTGAAACTTGGCTTATACCAATTTGCTTATTGTTTGAGAAATATTGCAAGTCTTTACAATCTCAGTATGTTGTTGGCTGTTATAACTTAACTAGTGTGATTTTCCAACCACATGATTGACATATGCACTTTCTTTGACTTGAGATTGACTTGGTCACTATCCCCCATGCTTTTGCCGCAATATCTCAATGATTCTTAGGTTTCTGATTTTGGTTTTACAAGGATGCAGGAGAAATACCATAATACCACAATTTACTTGCTATGAGAGTGTGAGGAATGTCAACATAGTACTGTATGATCTTCAATATTTTTCTACGAGGATGCGGGAGTCACCCTCCTTCTCACACACTTCTTATGGTATGCTTGTGGTAAGGCAGTGAACACTGTATGTTCCCTAAAATCTGAAGTATAATCCATGAATAGTATTTTGACACAATCAAACTGTTATATTCATTGGTGATGTATGTTTCAGGTTATCAAAGAGACTCCAAAACCTTTCCTTTAGAAATATCAAGCTATCTTTTATGAAGCTTTATTCGGACTATCGAAGAGACACTAAGAAAATTCCCCCTGATATGGTGCATTCTCTTTGATTACCTTCTTAATGTCTTATTTAATCGCTCTACTAATGATCTATACTTATATATAGATCATGATTGCACACCTCTATATAGGTATGGTCCACCTCCAAGAAGACAAGGATTTAGTAGATTTCATTTGAATTTGAATGCATCAATCGAAACTTAAATTAATAGAATTTAAATTGAAGTTCATTGAATGTTCTTGGTAGTCATATTTATTTTCATGGCTTCATCTTTTATTTCAATTCATCGATACTTACATGATAGAAGTAGTATATAGAAATTAATTTTATCTTCAAAGCATAGGCATTACTATCTACTTTTACCATTCCATATATATAGGTTTTCTATCCTTTTGTAGTTTCTTTGCTTGGCATAGATTGTTGTTAAATAATGCCCTCTAATGCTTTCTAATTTGTAATTTCCCTATATGATCATTATATTAAAATTAAATAATATATATGCCTACATTATCTTGCAGTATGGCCTTTAGTTGCTATTGGCATTGAACCAAAATTTAGTATTCATAAATCTACTTAACTAGATGAATTTATGATTGCAAATGGATTCATTAGAAGTGTCCTATCCAATTACTTTTGGTATGCAGCTTATAAAGAAATGCTTATTTGGACACATTAAGTTTGGCCTTTGATTCTAGAACTAAGTTGGAATCATATTTTCACTAATAATTGTAGGGCACTATCTGTGGTATGGACAATACCTCTTGTTGCAACTCTTGGCATGCCCCTCACCATTCCTCTTGCAATGAAAATTGACATGGTGATTCATAGGTGCCACTATTTGGCAATCTATATGCTTGATTCAACTCAAGTATATCACCATATAATTTTTTCTTAATGGATTTTGTGAGTATAGACTTTGTGCTTGAACATGTATTTACCTGATAAATTCTAATCTTGTTTTAAATTTTCTTGGCATCATTTATAGGTATCTGCACGATTTGTGATTACAAATATTTCAGATAAATGTTCATGAAAAATGGGTTTGTGATATTATAATGCATTAAGGATTATTTTTATTCTTATTCAAGAAACAAAATATTATTTTCATCATATATCAAAGTTTGTAAAATATCAAATTGGACAAATTACAACTAAGACAACACATGAACTAGGATTGACATTTTTGTTGTCTAAGTCTAATGGCATTCTTGGGCTTGATTTCCAGTAATTTTTTGTTGATAATGTTGTTCTAGTCTAGTTAGTGTTCATATCCTTCATTCTATAATTTGAGCGTATCACCTTTCTTAAATTTTGAACAAGGTTCTAAAATCAAGGGTTCAATATGCATATTTTAGGCCTATATTGAACACTTTGTTTAAGGCATTTATTGAAAAGGCTACAATTTTTAATTTATTTAACTTTTTTCTATGTTTGGACTTACTTTTGTAAACTTCCAATATACAATGCACTTTTATTCTTTCTAAATTGAGACAAATAGTAATTTTGTTGGTTGTATTGAGGCACAACTTTATCCATGGTGAAAATGGCAACACACTATTGCTCATATCAGATGGCACGTTGCATATAAAGGAGGAAAGATTCTAGGGTTATTGTTGGCTACATTGAAGGAGAGAGCTTCATATGTCAGACATGATCAACACCCTCCTTCTTGGATTCTATGTGTTACAGCTTGCTCCAGGAAGATTGCCCACATTGCAAAAGTTTTAAGAGATGAAAGGAGCATGTGCTTGCATTGAAAGCCTCCAAGCATGCATTTCCATCATTGTAGAAGTTTTTTGGAGAAATTTCTTTCTTGTCATTTTTGTACATTGTAACTTAGATTTTTAGTCTTGTGGTTGAAAATAAACACTATAATACTCTATTTCTAAGCATTTTTCAAGCAATATAGATATTTCAGACTTGTGCAAGCTATAAAAACACATTTCTTTTAATAAAGTTCAGTGATTTACCTTCTTAATGGCTGTCTTAAATTGTGTGCAATTGATGATTGATGTGTATTTATGTGTTTTATGTTTAAATCCTCAAATACCAATCAATTAAAATTACTAAATATACTACTAATTGGCATCAATTAATAATTAAATCGATTAAATATACTACCAATTGATAGAAATCGGTGAATAAATATGACTAAGTATATGACCAATAAAATTAGTGAATAAAAATGACTAAATAAGTGACTAGTTAACAACAATCAATGACTAAAATAATGAATAAATATATCGGTGAATAAAAATGACTAAATAGGGGTGGGGGGCCTAGCTCGATTGGCTAAAGCATCCTATTGTAGGAAAGAGGTCACGAGGTCTAGTCTCCCCCCCAAACCCATGGTACCGAAGGGCATGTTGTGTCAACGCCACCAGTCACATGAAAAAAGTTTACCAGGTGAACTGTAGTTTATAGGGGGATGAATACCCAACCGATTCTTGTAGTCTAAAAAAAGAAAGACTAAATAAGTAACCAGATTATAGCAATCAATGACTAGATCAACAACTAAATATACTACCAAATCAATCAATCAAAACAACCAATAAATGACTAAAAATGGTTTAGTCATCAATTTGGTCACATTATAAATGACTGGTAGTAAACTACTAATGGTCAGGTGATCATGTTTGATCATTTATATGCAATTTTTAGTAGTTTTTTTAATCATATATTACTATTTTTGTACTAGTGAAACATAAACAAACAAGTAAGAGGAAAACACACAAAACTAATTAATGGATAATAAGAGGTACCGAGGTCTAGTCCAACACCCATAACAATTCATCCTACTCTTAATCTAGATCATTATAAGGGAAGGGAAGATGAGCTTGGAGAGGGAGGATAGCAAGTAATAGTGATTGAATCGCCTATAGTAAGAATTAAGGAAGAGGCCACCTCAGCATCCCCATTGACAAGCCCTTGTGAGGTCAACGCCATAGATTTAGTAAAGATAGATGACTTGAAGTCAAAATATCCTCCAACAAGTCAAACATACAATTCTCTAGAGTGGAGTGTAGTGATTGAATAGGAGGAGAATGAGAAACCAAAGAGTCATCATCAACCTCTAGAAGAGGGGCAATGACAAACTTTAGGGAAGGAGGTGACTTATCTGTCACAAGGATGGTAGAAGCCAAAGTAGAGCAAGATGAAGAAGAAAAAGAAGACCTTTTGTGACCATCATTTAGGACAAGGTTGTGACCATCAAAATTGCATAGCATAATAATCATCCATGATGGAATATGGAGCATTCCAATATGCACTTTGTATATGTAACTCTACTTCTACTAAGCATGATACTCTTTCATTGATATCTTCAACTACAAAAGACATGAAACCCTAAAACTTCAAATATATATACCCTCGATACATACCATTATTACCTCAGAACCACATGACAAGATTCTACAAATCAGAGCAATGTAGACCACAAATTTGTTGCTTTGTTACTTACTATTCCAATCTGGGACTTAGATAATTTTCAACAAAACCCTTGGTCTTCTCCAGACTTCTCTAGACTATGTGCATATAGATGCACTAGCAATTCTAAAATGGGTTTCCATCAATTACAACACCATATATCATCATGCTCATGTTTCCAACAATCTCCCCCTTTGTCATTGATGGAAAACACTCCCCCTTTCACATCAAGGGAAAAGGGTACCAAAAAGATAATTTTCTTCTTTACTCCCCCTTATTGATATATTTACATGAGAGTAGCACCCCCTATCTACTTCATTCCCCCTTTCTATATTATCCATCACCAAAAAGGAAAAAACTATACCACAAAATCATCTATTAACTCCACTTATGTATGTATTTAAATCGGAAAATTTCATATACAAAGAAAAAATGTACACCTTAACTAGATGAGGGTAAAATACCCTTTATAATCTACACCTTAAATTTTGAAAGGTGTGCCTCCCAATCCTTCTTGGCAATGGAAAGCACATGGCACTGAATTTCAAGCTGAACATGGAGGTCTTCTCCTTCCTCTAGAGAACTAGGCACTGGATTCTTTCGCACAATCTTCTCAGAATTAGCTAAAACTTCATTAAAAAGTGTAAGTCTGAGACTTTCCATGTCACAAAGCTTATTTTACTGCTTTATAATTTTCTCTTTCTATTCTTGTAGTAAAAGAAATTGGTTGTGTAGATTTTCAATGACTACTCTTCTAGGTCCATTTGCATCACTTACTAGATCATAAACACCTGAGGCCTAAGAAATTTGAGAATCAATTGATTCCATCTGATCCTTAATCCTCCTTGTAGAAACATGCCACTTCAAATAGAATTGAAATAATTTTTTGGCTTCCTCCAAACACTTCTTAACATACTCCAATTTTCCTTACAACTCGACATGTGTAGTAGCACATTTATCAAAAATATCAGCTATCCTTTTATCATTTACTTTCTTTACCATTTCCTTCTTTATATTTTCCAAACTAGCAAAATACTCCTTAAAGTAATCTAACAATAACTTCAACTATTTCAAACTAGATAAAGAATTGTCAATAGAAATTCCAGGAAGTCCTTGCAATACCTTCACAACTTCATCCGCCAACTCGGTGCTCTTTTCGTGAGTTTGAATAATCTGTTGGAAACAAGCTACACTGAGAGGGGGGGTGAATCAATGTTGTGTAAAAAATAAATTCATTAACCTTTATCATCAAAGCATTAGTAACATTCAACCATAGTGCATAAACATGAAAACAAACACAACACCATAACACCAAGACTTTTATGTGGAAACCCTGTTAGGGGAAAAACCATGGTGGATGGCCAATCCACAATTGATCTGAGTATACTCAAATGAAGATTATAAAATGGGGAATGCACTTGCATTTAGGCACACTGCCTAGAGCTCACTGCTCAAAGGGAAGGCTCAGTACCTTACATAAGAAAATAATATTAAAGCCATCTGAAAGCTTGAACTGAGAAAATCAACATCTATAAATGCTTGATTACAGTTTCGGTTAGGTATAATAATAGATCTTCTATCCAATACACTTATTCTACACTTCTTCTATGTTCTTCTCATACACACAATACAGATCTTCTATGTGCAAGTGAAACTGCACATTATCACCTTATGCTCTGCTCTTATTCGCAATTCACACCAATACACACTTCATACATCCATCAAAATAATATGGACGATCATATATATATCCGTAATATGGGATTTAATTACACTTTGTCATATTCAATAGAACACAAGAAAATTATAAATGTCAGCCTCAAATTATGAGAGATATGCAATGCGTACCCTTAATGGTCGACCACAACTTGGCTAGGACCCAAACAAAGATATACCGACATAGAAATACTTAACCAATTAGTTCTTATACATCCACGACTTAATACATTCATGAAGTCGGCCTTAATACAAGAAAAATGAGAACAAGTCAATCGAATCTTCTAACTTCCACACAAACTAATACGATCCACTGCGCTTCAGTAGAAACAAAGATAATATACCAACAAACATTACCTAGGATGTTCAATATAAAATAATAACATGAAATCTTCAAACAGATCTATGAACACTGTGTTACCGAATACTTTGTTCTTTCTTGACAATCTTCAATCTTCCTACCAGTATGATTGAATGATAGTGTGTGGATCTGATCATCGATTAGGGTTTCCATCAATGTCAACACTAAGTAATACACGTAGTGTCTCTTGCCAACAATCTCCCCCTTTGGCATTGATGGAAACACTTAGTGAAAAATGACTAAGTGTCTAAACAGTACCAAGACAAACTATACTACTACCCAAAAATAAAAAATACAATTATCCCCCTAAGATAATTGAACATTTTTCACTCCACTTCTTCTCCCCCTTTGACATTAATGGCAAAGATAGGGATCACATACCAAAAATGGATCAATTCATCATTACTTTAACCTACATGAGTTGAAAGATGTCTGCAAAGTCTTTCATCAGCTAAATCAAATTTGTGTCCCAAACTCTTTTGAGACTTTCCACTATTGTGATATGATCACAGATCAAATAAGATTGTGTCTCCACAGAATCCAGGTTGGCTAGATTAGAAAATCCTATAGATTCTTCTCCTTTTAGAGCACTAGTCAATATGTCAAGTTTTGGACAAATTATGCTTCTGAGTTCACAAGTCCTTGCAACAATTTTTTTATTCTTATGCTTTAGGATTTTTATCTTATCAAGCAGGGACATCACTTTTCTCTCTATCTTTCCAATACCACCAGCTAGAGGATCAAATACTTTGGATATGGTACTTAACTAGTTTTCCAGATCTTTCATCTTTTTCTCATTTTCTACTTTGGATATGGTTAAAAGTATTTTGTCTTGAACAATCATCTTTTTCAATCCATCAAACCTTTTAACATCAAATTCATTCTACACTTTCACCATGGTTGACTTTTCTAGTGACTCAAAGTGAGTGTCAATTGAGTTGATAAGCCTTTTCAATTCACTGGAGAACGAACTAGTCAGATCTTTCACATAAGATGGCATTATCTTCTCCAATACTCTAGATGCAAGATTTAGCAGTTCACTATCTTCAATATGTGATTTTAATATCTCTTCGCTAGCTTGAGCGTGAGCAATCTTAGCTACTTTCATCTTTTGGATTGGACTTAAGATAGATAGGTCAATAGGAGCTTCAATCAGTTCTGGATCCAGTTCTTCCTTTTGTTCAACTAGAAATTTATTTATTGCCTCAGCAGTGTCTCTTGCTTCAACTGGGACTACTTTTACATTATCTTTCTTCTCTTCAGCTATTACTTCCACATTTGCAAGCTCCAATTTTCCTTCATTGATTTCCATTTTCCCAACTCATACATTTTCAGGAATTTCAACTTCCATAGGATTTTATGTGTTGTCTATCGAGGGAGGAATTTGAGAATCCTCAATCATGTCATCATTTTACTTTTCATTTTTCAGGATCACATACAATGTTTTCAACATTTTCTTCTTTTTCTTCCCTTTCCAAACCAAAGGGAATTCTTCAACATGAGTCTCCTCAGCAACTACATCAATTCTATCACTTAGCAAAATTTTCCTGAGAATCTGCTCAATCTCTTTTATGACTTCATCTATTTTCCCAATCATGAGTTTGTTTACCCTTGATTTTCTCTTGAATTCTCTATTAGCTCTTTTTATGAATTCCTTCATCTCATCCTTTGTCACTACCGGACATAGTTATGCTAATATCCTTTATCTCATCTATTCTTCTTCATTTCTAGTGTTAACTCTCCTCATCTCCAATATGTCATATAAATTTTTCAATAGATTTGGCATTATTTCTATCAACACTTTATTGAAAATATTCATGTTCTTTATGGTTGCTTCTTCAAGAATTCTTTTGTCAGATTCATCAAAATATTCATACCATTCACAAAGTGTTTTGAGATTTCCATCCTTAACCATAGCTTTTTCAACTGCTTTAGCTGACATACCTAGTTTTTTAATCTTTTCTTTCTTCTTTGTCTGGTTATCTTCACCAGAACGCTTGTCTTTTGTGATTGATGCTACCTTGGTGCCTTGATGTCTAATTTATTTTACTTCTTCATCAGACTCTATTTTATCATCATCAGAAACAATCATATACAATCTTTTTCTCTTATCTTTCTTTCTCTTCTCATCTTTACCGGATCCCTTGGATTCAATTTTCATAGGGATTGAATGGGATGCAGAGCTTCTAGTTGTTCTAGCTTGGGTAGATGGTGTTGTCGGACCAGCTAATTGACCTTTTACTGAGGCTTCCTTAGTTGTTTTCCTTGTAGTTTTAGCCTCTTGCCTTTTTTGTCTAGCTTCTTTTAGCAATTCTGCAGGTACTCCCATACTTTTTGCAAGAACTTCAACCTCTTTTCTGACTCTTTTAGTAACTGGAGGCTTTCTTAGTTCACTGTGCACTTGCCTATCCTTCTCTGCATATGTTCCAAACCTTTCCTTTGTCAGATCTACTATTTTTCTTAGTATGTGTTGAGTGTACATATCCAAAACTTTCCCATCGACTTCATATCCCATGGGCATGATCCAGATTGTCCTAGGATCAACGGCCTCCATCATACACTGATCAATACTCACCATGAAGCAAATTGAGTCCTTGTATTTCTCTATAATAGAGGTGGTAATTATTTCCCTTGCTTGCATCATAGTCTAAAAACCTTTGAATTATCCCCAGATAGCTGCATTCCATGCTTTGATATCTAAAACATTGTATAATAGATCTTTGATATGTTCAGCTACTAGTTTGTCCTTTTTCCACTGAACTTTTCCAACTCCCAGAACTTCACCCATGAATTAACAGAACAAACACAAAAGTAGGGTACCATATTTGAAAGATTTCTTCTTATCCTTCTTAATCTTTTCTAGATTTTCCATTAGCTAAATTCTCAGTAGTTCATAGAGATCATAATCTGCATTTTCCTTCACCATTTGATAGGCGGCATAAATTGTTGTGTCGGATACAGATTTTTCTCGACTAGAATGTTAAATTTTGTATCCAATGACCATGGATGAAAATTTCACATCGATATCGATGATATTGTCAATAGTCATTTCCCTCCTATCATATGTAGAGCCTGTAGCATCAATGACCATTTGGTTTTTCACAAACTTTAGAATTGGTAGTCCACTAGAAGAATTTAGACCAGTTACTACACTAATAGCTTCCTTTGTAATATTGAATGGAATAGTTATCCACATAAATTCATCATGCACTCGGCTCAAAACATAATTAACCCATTCTAACTCTTGAAACAAAGGAAATTTAACCATCTAAGTGAATTTATTTGTTTCCAAGATTTTATGTTGCGGCTTTACACAGTAATCTTCACCAATGTTATGATGATTGTACAAATTTATGAGTTGGGAACTTCCTAGTTCTTCAATATTGGAATGGATATAAACCCTAATGTCCTCTATGTGTAATACTAAGTACAGAATGGATGAAAATGCTCCTTGAGGATTGGTCTCAAGGGATTTTTAAGGATTCCACTTAAATTTTGGACAAGGTCGATCTTTAACTTCAACTACTAGAGGAGTATTCACTTTCCTAAATCACAATTTTGCAAAGTTTTCTAAAAAGTACCTTTTTCGCTGGATCGCAATTTGAATGTTGGAACACTTTTGACGCTTGAATCTCACCTCAAATCGCTAATGTTCACCTATGATCTCTCCAGACTTCTTCTCTTCCAAATACAAGGTCAAAAGTGAAGTGTGGAAATGACCTTTTATCATTTACACACCTTACTCTTTTGTTGCAATAAATGCTTTAACCCTAATTCATTCGGTTACTCTGTAGTTGTACACCATGATGGATAAAACATCTGTGAACCTCCAATATGGCATATTATTTCATCCAATGAGTTCAACAACATTTTTTGATTGTTTATGCATCTACTGTACACATTCACATCTGGTGTTACTTGTTGGTTAGGGGTTTATATGATTTTCTTTGACAACTCCCTCTAGGCCAAACGCCTAAGACTGATTCCCAGAGGAATTACCAGAAGCAGGTTTTGGTGCTGGAACAATTTTTTCAGTAGAGGGTTCTTTCTTTACCCATTTCTTCTGCATTTGTTGCCTGACCACATTTGTAATGATTTTTCCTTTTCCTTTGATATCCTTCTGCATGTTTTTTCTTTGTTTTACTGGACCTTTTCTATTCTAGCAATTTGTTGCAGTTGTAGCACATAATATTTCTCTTTCCAGACCACTTTTTCCACTTATTTCCTCTTGATTTGCACTCATTAGCAGTATGGCCATGTCTATTGCATGTATAGCATCTGATGTTTCTATTAAATTGATTCATCATACTTCTACATTGATTTGACTTATCACCAATCTTATGACATTTAAAACACTGACCTGAGAATGATGAACCACTTTGATTCATTCTACTTCGGCATTGAGAAGCCATGTGTCCAAATTTATTACAATTGAAACAATATCCATTAAATCTTTGATCATTAGGTTGCCTTACCAGATACCTTATAGATTTGTTCAATTGGTTTCCTTGTCTGAATCTTTTATGCTTGGATCTAGAACTTTCTCCTTCTTCATATCTAAGACCTCGCTTGTCACCATGAGTCCTCTAACTACTAATTAGTTCATCAAGCATGGAAAACTATCTTTTAACTTCTCTTTATACTCATTAGAAGCAACAAGTTCATTCTTGAGATTATCCATCTACTTTTCAAGTGCCTCTTCACTGTTTTTAGATTGTTCCAATTCATTATCCAATCGGCTACATAATTCAGATTTTTCTTTCAGGGACTATGTCAGGGTCTCTTCATTTTTCTTTATGTCTTCAATCTCCTTGTTCATCTTCATCATGATAGATTCAATCTCATGTTTTAGAACTGCATTCTCTCTAGTGAGCTTTTCACATTCTTTTGTATTTTCTTTCAGGGCTTGACTGAGTTGTTCTTCTTCAACATTCTTACTGTCACTCTGGTTAATCTGATCACATAGTTCCTTTCTATTTTCTCTAGACTTATTGATTTTATCTTTCTGAGATTCAATGAATTTCTCAGCATCTGATAGATTTTCTTGCAATTTTTGAACTTCAGCCTTTGACTGATCAAGATCATCCAGGGCCACCAAAATTTGTTTTTGAATACTACTTCAATCAATTAAAACACCTTTCAAGATCTCCCCAAGTGGTTAAAATTCTTCCAGAGGAAGTAGCTATAATACCAATTGTTGGAAGCAAGCTATACTGAGGGGGGGATGAATCAGTGTTGTGCAAAAATTAACTTCATTAACATTTATCATCAAAGCATTAGTAACATTCAACCATAGTGCATAAGCATAAAAACAAACACAACACCATGACACCAAGATTTTTATGTGGAAACCCTATTAGGGGAAAAACCACGGTGGATGGCCAATCCATAATTGATCTAAGTATACTCAAATGAAGATTACAAAATGGGGAATGCACTTGCATTTAGGTACACTACCTAGAGATCACTGCTTAAAGGGAAGGCTCACTACCTTACATAATAAAATCATATTAAAGCCATTTGAAAGCTTGAACTGAGAAAATTATTATCTACAAATGCTTGATTATAGTTTCAGTTAGGTACAATAATAGATCTGCTATCCAATAGACTGATTCTACACTTCTACTATGTTTTGCTCATACACACAATATAGATCTTCTATGTGCAAGTGAAACTGTGCATTATCACCCTTCTGCTCTACTCTTATTCATAATTCACACCAATACACACTTCATACATCCATCAAAATGATACGAACATTCATATATATATATCTACAATATGGGATTCAATTACACTTTGTTGGCTTCAATAGAACACAAATAAATTACAACTATCAGCCTCAAATTATGAGAGATATGCAATGTGTACCCTTAATGGTCAACCACAACTTGGCTAGGACACAAGAAAAGATATAAAAACATAGAAATAATTAACCAATTAGTTCTTACACATCCATGACTTAATATATTCATGAAGTCAACCTTAATACAAGAAAAACTGAGAACAAGTCAACCGAATCTTCTAACTTCCACATGAACTCATATGAGCCGCTATGATTCAGTAGAAACAAAGATAATATACCAACAAAAATTACCTAGGATGCGCAATACAAAATAATAACATGAAATCTTCATACAGATCAATGAACACTGTGTTATCGGATACTCTATTCTTTCTTGACAATCTTTAATCTTCCTACCGGTATGACCGAATGATAGTGCGCGGATTTGATCATCAATTAGGGTTTCCATCAATTACAACACTAATTGATACACGCAGTGTCTCTTTCCAATAGAATATTCTTTCTTTTGAAGGATTGAAATACATCACCAAGTTGTAATTTATGTAGAGGGGAAGTCTTCTCCAAGTCCACTTGACCTTGTTGCATAGGAATCTACAGTAATTGTGCAAACACTTCTGGTTGAAACTAAAATTGCATATCTGAAATATCTTTAAATTAATCCCCAAAGGGTCCAAAGGATTCACCACCTATTTTAGTACTTTCTTCCACTTGAATATCACTCTTCTCTTTCTCTCCACTTCTAGAGCACTCTTTTGCAATCTTCTCGATTTCCAGAGGTAAATTTTATTCTTTTTGAGTTTTGGTCTTCTCTGGGGAACTTTTCTCAACTTCTTTGTTCTACTCATTAGTTATCTCCACATCTGAAGGATTTTTTTTTGTCAATGTATATCTTTTTGCATATTCTCATGTTGCTCTATGATAGGATCATTGATTTTTGGTCTAGAGGTGTATCTTGTTGCATTTCATTCTCAGTCTCTAGATGAGTAGTTTCCTTATCTATAGAGGACTTTCTTCAATTTTTCAATAATCTTGGTTGTTATCTCCTCTATTTTCCTCTCCATCCTCTTGATTTCTTCAAGTGGACTTCCCAATTAGGGTATCTACCTTGTGTTTGGTCCTAAATTATTTTCCTTGCAATTTAGAAAATCTTATTCTTTCTTCATCAATAAGGGTTGCTCCAATTTTCTCTAGAGCATTTTTTCTTATCTTTTCTTCTTCCACAACATCTTCTTGTCTATTGGCATTAACTGAATCTACAAGACTCACCGGGATTTGGTCATGAATATCACCTAGATTCACATCAAAGGCTATCATATACATCTCTATTACTTTTTTAATTGTACATTTTTCAATAGGATTCAACTCTTCATACAGTAGTGGTGTTTCCTTTAGTGCACCATGCTTTGCAATAGCACTAAATAATGCATCAAACTTCATAGGAATATGCTCACAAATCGGAGGGGTCTTCTCTTTCTCTTTTCCCATTTTTGTACCAGTATCTTCTTGAGATACATTTGACTTTCTTTTCTAAACCAATTGATTTTCTTCCTCTTCCCCTTATTTTTCTTCTTCACAACTAATATTCTTTTCTCTTGTGGTTTTTTCTTTCCTTCTTCTCTTGGGAGAATTTTTTTGCACAGAAGTGTTGGATGTATCTTTCTCTTTAGAACCACCTAGAGAATTTGTTTTGGAAGTCTTTGTAATAGTTGGTGGTGTGGAAACTGAGGTCCTACCTAACCTTCTTGACTTATGTGGAGTAGTCTATGGAGGAGTAGATGTACCTTTATATTTCTCCTAGGGTCCTTAGGTGTACCAAACTCTCTCTCCAAATTAGCTTTCATCTTTTCAACTTTTTCTTCAATATCCTTCTTCTTTTTGAAGTTCTCTTTACTTGATTTCTCTTTATAAGTACCAAACCTTTCAACTATTGTATTCCTAGGTTTTATCAACATAATCTTTGCAAGACCAATGCATTCAGACTGATCTATGTCATAAGGCATCTCTGGAACCTAAACAGTTCTAGGTTCAACTACTTCCATATAGTAGTAATCTATGATAACCATAAATATCAATTCATTCTTGTACTTGTCTATAATTTTACTAGGAATCCTTTCTCTCTCACACATCTAGGATCAATTTTTTTTAAAGAATCCCCATAATATTGAATCGCTAGACTCTTTACCAAGGAATCTCCTCAAGTGATCTATAATTTGAGTAGCTACATGAACATTATCTAGCCATACAACATTCTTTTCTCTAAGTAATTTATTGATAGTGATTTTTTTAGTTGCTAATATTCGCCAATTGGCTAATAGTTAAAATTTGGGAATCCGAAATTGGCTAATAGTTTGAGTTATAACATGACTTCAATTGCCACATTTTTACAAAATTTTATTATAGTCATATTTAAATTTCCAAAAGAAATATTTTATTAAAAAATTTAACTCAAAGATTCACCACAATATTTGATACATGATTAGATCAGATTCGCCTAAATTTTATAAGGTATAGTAGAAATATATATTAGTTCACCAATAGTATCCTAATTATTAGTTGCTTTAGGGCCATACTTCCATTCTTTAGTTTCCACCATTGATTTACAATATAAACTAATGGCCCTCATTTTATTCCACAAGATAAAATGTACTTGTGATCAATAACGCTCATGGGGCTTGAAATCACTTTTCAAATGTTGATCTTCTAAGATCAATGATCTAAAAGAAAATTTGGGTCCCATGAGCATTATAGATCGTCGATACATTTTACCTTGCAAAATATAATGAGGTCATTAGATCAATGATCCAAAATCGATTTTAGGCCCCATGAGCATTACATATCATAGGTTCATTTTATTTCACAAAATACAAAGGTTGTGAGATTATATTTTAAATTAATGGTGGTAAGTAAATATTATAGTCTACCCCTTAAATCCATTGATAATTTCCACCCTCAAGCCCCTTATTTTTTAGGGAAGTGCAGAAAGATGGGTAGCAATTTTGTGGCCAATTTACTTTTTCACCCTGAAATAGCAAATATGTGAGCGCGTTATAGTAAAACACGCTCGTGTTATGAATTGGTATTGACAGAGCCTAGGATCAGTCATCACCAAGCCATAAGATGAATGCGTTATAACACACTCATGTTATAACACACTCGCATTATGGTTTAAATTTCAAAAAACATGCACATTTTGAGTTCAAAAAATGTGCATTTTTTGAAATAAAAAAACTATCTCCAAAACGCGGTCATGTTATAACACACTCGCATTTTGGTCTACATTGAAAAAAAATTATTCTCTTTTTCTTGTCTCTTTCTTCTTGTTATCTTTCAGGGAAACTATATACATGAAATAAACATTTAAGTATAAGTTGACATTTACATATGGACATTTACTTTCTTATAATTTAAGTTATATTTCATGTATATAGGTAGATGTTTGAGAGTGGTTTCAGATCTCTAGGAGTTATAATTCAAATTCTAGTTTTTGGAAGATCTTAAAAAATTTAGAATTAGTCAAATTTCAGTAATTAGGAGGTCAAATTTTAGTACTCAACAAGTTGTATCATCTTTCTCTCACTCTCTCCTCTCTACTCTCTATCTCTCCACTCCCTCTCTCCCCCTTCCTCCCTCTCTCACCTCTCTCTCTCACCCCTTTATCTCCTCCCTACATCTACCTCCCTCCCTCCCCTCTCTACTTCTCTCTATCTCTTCTCTCTCTACATCTCCTTCCCTCTCTACTTATCTTTATCTCCTCTCTCTCTTTTTACCTACCTCTCCCTCCATCACTTTGTATCTCACCTATGTCTCCCTCCCTACCTCTTTCCCTCTCTACTCTTTATCTCTCCTCTCCCTCCCTTTACCTACATCTCTTTCTCACTCTCTAGCGCTCTTTATCCCTCTCTTCCCCCTCTTTCTCTCTAACTCTCTCCTCTCTATCTCATAATTCTCTCTCCCTCCCTCTCACTCTCTCCTCTCTATCTCACCACTCTCTCTATCTCTCTCTCACACACACACAAAAACCTCTATCTCCCTCCCTCCCTCCTTCCCTCTCTACTTCTCTCTATCTCTCCTCTCCAACCCTTCCTCCCATTCTTTTTGTCTCTCCTCCCAATCTCTCTCACTATTGTCCCTCCCTCCCTCCTCCCTCTTTCTCTCTCAATTGATCCTTTTCTCTATCTCACCATTATCTCTCTCTCACACTCACACACACACACACCTCTATCTCCCTCCCTACCTCTCCCTCCTTCCCTCCCCTCTCTACTCTCTATCTATCCTCTCTCTTTCCCTCTCTATACCTACATCTCCCTCTATCACTCTCTCTCCATCCCTCTCTATCTCACCTATGTCTCCTTCCCCACCTCTTTCCCTCTATACTCTCTATCTCTCATCTCCCTTCCTCTACCTACCTCTCTCTTTGTATCTCCACCCCTCTCTTTATCTCTCATTCTCTCCTTCTCTCTATCTCACCACTATCTATATCCCTACCTCTCACTCCCTCCTCTCTAAATCACCATTCTCTCTCTCTCTCCCACTTTCCCTCCTTCCATCTCACTCCCTCCTCTCTAATTCACCATTCTCCCTCTCTATCCCACTTTACCTCCTTCCCTCTCTCTACCTCACCTATCCATTTCTACCTCTCCCTCACTGCAATCTCCGCCTCTCTCTTTATTTCTCTTTCTCATTCTCTCCTTACCTCTCAACTCTCTATCTCACCACTCTCTCTCTCAATCTCACTCTCCCTCCTTCCCTCTCTCCCTCATTTCCGTCCCTCTCTCCTTCCCTCTATACCTACCTCTCCCTCCACTACCTACCACTCTCTCTACCTCTCTCTCTCCCTCCCCCGACTTTCTCTCTTAGTCTCTCCTTCCCTCTCTACTCTCTATCTCTCCCCCCTTCCCTCTCTAATCTCTTTCTCTCTCCCTCTTCCTCTCTCCCATCATTTTTTCTATCTCCTCCTTTCCTCTCCCTCCATCCCTCTACTCTCTAATTCTCTCTATCTATAATCTCTCTACATCTCATTCCCTCTCTATTTATCTTTATCTCCCATCTCCCTCTCTTTACCCACCTCTCCCTCCATCACTCTATATCTAAATTGTCTCCTCCCTACATATTTACCTCTCTACTCTATATCTCTCTTCTCCCTCACACTACCTCTCTCTCTCTACCCCCCTCTCTCTCGCGCACACACACACACACACACACACCTCTATCTCCTCCCTACCTATCCCTCCCCCCCTCTCTAATTCTCTCTATCTCTCCTCTATCTACATCTCCTTCACTCTCTACTTGTATTTTATCTCCCCTCTCCCTCTATTTACCTACCTCTCCCTTTATCGCTCAGTATCTCACCTATGTTCCCCTACCTACCTAGGGTTGAGGGTTCAATGTATAGGGTAGAGCGTAGAGGGTAGAGGGTAGAGGGTAGAGGGTAGAGGGTTTAAGGTTTGAGGGTTGAGGTTTTAAGGTTGAGGGTAGAGGGTATAGGGTTGAGGGTCCAATGTATAGGGTAGAGGGTATAGGGGTTTAGGGATTAGGGTTTAAGGGTTGGGGGTTAAGGGTGGAGGGTTAAGGGATTAGGGTAGATATTTTACATGAGTTTAAGGGTTTAAGGGTTGAGGGTATTGGGTTGAGGGTAGAGTGTAGAGGGTTTAAGGGTTTAGGGTTTAAGGGTTAAGGGTTAAGGGTTAAGGGTTAAGGGTTAAGGGTTGAGTGTTTAAGGGTTTAAGGGTTGAGAATATAAGGTTAAGGTATTAGGGTAGAGAGGGAAGGATGGAGGGAGGTTGATATGGAGGGAGAAGTGAGATAGTGAGAAGTAGAGAAGAGGAGGGAGGGACAAAGATAGATGAGAGTTGAAGATCCAATGTATAAGGTAGAGGAATAAGGGTAGAGAGGCGAGAGATATATTGAGTGAGTGAGTGAGTGAGTGTGTGAGTGAGAGAGAGAGGCCTGAGAGAGGGAGAGGGGGTAGGAGGGAGAGACTTGAGAGAGAGAGGGAGGGAGAGGGAGAGAGATAGAGGGAGGGAAGGTTAAGTGTTTAAGGGTTAAGGGTTTAGGGTTTATGGTTAAGGGTAGAGGGGAGAGAGATAGAGGGAATGACTGAGAGAGAGAGAGAGAGATGCCTAAGAGAGGGAGAGGAGGTAGGAGTGAGAGGGTTGAGAGAGAGAG
>CM021105.1:94742696-94846085 GCA_007115665.2 Sequoiadendron giganteum
ATGGATGCAGAGGTAGGTAGAGAGAGGGATTTGGAGATAGAGAGTAGATAGGGAAGAAGAGAGGGAGAGAGAAGTATGGAGGGAGGAAGAGAGGGAGGTGAGAGAGAGGTTAGGTAGAGATAAATAGAGAGAGTGGTAGGGAGTGATGGAGGGAGAGGTAGGTAGGTAGAGAGAGATAGAGATGGATGGAGGGAGATAGAGATAAGTAGAGAGGTAAGGAGGGAGGGAGAGAGAAGTGAGGTAGAGATAATTAGAGGGAAAATGAGAGAGAGATAAAGAGATAGAGAGAGAGAGTTCTTGAGATCAAGGGAGAGAGATTCAAAAAAGGGATGGAGATAATGAGAGAGAGATCTAGAGTGTAAGGGATAAAAATGAGTGAGTTAGAGAGAGAAATAATACAATTTATTGATTACTAAAATTTGACTGTCTAAAATTTGTGAGATCTTCCAAAAACTAGAAGAGAGAGAGGGGAGAGAGGGAGGAAGGAAGAGAGATAGAGAGTAGAGAGGGAAGAGTGAGAGAGAAAGATGATACAACTTTCTAACTACTAGAATTTGACCTCCTAATTACTGAAATTTGACATGTTGTTTACTAAAATTTTACTAAGTCTGAAAATTTTAAGATCTTCCAAAAACTAGAATTTGCATTATAACTCCTAAAGATCTGAAACCACTCTCAAACATCCTACCTATATCCATAAAATATAACTTAAAGTATAAGAAAGTAAATGTCAACTTATACTTAAATGTTTATTTCATATGTATAGTTTCCCTCAAAGATAACGAGAAGAAAAAAAATTTCCAAATAAATTTGATGTAGATCAAAACACGAGTGCATTATAAGATGCTCTCATTTTGTCAATGCATTCACAAAACGTAGAAAATGCATTCACAAAACATAGAAAATGCATTCACAAAACATGTAAAAATTAAGATATAACTCGAGCGTGTTATATCTTGCTTTAGGAATCCTCAAGCCTTAGGATTGGTATTTCCCTTGGAATACCAACTCAAAGGCTTAGAGGTCATTCCCAATGACCAGAGCCATTTTTTTGCAAATTCTACAATTTTTTACATAATTGGGTTTGTGCTCACTGTTAGGATTGCATGTGGTTCAATATCAAAAAAATTGAACACATGGGTAATGTTAGGTTCTCTCTTAGCTATCCAACGATGTAATTTTTTTCTTTATGACAATGTTAAGCCTTTCATCCATAATTTCTTTTGTTTGTATGTCTCTTTTTTTCCAAAAAGAAGTGTTTGGTGTTTTTTTCGTTATAAATTAACCGTTCATTGAAATTTCAAATAAATTACATTTTTAGAAACTAGACTCCATTCTACAATTTATTTTTTTTTAAAAATCAATTACTTTCCAAAATTTGTAGGGGGAGCATGGCCAAAATTATGCTTTTCAGGAAGTGTCCACTTCAAAAATTAGTAAAAAATCAAATATTCATTAAAAAATTATTAGAAAAATCATGCATCAACTATATACTGTTAGCTAACTTCAAACTATAACAATTTTTAAAATACTACAAAAAAGTTCATCGTGCTAGGATCGTACAAGAGTTGCTATGTTATGTTTTTTCTGACAAAAACAACACCAATTTGTGTACATCCCTCATTTGAACCCCTTAATCTCAAACCATTTTAAAAATAAATTAGTAGGTTAGAAAGTAGACTCAGAGCACTTCGATCTTTATTTGTGTTCTATCTCAAAACTTTGAGTGTAACTATCCTCAATATCACGTCCAAGGTTAGTATTCCCTGATTTTAGAAAAAAGGTGTCCACTTAAGTCCCCTTTTTGGGAACCATCTTTATGCACTTACTCGTCCATAAGAATTATTTTTTTAGATCAAAAGGATTCACCATCATAATTAATGTATTTTCCTATTATTTTTCAAATTTCACCAATATTTTCTATAAAATTTTAGTGATGTAAAAAAAATCGCTAATAAAATTCATATTTAGTTTTTTTAAAGGAAAGATTCACCAATAAATATTAATATTTTTTCCCAAAAAATGAAATATTCACTAGGATTTTATATCTTTTTTGAGAGGGGTTTCTTAAATTTATCCCTGCTCATTGAGAAAGTAAAACATCAAGCAAATGATGAGAGAACCATACCAAAAAGGGTATTTTTACTCATTTGTTTTTGCAAATTCTCCAATAATTTTAATCTCAGGAGCTCACAAAGATCAAAATATTTACCTTCTTTCACCATCTAATGGGTTGTGTGTATTACGGTAGCAAAGACAAAATTATCCCTGTTTGTGAAAAATATCTTGTAACCAACCATCATAGAAGTATATATGATTATCGGATCTTCAATTTCATTCACATTCAAGGCGCTCTTGTCAAACATTACTCTAGTTAGCTTCATTAAAACTTCATTCTTTATAGCCTTCAACGTCAAAACAAGACTTATGGAGCACAATCTAGTAACAAGTTACCTAATTGCCTCTTTATTTATCATATGTGGCATATCCAACCACATGAATTTATGAATTCTACTCACAACATACTTCACCCACTCATCATAGAAGAAATTAGGAAGTTTTTTCCAAACATCCAACTCTTCTCTGTTAAACTAGCATACTCTAGTTTTAGCTCAAAATCATCACCAATTAACACTTTTTTCCCTAAACTCCACCATCTTCAAGTGATCATATTCATCCAAATTTAAATGAATGTAGATCCACACATCCTCTGTGTGCAGCACACCACTAGGAACCCTAGAAAACATGCTTTCAAGATTTATTTCCATTGATTTGTATAGGTGCTTCTTGAACTTAGGTCTTGGCCTCTCAAGCACATCAATAACTTATGGAGTAAACATTTTTCACTTCTCTAAAACTAGGGTTTTACAAGAAATAGTAAATGCCTTGTGACTCTTTTCCAGTAGGGTGTTTCTCAACACTAGAATTGTCTTCTATCTACTCTCCACTTCAAATGCTCGAGCATAAATAAATTTTGAATATACATAATGAAATATAAACCCTTTTATAGTGACCTAATATGCGCATTAGTTGTCACAAAGAAAGTTAGGTCAAAAATATGTCAAACCCTCTCTATGATATCACAAACACTCCTAATCACTCCATAAATCTCTGCAATAAGAGATTCTCACCATTGATTTCACCAACAAATCAAGCATATCAATAGATACATGTACCAGTATGCTAAAGACATCAACATCTCACCTTTAGCAAGGGGATGAAATTCTTGCTATAACTCCCCCGTGAGCTAGTGCTCTCTATCTAGCTTCTAAAGGGAATATATGCACCAATATTTGGCACAAAATTGTTCTTCACTAAGCATTCTCTTTATTTTTCTTCCATATCTTGTTCATCTCCTCCTTTACCTCAACTGGATCAAACTTCTTTACCAAATCAATCATTTTTTTGTGAAACAGAGGGCTTCACATTCTTTCATATGAAAAACGTATCTAGGTGTCCTATTTTATTACATTTATAGCATATGACACCTTGTTATGGAGCAAACTTACATCTTGCCATTTTAGATCTACATTTAGAAGCCTTATGCCAAAACCCATTGTGCTTCATACCATTATTGTAATCATTCATCATGACTTTTGTATTCACTAGCCTTATGACCAAATCTATTGCATGTATGGCATTTACTAGAAAATGGTTGAAAGTTATGATTCATTTTTCTTCTACAATATATAGCTCTATGTCCAGATTTATTGTAAGAGTAATAGTAACCATTAAAATATGGGTACCTTTGAGCATTTGTTTGTCTAATAGGAGGTCTCTTGACATCTTTCTCCTAGTTCTAGACATGTTTGGCTTTTCTCTTCTTATTTCCCATCCTCCTTTGCTCAATATTCTTCTTTTCAACATTGTTTGGAGTCTAATTTTCTTTTGAATTTTCTCCTTTTTCAAATCCTAATCCTTCTTTTTCCTTATAAGCCTTCTGACTAGCAAGCATATCATCAAGAAAGGTGATCTCTTCTTGAATTTGTCCTCTTGAATCTTTGCTTTCTCTAGATCTATCCTCAAATTCACAATCTCTTCTTCAAGTCTAGCATATTTTATAGACTTTTCTTTCAATTTGGAATTTAAGCAATCTTCAACTCTTTTTCCTTCTTGGACACCTACAATTTCAAATTGGTGATTGTCTCATTTGATTGTTTGAGCTGCTCATTTATTTCCTTGAGTCTTTCTTTAACTTTCTTGACTTGATCCCTCAACTTCTTAATGCACTCATCTACTTTCTTAATATTTTCTTTTAGATCTCTATTCACACATTCTGCTTTATCCAAACCATCAAGAGCAGATCTCAGTTCTCCTTTCATGTCAAATTCACATTGTTCTTCAGTAAAACCTTCCATCATAATTTTTTCCTTAGGGATAGGATATCTCCTAGTTGTCATGTGTTCAACCTCCAAGATCTACCTTAGTGATTAAGCCAATTGAAGAAACCAAGCTCTGATACCAATTATTGAACACCTAAAATACTCAGAGAGGGGTGAATCAATATTCATTGAAATTCATTAACTTCATCAACTTAAACATGTATTCAAAGCATCCCGTCAAACTTACAAAAATGGAAAAGAATAATCAAAGAATGCACCACAAAAACAAACAAAAGAACACCAAATTTACATGGAAAACCTTAGGAGGGGAAAAACCATGGTGAGGATTAGATCATAATATATTATAATCAATTACAATGATTACAGATTGGAGGACTCATTGTCCAAAAAGAAAGACTCACTTTCTAGAATAGAAAAGAGAATAGAAGAATGGATCACTACCATATTTTAAAAAACTAACAATGCATCTACAACATGTTGAATATATAGTTCCAATTAAGCTCAAAAAACTAACTTTACACACTTCATACTTCACCACTATCGCCTTTCACACTTCACTCTACATTGCATCTCACACACAATCTCTACACCATACCTTCACACATTAAATCAACCTTCTACATGTGCATACATCTTTTACAAACTTGAATATATCATCAATTAGGTCAGCCTAATTAGATGAAATGTGTACAACACTATAACCTGCCAGCTCCAAAATCCAACCCACATACCTTGGAGAAGAAACCAAAACATGTTTTTCACCAAAATAGGTTGGCATGACCTATAATTACTCCCATGATTCTGCTTCTTTCATAATTCAACTTTGCACGACCCAAAAACCATTAGGTCAGCATCGCACAACAAAATTGGTTAAGCATCAATTGAATGAACCAATTGTTCATCCACAACTCAATAAGAGGAACACCAAATCACTTTCCACTTGGATTGCATACACTTCTAAAATCCTTCAACACTTCCTCAAAATTGCACCAAATAATAATCATCTACGGTGGAATGCAAAGCATTCCAATATGCACTTTGTATTTGTAAATCTGCTTCTACTAAGCTCGATACTTTGTCATCGATATCTTCAACCATAGAAGACATGTAACCCTAAAAATTTGGATACATATACCTTCAATATATACCATTATTACCTCATAACTACATTACAAGATTCTACAAAGTGGAGAAAAGCGGACCACAAAGCTATTGCTTTGTTACTTACTATTCTAGTCAGGGACTTAGGCAATTTTCACAAAAATACTTGGTCTTCTCTAGAATTTTTTGGATTATGTACATACAAATGCACCATAACTTCTACAATAGGTTTTCATCAATGAAAACACCATATACCATCATGCTCATGTTGCCAACATTACCCCTACTACCCATAGACCTCTATTATCTTAAATTATCATAGTGGACATATTTCAAATACATTAGATAACTTAGTAAACTACCCAAAAGGAAATTGAGAGATTCAAATGACAGTTTGTGTATCTTTCATGAATCAACATAAAATAATATAAGTGCCACCATATCTATAAACATCTGAGCACATGGGAGGATAGGAATTTTCACATGCTCAAGATTCAATATAAAATCAATATAGTCCCATGTGGTAGATAAGGAGATAAAAATTAACTGTAAGTGTCAATTTAGACATGTTCAACTTTGATCAGTTGCCCCTCAAGCACTATGTACTTTTAAACCACTCACGTCATTCATGATTTTCTAGGTAAGTGTTTATATGCTTCTCCCCACTCCCACTCCCTCCTCTATATTGTCTCATGAGTCTATTCCCCTCATTTTGACTCCATATATTGAACCTTTTCAAACCATTTCTATTGTTATAGTTTTTGTGATCCTTGCCCCAATTCTTACTCCCAACATGTGCAGGATTATTCTCATTATACCTAACAATTTACTACCAATTTCTTTAAGATAGATTACCTGACTTGGGCTATATTGCCAATGGACAACATACATGTCTATCTTCTACTAGTCCTTCATCTTCTTTTGATATTGCAACTAGTCTTTCCACCATTTTTTCCACATATCTTGATACTCAAAGTGTCATTTATTTTCTTCTTGACCCAATTATAGTGGTCTCAAGTGAGAAAACTCCCCCATTGTTCATATCATTATACCTTACCCATGGCTTAAAAATATGGCTAGTGTTTAATCATTTGATCCCTCCTCTATCCCTTTTATTTCCTATCTTTTGAGGTTTTTCACTTCCTTGTAGCAATCATTAACTAATGCATGGAAAATGGTTACGTCAATAACAAGTATCCCTCCCTTTTCTCCTTTTGTAATGATGATAGATTCTTTGTTTCAATTTGGGATAGTAATATTACTCATGCAATAATTCTTAAGAAATCCTTATACTATTTATCAGCAATCTCCCTTTGTTAATGGGTTCGTAAATTATCCATCACAATTGTAGTGGAAAATGTGAATGGAATGGTGGGTCCGCGAAGCCAAGATAGAGAAGATATATATAATAATCTTGACCTAGAACCATTGTAAAAATTATGAGGTCCTAACATGATCCCGCACAACAATTAATCATAATCACTATGGACCTTGCAATCATGTTCTTCTATGAGCCATTTTCAATTATTCAATCCATTGAAAAATCATAGATATTAGATAGATATGAGAGAAAAAAAACTATCAGGACCCCTGAAAATGGAATTTCATAAAGATTCGATGATTTAGTCAACATTTCAAATCAGTTCACAAGTCATTTCAACACCATAAGTTTCAATGGGAACAATAAACATTTCCTTATCAAGAGACTTATATCCAATATCTTATTATTTAACCTAAAAAAAATAAATTAATCATGACTCCCTTGCTTACAATAACTACAAATTTGCCCTTTTTTTGTGATCAAAAGGAAATAAAGGATTAGAAGTACAGAAAGAAGAGAAATATTTTCTCTTTCAAAAATGGTGTTGACTAAGAAATAGATTATCTAGAACTATTAAGAGAAAATGAAGGCTCAAACATTATGGATTGGGTAATAAATTTATCTTCTCCCAACAACACTTAATTGAACATGGCATCAATTGTAACAAGGGGGTATAACTCCTTAAATAATTGTTGTTGTGATTGACTCTTGAACTTGAAAATTAGAGTAGGAGCTAAATCTAGTAATCATAGTAACATCATTAGCCAAATGAACTAGTAGATATAGTCTTACATAGACATGTAACTTCCTTGTCACAAATGAATCCATTTGATATGTAGATCATGCCCATAGTTGGAAGGGTTGAATGTCTAATAAAATTGTGATGAGTTGATCCCATGTCTTGATATTATTTTGAGCATCTTGACATCTAATGGCTAAGACCTTAGGAACAATATAGGGTTTCAATTTTACAAAGGGGTCAACATTAGGGACTTGGCTGCACTTGAACCAAGTATCTATGTCATGAGTCCAACTATATGGGACCTGAAGGTCTTGAGATCTATCATAGATCTTGGCCTCACATCTCACTATTGAATGAGGGGCCTTTGGAGCAAGAAACCTCAAAGTTGTGATGCAATTAACCTTATGAGTTAATATAGAGACCAAACTAATGAGTTTGATAATCCTTTTGAGTAGCTTGGTGACCATGTTATAAGTTAGAGCTAGTGGGAGATAGTTTTCACCTCATAATAATAAATATATATATATATATATAATTATTCTAATACCAAGTCTAAATGTTAGCATAAAATATCAATCCCTTTAAATAATTACATAAAAAAGTGTTGCCAAATGAATGATAAAACTACATGAAAAAGTCCAAAAGCAAGAATTGGATAGAGTTTAAGAGAAAATAAAAAATATATTGACTAGGAAGAAAAATTAAAAAGATTAATAAAAGAGAGTACCACCATGTTGGTGTAGAAAAATAGGCCAAATAAAAAAAATGCATTTGAAACAAGTGTTATTTACAGATTTTGTTTCCTCAATTTTTACTATTGTGACATTATGTATAGTTGTTTTATTATTTGGGTAAAAGTACAAAGCGGTGTCACATTTTATAAAAGAAATAGCCAATATCCAACTTTTAAACTTGAATCACTAAAAAGTGGCATATATATTTTAAATTTAGAAATGATGTAAACTAGTAAAATGTGTATTTTTTAAGTATATTTTATGTTTGTATTTTTTTTTTTTAAATGAAAAAATATTTTAAACTAGTTTTTAAAAAACCAACACTATAATTTAGTTGTTGATAACATGAAGTTAGAGACATCAAACTTTTTATAGTAATTTTTTTTTTTTCTTTCAAATTTTTTGTGTGTATTTATAACTTGAAACTTTAGTGTATGGATATATTTTTTTTCAATTTTGATAAATTTATATTTTTAAATAAATATTAAAATGTGTGTATCAAAAAAACAGTTGTTTTCATTTGATGTCAACTGTCATATTAAATATTTATCTAAAATGGAAAAAAAAAATATACCATCTTGATATAGATTCTTTTTATTTAGTGCATCATATTTTTTTAATAAGTTTCAATATTTTTCCTTGGCATAGTTATAATCAACCTATGCTAATAACCTACTTTCAGTAAAAATAAAAAAATAATATAATAATAATTAAAATATTAAACTTAGCTAAAATGAATTTTACTAAATCATATGTTTGACCAAAATTGATTTTTAGTTAGAAATACTTAGATTCAGTAGTGCTATAAATTATCAAAAATATGACACAACTTTGTGCTTTTATCTATTTGTAATTTTTTTTGCTTCTATAAATAAAATAAAATAAAAAAATGTATGTAAATTCTAACATTACAATCTATCCATACTTTCAAAAACAAAAACATGAGAATATTATTATAATGACATGACTTGTTGAAGTGAAACATGACCTTGCAATGATTATGGTTGACATACAAATGTTATTATAGTGATGTGACTTGTTGAAAGTGAAAAATGAGGTTGCAATGACCGTGGTTGACATAGAGATGCTCAATCTACACCTTATGGTGCAAGTTTATATTTGAGCTCCAAAATAAACATAGGTCAAATAATTTGCAAGTAATCCCTTACATTTGATAAATAGGAAGAATATTTTAAAGAATTCCAATCTTTGAGGAGTTTTCAACCTTTTAAAAAGTGCATTATAAATAACTGTGTGCAGGCTAGTGTGCATGCACACCAAACCATATGAGCTCATGGAAGGAATCCGCTCTCTAGATATTTGGAATTTGGACTCCTTACTTGGCTGGCAATGCAACACCACACTTTCTTAAATTCTAAGTACAGAATGTGTTCCAATAAGATATTGGGTTTTTTTATAATATCTTTATAGGAAATTTGGTGATAAGAATTTTAAAATTTAAATTAAATAGGCTATCAAATGAATTTAAAATTATGGATCAAAAAAGTGTTTCGATATCGATTGATATAGAATCAAGAAAAGTGGAGTCAGAGAAAGAAATAATAATATTTGTAAAAATAATTATAAAACTAACTCAAAATTTGATTATTTTTTGGAGAAAATGTACAAAATATATCTGTATAATGTATGTCAAATTACAAGATATAGGTATATCTCCCAAATCACAAAGTGAAGTGCACGTCGAAAGAATGGAAACTAAAGATCAAAACAAATTAACAATTAACAAACTTAGGCTAACATCTTACCAATTAGATCATACTTTTGATTTTTGAATTTTACCTTTTACATAAGATGAAATAAAATACAATAAACTAATAGAATAACCTAACCTATATTATGCCCTATGGCTCATGCGAAGGACAAAGTTGAACCCAAGGAAGAAATAGAGAAAATAGTCACAACAAAGTTCATCAATGCTAGTCAAAAGCTCAAGAGGAGATAATTGGAGCTCACAAATATAAAGAAACCCTTGAGAAAACAAACATGCTCAAATCCCTAAATCAATAATTACATTATACTAATTAAGAGCTTAGATCAAGGGTCTCTATTGAGGAAGGCTAGGAAAAAAGAGCAAAATTCTGTAACTTGCATATTGAACTAGATAAGCTAAGTATTACATTAGAGGGTTATAGGCAAATATTTAAGAAGGTAGAGAATACTAAAAGGGTATTATGGAAGTTGACACCTTGTACCAAAATGTTAGTGAACTAATGGATTTGAAAAAGTCATTGGGAAATGAAAATGCAAAATTGAAAGATAAGCTACAAGATTATGCACAAAATTTGACAAACATGGAAATTATAATTGAAAATTTTGTAGAATAAGGCACAAACTCTAGAGTTATTAAAAACTATTGCATGCTCTGAGTTCAACATATCTAAAGGCTAAAAGAACAAGCTCAAACTATCAAGAAATGTATAGGATATCTATCTCCCATCAAGTAATTGCATCCATTCTACTTAACGACAATCTAAAGGATAGTTGTAGAGTTAAACTTTGCATTCAAATTTATAAGCTCAACATAAATTCTAGAAGTGAGCTAAAATTGGTGCCATCAAAGGATCCATATTCCCAATGTTTACATTTGTAAATGTTTGTATTTAGAAATTATATAAAATTTTAGATGATGAGTTTATTATTACAAGAATTGTTAACAAGAGTCATTAATATGAAGATTAATGAAGTTCTTAAGACAGAGAAGATCATGCAAAATACAGTATACAATTGTTTGCACTTGATCAAACACTAGATTCAATGAAGGCTCATATCATTTCTCTCATGCAACAAGTATTATCATTTCCCTTGGGGTGATCCCACAATAGTGGTTTACAATTTTTGGCCAAACTGGACACTGAAATTATTATTTTTAACTAAATCTTCACATTCAGGCACCTATAGTGGTTGAACCGTGAGGAATTTGAAGATGGTGCAAACTAGAGTCTCATCAAATTTTGTCTATAGATTCCAAAAATATTTTTTTCAAAATTTTTGCAATCAAATTGTACTTATTTTTCCATCTCCCACGAAAATTAATTTTTTTTCAAAAAATAGCATTTTTAAAAAGTGACGCACACCGTATAATGCATAAATTTTTTTCCATGAGGGATAAAATTCTAATTATTTCGAATTTAGATTTGTAACTCCGATATCTAGTGCTTCCACTTGGTTACATAGTTTTTATTGAATATTTTTTCTTTAATCAAGTTTTGAAGTCAAACCAATTACAATTCAGACATAGCGCGACTGTATACCGCGTAAATTTTTTTGTATATATCAAATTTCAATTTTATTTTTTTTGTTGGATCAAGGACTTAAATAACTGATGCACTCATATTTTTTAATTTTTTTTTTTATCATGTGTTATTTTTCCACATGTGTAGAACAAAGAGCTTGATTTTTGGTGAAAAACCTATGTTTAATAAAACTAAAAGAACAAATACAAAATAAAACCAAAACATATTAAAATTATAGTCGTTTGATAGCTTGTTCTGAGGACTACCTGATTCCAATTGGGTTTGTGAAGTCTCCTCCATATTCATCATCAACCCGAGCTTCGAAGTGTAAAAATCTGGACTTCCAAAGTACTTGAGGGAGAGAATGAGGACAAAGGGGGGTTCGAGCGAACCCCTCAAACCCCCCTTTCAAAAGGGGATTTCAAATATTTTTTGTTCATGCATGCTTTAATTTGGTTCGCTCGAACCTTGGTTCGAGCGAACCCTTTTTTGGTTCATTCGAACCAACTAGTTCGTTCGAACCCAAAAATCAATTTTTTTTCGAGTCAGTTTTTGTGAATTTCCCTTCCTCACTGGAATTGTAAACCACTATTGTGGCTTCACCCCTTGGGTGGTAATAATAGTGTATTGTCCAAAGAAAATTTTGACAAGATGCTGGCACAAAAATAAACCTATCAATCACTTAGACCTTAAATACTAGTAAATTTGAATCCATGAGACAATTGGAGGTCCATGCTAAAGTGACTATGGAGAAACTAAAGAACATATTTTATAAGGGATTTATTTAGCTTAATAAGGTATTACAAGCCCATAAAAAGAAATGATATTCTAGCCAAAGAGAAGTGGTAAACGCTCCTAGCTTCTCTTGAGAAGCTAAAAATTCAAATGTGTTATATTCTTTTTTTACTTTAGAATTTTGTATTTTAAATATATGGTCTATGAATAGGCAAGCTCTGGAGTCTTTTTTCATGAGTGAAATATGTTTTGGCGGTTACCAAGACTTGTAAAATATTTTCTCTTTATATTATAATGGTAGAGTGTTCTTTCGGGAGTTGATATTCTTACAATTATAGTGGAACTTCATATTTATAAATGTTCCTAGGTTTTATCTCATTCATTTTTATATTTTGATAACTAACATTATTTGTTTATTTTGTCTTGTGCTAATAATATTTTATTTGATTTTTCGGAAACACTCATTAATCTCTTCTTTATCAAACAACTTGCACATTCCAAAAAATTGATAACTTATCTTATTAATTCAAACTTGAACCATCTTTAATCTTGTGGCAATCTCAAGAAAGTGTTAGTGAAATGGTGAAAATAATGTTGTTCTTTTGATTATAATCTTTACATTTCATACTGAAGATGGGTCGTTCCCTTTTGTTTATTTAAACATTAAGCTCATTAAGCTCATTAGACAATGAAGTCAACATAGACATGTGTCAACAAAGTTTCCAAATGCACTAGCCACTCAATCAAACTTTCATCAAGTAGTTAACACATGTTTATTATGATAGTGGTAAAAGGTTATCAAGCTTTATAATGTGCCATTGATTGGTGGGGTTCATAGGTTGGCAGCCTTTTAGTGGACCCTCTTTCTTTTGACCATGCAGAGTCAAGGAAAATCTCAAAACTAGACAAGGAATGCAATTAACATTTGATATACTACTTCAACTATGTTTTGCAGTAGAGCCACAATGGAGTGAAGTTGATGCTATTGGAGAAAGTTACAAAGGGTCAAAGTAGAATAATAAAATCATTCAGGATATGGATTTGAATGAGTTCCCTTCACTATAGAATATCTTTGTTGACCAAGCCTATTGAGGAAGCGTGAATCTGTGAACATCACAAGCAAGTGGGTTCAGGTTGATTTGTTCAAAACCACGTTTTGTTATTTTCTAATATCTCATATGAAGGTGGCAGGAGTTTGATGGAGCTACAGAAAGGTTAACAAAATGCTTTTATTTTTCTGATATGCTTGCTTGAATAATGGAACAAAAGCTTTTTCATAGTTCAATGACTGCAGATGTATATTGGTGGTATTTGGTAATCGTTAGAGACCAATATTTTATTGTGTTTGACATTACAAAACTACTAGGCAAGTTCCCTTATTTGAAAGAGAAATGAAATTGTGTTGATTCTATGATGCTATTGGTTAGTTCTCTTTAGTTCTTCTTTACACGGTCAAAATTTCCGTAAGAAAAAAATACCATCCACACGGCCAATAGTTGAATTGGAAAGTACTTTTGTAAAGAAATGTATTAGGTCAAAGGTTGAAAACCTCCTTTAGATAATATTTTTCGAGCTTTGGTTTTAAAGGCACATAATGGTTTTGGAAATGGGTTACTGGTATGAACATTAATAATAAGTATCTAAGGTAAGAAATAATTGTAATTGGGAGGACTAAGGTTTATGATTATATACTTTCAGAATATTTTATAAAAAAGGTTTTTTTTTTTTTTGGAAATTTACATTTTAAAAAGGCTTGTTATCTATTGTTTGTGTTATTAGAGGTGTTGGCATTTTCTATGTCATTTCAACATGTATCATGAAGTGGATAGAATGTAACAAAGTAAAAGAGGATGTTGGAGGTAATGAAGGATGGAGGAATTTTTCCATCTCAATTTAAATTCCCACTTTTAGATGATAGATTGTTTGAGAAAAACAAGCACATTTGTCTACTTAGGAGCAAAGGGGATTTGGTAATATGTGTGGATAGTGTAATCTCTAAAATAGGCATGGTTAGTGTATATGTATTTGCTTATTTTACGGATAGTAGAATCACTAAAATAGGCATGAATATTGTATCTATATTTTATTTTCTAATGTACTATAGAGAAGGGATTTGGTTCCCATGACACAAGAGGACAACAATTGACATTCTTAAAGGAAATGTGTTTTCTCATTGTATAGATGTTGGAGGAGGGATGTTGACACACCTAAATGAGGTTGGAATCTCAAAGAAGATTTGTCCTACTGTGCATGGAGGTCCAGATTCATGCTCACATTTGATATAGAGAGTTTGTAGGTTTGATAGTCAAGACATGTATTGATGCAATCAATTTAATGTTTGTTGGGTGAATATGAGATTTGGTAGAAGTGCTTCATTATATTTTTAGATGGATTGTTATGTTCAATCCATGATGCAATCAATTTAATGTTTGTTGGGTGAATAAGAGATTTGATGGAAGTGCTTCATTAGATTTTTAAATGGATTGTAATGTTCAATCCATGAAATGTTTCATCATTTATTCAAATTGATGTGATAAAGAAAGAATGTTATATTTTATTTTATATCTATAATATAACTTATAATTTACAATAAATACTATTTAACAATAATTAATAAATAAATAATAATACTTCAACATTTAGATACATTAATTGTTGAAAATTAATATATTATAAAAAATACAATACTTTATAAATATTTATATATAAATATATTATAATATTCATATATTTAATGTTCTGAAATTTCCATAACAACAATTTAATTTTACTATTTCAACTATCTGCATGAATGTTGTAATCTAATTTTTAGGTGCTTGATCTACAAATTTCAATATGTAATAAGATGATTATAATAGTGATATTACTTGGGTTAAATGGTGGTCCTGTGCAACCCCACAGTATTGTCAAATCATTATAGCCATGAGTTGGTGCACTACTATTTGAAAGATTCCTTTCTGGAGGAAAGATGTGCTTACGCTTCCCAATGTAAGTAGTTTTAATAATCATGGCAAGCAACCACCATTCGATCCCAAGCTAAGTCATCTCATCTCACAACTCACACAACTTCTTTCCATTCTCCTCCAATGGTTTAGAGCTAGCATACAATGTACATTAGATTTATTTTGATCAACAATGGGAATTTTGATGTCCTCTCTAAGAATTTTTATGATGTCACTATCATGTTTGTCCCTTCAAATGGAATTAATAGTCATCATCCATGAGTCTTAGCCACCATTTTTATAAATCCAAATGCATCTAAAAATCATGGTAAGTGTTATAGATGTCATCATAGCACATTTCTCTCCACTATTGATAAAATGTATAGGTATTCATGTGTCACGATTGAGTAGTTCATGTAGGAATCTAGCAAAACAACATGCAAACTTCCTCCATGTCAAAGGCATTAATTTCTCTCTATTAAAAAAAAAAATAGTTTAGTTCTTACATGTCAAAAGCATTAAGTGTCCACTCCATAAAAAAAATTGTTAATATATAAGTCAAGTATGTTTAGGTAAAATGTTAGAATATTTTATGAATTTCATGCTGATTTGTTATTTTCCCAAGTATTTTTTAGATTCAAGAGATTTCAAAATTATTTTATGATCTATTAATTTGTTATTATGTTCAATCAAGTAATTAATATAAAGGTTGTCCATCTTTTTAATTTTTCATAAGATTAGCTTTTGTTCTTATATTTTAGATGGTTAAATCATAAAATTGTTTGATGATTGTTGTGCAAATATTGAAATTATGTAATAAACAACTTATCTAGTAAATAATTTATGATTGTTCACTTAAGTTAAATTTTATTTCAATATTATATTTTAGCATTCTTTCCTTACCTCAAATTTGAAAGTAGATAGAAGTGTTCAATGAAGACCATAAAATGAGCCATCCTTTTAATCGCAAGGGTTGTCTTGCATAATTTCAAGCTTCTTATACTTGATATTTATGTTCAAGTGAAGGTTTATATGGGTGTAAACTCAAATATTAACATTTACTATTTCTGTGAAAAAATATGCATGATTTCTTAAATAATAATTTAAAGTTTTCTTGAAATAAACACAAAAATGGAATAAAACACAATAAAAATCATCAAAATTTTGTAGCAAGAAGTAACAAGATCCCCAAGCTAGTGGAGGATAATGTTTAAATTCTCAAATTAAAGAAATTGATGATAGAAGACTTGAAGAAACTCAAGGAGTGAAGGAATGTTCATTATATTTTAATTAATTTTATGTAACTAAGAATTCCTTGATGTAATCAATCAATGAATAAATTATCTAAGAACTAAGATTAATAGAGTAAATAATTTATTCTCATCCTTGATTGGTTTTATATGTTGATTAACAAGTGAACTTGATGGCATCTTATAATATTCTCTTCAATGTAGCTTAGCTATCTAATATCATTAATCTAGAATGTGTAGACAAAATGGTTCAGTGGCTACATAGTTCTCTCTAAGGGATAAATTTTAATAATCAAAACAAAAAGAATAATATTTATAAGAATAATAATTCTCTCTAAGGTATCAATCTTGATAATTAAATGTTGTGTGGTTCTATTAATGGATATCCAGTCATACCATTAGTTTAATGAAGCCCTTGAGTGGATTCCAAGATGTTCTAGACTTAGTATGAAACATTACTAATGATATACATGTATGGTAGGAAGTTTATTCTAGTTTTTCACTTGCTTCATTGCCTTGCTTTCATGATTAATAATATGTCTATTTAAATTGAGCTAAACAAACTATTTGTTCATTTTTCTTTCTCAAGCCTTTGGATTTCCTTTGTAGAAATTTAATCTATCTAGAATTACATTAGGTCCAAGGTTTGTTTCCAATTCCTAATTATTGAACCACTAAATTTATTCCCTAATTGACACGTGTCCACTTAAAAAGAGATGTAGTTCTCTAGAATTTTAACTCATGAGTTTCTAAAACTAATCTCTAGGAAGAGTTCACATCCATAAGAGAAAATTATCTTGGAGAGAATAGTCTAGACTACTTTGAGAGATGTTGTGATCCAAATCAACTAAACTATCATGCATCTACATTACTACTAAAGTCAATCTTCAAAGTAATAATTTATGATATCAAGAAATAAAATCCAATTAAGTCATTAAAAATATATCATGTCTACTAGAGTAATTTACCCCTAGAGAGAATAATTCTCACTTTGAAAAATGTGAGAAATACAAGAATTTTGAGAATTTTGTGAAAAATGTGTTCTCTTTATTTTTAATTAATTAATAAATCTGGTCAAATAGCCAGATTGTATGCTAGATAGCCATTTCCCTTGAGATCACTAGAGCCACAATGGAGTGAAGTTGATGCTATTGGAGAAAGTTACAAAGGGTCAAAGTAGAATAATAAAATCATTCAGGATATGGATTTGAATGAGTTCCCTTCGCTATAGAATATCTTTGTTGACCAAGCCCATTGAGGAAGCGTGAATCTGTGAACATCACAAGCAAGTGGGTTCAGGTTGATTTGTTCAAAACCACGTTTTTTAATTTTCTAATATCTCATATGAAGGTGGCAGGAGTTTGATGGAGCTACATAAAGGTTAACAAAATGCTTTTATTTTTCTGATATGCTTGCTTGAATAATGGAACAAAAGCTTTTTCATAGTTCAATGACTGCAGATGTATATTGGTGGTATTTGGTAATCGTCAGAGACCAATATTTTATTGTGTGTTTGACATTACAAAACTACTAGGCAAGTTCCCTTATTTGAAAGAGAAATGAAATTGTGTGATTCTATGATGCTATTGGTTAGTTCTCTTTAGTTCTTCCTTACACCGTCAAAATTTCCGTAACAAAAAAATACCATCCACACGGCCGCTAGTTGTATTGGAAAGTATTTTGTAAAGAAATGTATTAAGTCAAAGGTTGAAAACCTCCTTTAGATAATATTTTTCGAGCTTTGGTTTTAAAGGCACACAATGGTTTTGGAAATGGGTTACTCGTATGAACATTAATAATAAGTATCTAAGGTAAGAAATAGTTGTAATTGGGAGGACTATGAATATACTTTCAGAATATTTTATAAAAAAGTTTTTTGGAAATTTATACTTTAAAAAGGCTTGTTATCTATTGTTAGTGTTATTAGAGGTGTTGACATTTTCTATGTCATTTCAACATGTATTATAAAGTGGATAGAATGTAACGAAGTAAAAAAGGATGTTGGAGGTAATGAAGGATGGAGGAATTTTGCCATCTCAATTTAAATTCCCACTTTTAGATGATAGATTGTTTGAGAAAAATGAGCACATTTGTCTACCTCGGAGCAAAGCGGATTTGGTAATATGTGTGGATAGTGTAACCTCTAAAATAGGTGTGGTTAGTGTATATGTATTTGCTTATTTTAAGGATAGTACAATCACTAAAATAGGCATGATTAGTGTATCTATATTTTATTTTCTAATGTACTATAGAGAAGGGGTTTGGTTCCCATGACACAAGAGGACATCAATTGACATTCTTAAAGGAAATGTGTTTTCTCATTGTATAGATGTTGGAGGAGGGATGTTGACACACCTAAATGAGGTTGGAATCTCAAAGAAGATTTGTCCTACTGTGCATGGAGGTCCAGATTCATGCTCACATTTGATATAGAGAGTTTGTAGGTTTGATATTCAAGACATCTATTGATGCAATCAATTTAATGTTTGTTGGGTGAATAGGAGATTTGGTGGAAGTGCTTCATTAGATTTTTAGATGGATTGTTATGTTCAATCCATGATGCAATCAATTTAATGTTTGTTGGGTGAATAAGAGATTTGATGGAAGTGCTTCATTAGATTTTTAAATGGATTGTAATGTTCAATCCATGAAATGTTTCATCATTTATTCAAATTGATGTGATAAAGAAAAAATGTTATATTTTATTTTATATCTATAATATAATTTATAATTTACAATAAATAATATTTAACAATAATTAATAAATAAATAATAATACTTCAACATTTAGATACATTAATTGTTGAAAATTAATATATTATAAAAAATACAATACTTTATAACTATTTATATATAAATATATTATAATATTCATATATTTAATGTTCTGAAGTTTTCATAGCAACAATTTAATTTTACTATTTCAACTATCTGCATGAATGTTGTAATCTAATTTTTAGGTGCTTGATCTACAAATTTCAATATGTAATAAGATAATTATAACAGTGATAATACTTGGGTTACATGGTAGACCTATGCAACCCCACAGTATTGTCAAATCATTATAGCCATGAGTTGGTGCACTACTATTTGACAAATTCCTTTCTGGAGGAAAGATGGGCTTACGCTTCCTAATGTAAGTAGTTTTAATAATCATGGCAAGCAACCACCATTTGATCCCAAGCTAAGTCATCTCATCTCACGGCTCACGCAACTTCTTTCCATTCTCCTCCAATGGTTTAGAGCTAGCGTACACTCTGCATTAGATTTATTTTGATCAACAATGGGAATTTTATAGGAATTTTTTATGATGTCACTATCATGTTTGTCCCTTCAAATGGAATTAATAGTCATCATCCATGAGTCTTGGCCACCATTTTTATAAATCCAAATGCATCTAAAAATCATGGTAAGTGTTATAGATATCATCATAGCACATTTCTCTCCACTATTGATAAAATGTGTAGGTATTCATGTGTCACAATTGAGTAGTTCATGTAGGAATCTAACAAAACAACATGCAAAGTTCCTCCATGTCCAAGGCATTAATTGCTCTCTATTAAAAAAAAATTGTTAGTTTAGTTCTTACATGTCAAAAGCATTAAGTGTCCACTCTATAAAAAAATTGTTAAATATATAAGTTGTATGTTTAGGTAAAATATTAGAATATTTTATGAATTTCATGCTGATTTGTTATTTTCTCAAGTATTTTTTGATTTAACAATGTTAAATTTTCAAAATTATTTTTTGATCTATTAATATTGTAATTATGTTCAATCAAGTGATTAATAGAAAGGTTATCCATCTTTTTAATTTTTCATGAGACTAGTTTTTTGTTTATTTTTTAGATGGTTAGATCACAAGATTGTTTGATGATTATTGTGCAAATATTGAAATTATGTAATAAACGACTTATCCAGTAAATAATTATGATCATTCACTTAAACTAGATTTTATTTCAATATTATATTTTAGCATTCTCTCCTTACCTCAAATTTGAAAGTAGATAGAAGTGTTCATTGAAGATCATAAATGAGCCATCCTTTTAATCACAAGGGTTGTCTTGCATAATTTCAAGCTTCTTATACTTGATATTTATGTTCAAGTGAAGTTTTATACGAGTGTAAACTTAAATATTAACATTTACTATTTCTAAGTAAGAATATGCATCATTTCTTAAATGATAATTTAATGTTTTCTTGAAATAAACACAAAATTACAATAAAATCTATAAAATTCATCAAAAACTTGTAGCAAGAAGTAACAAGATCCCCAAGCTAATGGAGGATCATAACATTTAAATTCTCAAATTAAAGAAAGTGATCGTAGAAGATACTTGAAGAAACTCAAGGAGTGAAGGAATGTTCATTATATTTTAATTAATTTCATGTAACTAAGAATTCCTTGATGTAATCAATCAATGAATAAATTATTTAAGAACTAAGATCAATAGAGTAAATAATTTATTCTCATCATTGATTGTGCTATATGCTGATTAACAAGTGAATTTGGTTGCATCCTATAATATTCTTTTTAGTGTAGTTTAGCTATCTAATATCATTAATCTAGAATGTGTAGACAAAACGATTCAGTGACTACATAGTTCTCTCTAAGGGATTAATTTTAATAATTTAAAAAAAGGAATAATATTTATAAGAATAATAGCTCTCTCTAAGTTATTCAATCTTGATAATTATATGTTGTTTGGTTCTATTAATGGATATCCAATCATACAGTTAGTTTAATGAAGTCCTTGAGAGGATTCCTAGAAGTTCTAGACTTACTCTGAAACACTACTAATGATATACATGTATTGTATGAAGTTTATTCTAGTTTTTCACTTGCTTCATTGCCTTGTTTTAATGATTAATAATATGTCTATTTAAATTGAGCTAAATAAATTATTTGTTCATTTTTCTTTCTCAAACCTTTTGATTTCCTTTGTAGAAAGTTAATCTATTTAGAATTGCATTAGGTCCAAGGTTTGTTTCCAATTCCAATTAATCTTAAATTGAATTCAATAAATCCTAATTATTGAACCACTATATTTATTCCCTAATTGATACATGTCCACTTAAAAAGAGATGTAGTTTTCTATAATTTTAACTCATGAGTTTCTAAAACTAAAATATAGTAAACTAATCTCTAGGAAGAGTTCACATCCACAACAGAAAATTTTCTTGGAGAGAATAATCTAGACTACTTTGAGAGATGTTGTGATCCAAATCAACTAAACTATCATGCATCTACATAACTATTAAAGTCAATCTTCAAAATAATAATTTATGATATCAAGAAATAAAATCCAATTAAGTCATTAAAACTATATCATGTCTACTAGAGTAATTTACCCTTAGAGAGAATAATTTCCAATTTGAAAAATACGAGAAATACAAGAACTCCAAGAAACCCAAACTTCAAACTTTAAACTAAATCTTGCCACATATCTTCCTTGTAGGGCTTGAAGACTTTGAAATACCTTAGATCTCTCATAACCAATATTATTTTAAATTTATCTTTAATTTTCCTTGGAGTTGTTTTTATAGATTACACCTAGTTTAATTGAAAGGGTAGGCATTTCACATTCAGATCCTTAGATAAAAATTAGTTCCCAAATTATGTTTGATAATATTTTAAAAAAATTATAGAGTTTAAATAGACTTTGTTGAAGTTTTTTTCTTTTGGGTATAGTAAATTATGGTATAAATTTAATTTAAAATTTGTTAAGTAGGCCCTAGAAAAATTAATCAAGATAGATTCATTCATCTAGTGGGCTTGGGTATTCTAATATTACCTAAAAGAGGGTGTAGAGTTACAATTTTTATTATATGATCAACCAGGTAACACAAGGGATGATGATTAAGATTGTAAAACTAACCATTAATTAGCCATCAAAATGATATTTTGACCTTTAATTATTGGGTGAATGAAATATATTTTGGTATAATTTTTGATAACATATTTTGAGTATCACATTGTAGTACCAAAGGCTATATTCAAAAATTGAAGGCCTAATACATCACCAAATTGAAAATTGAGATTAACATGAGGCAAATCTAAAAAACCTTACAATCATTATGCTGATGTAAATAGTAAATGTGTCAAATCCCAAAGGCAAGTTCAACAAGGAAAATAAATTGAGAAGGAAAAAGGAGGATGTCGATGTTCAACACTTGAATTGCATGGTTACAAAATGGAGAAAGAAAATAAAATACACTTAGAGAAAGGAGATCATGGTAGAACGGAAGATGAACCAACAAGATCAATTGAAGAAGGAAAAGAGTACTCATCAAATGTGAACTTAGTCATTGTCATTCTATTATTCTCAAGTATGTTAAATTATCAATGGAATACTATTTAGTAAATGTGATAATTTTTTCCTCATTTCAAATTGCTTTAATTAACAATACTTCAAAGAGGGATACTACTTTCTTCTTATGTCATTTTGACCCACTAGTCTATTCCCCTTCATTGATTTTATGCATGAGACATAATTTACCTATCTTCTTTCCTTGTTAGATGCATAAAATAATTTGATATCCATGTCCCCCTCTTTAAGCCAAGCTTCTTTAGATTTTTGTCTCTTATGTATTTGTTCTTGTGAAAGGATTTTTTTTTACCTAGAACCTTTAGTTTTGGACACAATGTTCCACTAGAATTGAGATAGGGCTAAAATTTCTATTTTCTAAACCATTAAGCCTCAATTTTGAAAGGATAGCTGTTAAAAATTTTATCTTCAAAAATACTTAAAATTGTTGGATAATGGATGAATCTTGAAAAAAAAGTATAGATATATAACAACTTAGAGAGCCTAACATCCAATTTGAGGAAAAAAAAATCTATCAAATCGTTTTGCAATGTGATGGACATCCATCCATTTTTTTACCAAGCAATATTCCTATTATTCATAGGATAATCAAATAGACAATTAGAATTGGCGAAATTCTTCAAGTCCTTAAAAAACTTTGGGAAGAGAAATAACCACTTCTGATTTTTCAATCTTGATATGCTATGACATTGAAATCTAAACCCAAAATTATCAATTTCTATTTAAAATTCAGCATTGACCGAATTTGATTCCATAGTTTCTTTTTAATTAATATCAATAAACCCATAAATATTGAGAAACCAAAAAACAAGGTCTGAAGAGAGATTGTAAATATTAACCGGAGAAGAAATTTATTAACTCTCTTTTTGTCCCAAAATATGGCCAAGACCCCAAAGCCATTTGATTTTACTACATAAATGTCCTCATTTGTACCAATTTCCAAAAATTAAATTTCCTTGTTAAAACTTGCAAGATGATTGTATTTTGATTAATGTTACCCAATTAATGATTGATACCATGACAGATCTCCAAATTCATGCAGCAAGCCAAATTTGAGTACCATATTTTCTAAGTCGAGATCATCTTTCTCAAGATTTAAAAAGGACCGCTTGAGCAATTGTTGCAGTTGAAGAGTGGCCTGTCGGTTGAAATTTCAGCAAGACATTTTGTCAAACAAATTACGTGCATTGTTGTGCATCCACATTTTGCGTATATCCCATTTGAGACAGCTTGAAGAGCAACATTTGACAAATACTCCCTTGAAGCTATTCTTTGATGGACCTCCATACCCTCCACTAAAGCTCCCATCTAATTTGGTCTTACCACAGCCAATGGCATTCGCTTGATGGTTTCTAAAGCCCTTCCAACATATCCGTTTCCTGCATATCCTTGAAATTATTGCAGACCGCAAGAACGTATTTCTTTGATGTATTAAACAACCCACATTCCTGGTCTGGAATTTGTTGTGCTTTGATGAATGGCAATACTCCGTTCTAGAGTTTACAGCTATGTGCGAAGTCTTAATAGCAATATTTTTGTTCAGACTTGCACATTTCGCATTCATACGTACCCGACCATTTTGTCATACAGTTCACGGACTTTCTCTGTGCTTGCATATTATGCACATATACCGCCTAGGCGTTTGCAACTGTAACATCTGTCAAACGTCTTTTATGTCCATGCCCTGCGCTGAAGTTTTCAGTTTGGTTAATTTGACTTAAACAACATATTTTAAGTTTATTTAAAAAGCTAGTTTTCAGATGGGTTATCTAAAAGAATAATAAGTTTAAAGTGTTCTGTTTAAATTCGCCCGCTTGATATAAACTGGAGGAATCAAAAGTTTAGAATGTTCTGTTTAAACTCAAACTCATCGGCTTGATATAAGCAGGAGGAATCAAAGTTCAGAATGTTCTGTTTAAACTCAAACTCATCCGCTTGATATAAAAAAAAGAATCAAAGTTTAGAATGTTCTGTTCAAACTCGTCCGCTTGATATAAAAAAAAGAATCAAAGTTTAGAATGCTCTGTTTAAACTCACCGCTTGATATAAAGAGGAGGAATCAAAGTTTTGAATATTCTGCTTAAACTCACCCGCTTGATATAAATAGGGCAGCTGCTCACAAAAGTTGCAGAATCTGGCTTTACAATTGCTAATTGCATTTGCTTTATAATTCAAAAGATTTTTCAAAAAGTAAAATCAAATGTTGCGTGTATCTTCCAATGATGGCATTCCCTTAGACCAGATTTTTGTGAGACATTCTATCAAACAGCCCGCTGCCTTGTCTTATGCTTTCACGTTTTGTATACTTTCTATAGTAAATTATCTGATATAACATCCTCCTCCATAATGCTTTGACATATAGTTCTAAGGCGGCCCAAGCAGAGGAGGATGCTGGTAAAGGCGTGGAAGGTAGCTTTACAACTACTTGATCAAATTGTAGGTTGTACAGTTTGTCTGCAGGCATGCCCAGTAGTTTCGTTGCTCCTTCATCAAATGCGACCGCCCATATCATATATGTGTGGTCCTGCAACTTGACTTGGAGTATATACCTATAGTCATAGTTGGCAAGTATTGCATTACATTTTGCACAAAACCACTTTCCATCATCTGTTTGGGATAGCCTTTTCTTGCAAGGCTTGTTGCTTGCTCAAGAAGGGCAAGCTGGATAGCAGAATGAGTCTATTTTTATGAAGCGGGTTGTTGCCAATACCATGCATTGTAGAGGTTGTGTTGTATTTAGAGATTCTTTCCGCATGTCACTGATCGTCAATCTTCTAGGAAGTGGAGACGTCTGCAGGGAGTTAGTAGACGAATACTGGATGCCAATGTCATTTTCTTTGAACCAAGTTTTAATCTACTCTGCCTCCTCTATTTCAGGGTCTATCCATATTTTTGTACTAGAAGAGGTGTTAATCACCTTGCCATTGAATTCAGAGAGATGGCCATTTCTAATAGCGACAGTTGTTGATTCATGTAGGAGGTATTTCTCTTGAAGCTATGAACCCTCTTTTTCAGCTGATGATCCCCATAAAGTAAGATCTATAGTTGTGTTGGTCATGTCCACTATTGTTATAGTACGCCTTGCAACCTCTGTCCCATCTCTTCTTCTAACTATGGAGCATGGTTGTACACAAATGACTACTCCAATGGCATGACCGTTCTAGCCGATGGTTTTGCTTAAAAGTTCATTGAGTGGTGTGAATGAGTAATGGTCTTTTGGGATGGATTGGTCATCTGCACAGAGGGTTATCTTTGAATCAGCCTGTAGCGAAATTTCCAACCCACTTTTAAGCTTGTTATAGACCCTATTAGCAGGGTGTATTGATCCTCCAGATAATGTGTATGTTGCTCCGGTAGCGATTTTTTCGTAATGGATGTCTGCTACTTCATTAAAACACGTCACACGTGTCTCAGTTCCTTCACAATCTATAATATCAAAGGTAAAGAGGTGACCACTTCCTCTGTTTGTGTTGTACGTGTGTATTTCGTTCTTTATAGTTACACAAGCTTTGACGGTCCACCTTGGTTGGAATGGGTTCAAGTTTTTGATAGGGGTGATTTCCATTGGGGCGTCCTTTCCCTTGGTTGGATTGATACCAAATAGTAGACGTTTGGGGGGTAACCTTGTAGGAAGACAAGGGTTATTTGAAGTTGAAGGTGAAGCAGAGGATTCTTTTGTTGGTTGGTCAACTTGTTCAAGAACTTCTGGACATAGGAAAACTGGGTCACCAACTATAGTGTGCGTTGTGAGGACAATGTCAAGGTCGACAATAACAATCCACCTAAATAGTTATCATGAGAGAAAGTATAAGAAACAATATTTAAGTGGAGTGTAAGGCTCATTTATTTTATGTAAAAGAGTAATGAATATACAATCATACTGTGTGCTAGTTGTTCGGGGGAAGTTGTATCATTTTAGGTGTACTATGGAGCCAAGCAGGATCTTGCTAGAATCTATGATGTCATTGTACCTAGATAGCAATGACGCCTTGTGCTTGTGGACACCGTCGGAGATGTCTAGCCTATATCGTTTGTTACACGCATGTTCAGATCCAAAACTCGAGATTGCAATGATTTGGACATGGGGTTCCAAAGTCACATTTCCTTCATGCATTAATCTAATTGCATCTACGGTTAATAAGCTTGCCATGGTGCGGTGCAAGTAGAAAAACCCTGCAAAAGTGTATTGGATATAAGGATTTGTGGGGTAAAGTCGCGAGTAAAAGAACCTTTCTGTCAAAATATACCAAATAGTTGCAAGATATAGTAGAGTAGGCCAATTAAATTATGAATGCTATTTATTAATCACCACCTTATTGTGGGGAGCGAACAAAGGAAAATAGGTATTCTATATGTAATTAATTTTGGGCCAAAGTTGAAAGATACATTTATATAGTTTTGATTATAATAGTTGAAAGATACATTAAATTCAACACAAAGAAAAACACACCTATAAATATCAAACAAAATATAATATTTTTGGATGGATCTTTACAATGGAACGGACCAAAGGATGAAGTAGCAGATAAGGAGAAGGAGGTGTACATTCTTCCCACCATAGCATATCTTGTGGTAGAGTATACATGGTATCGCAACCTAGGGAGCAAGCCAAAAATAAGGTATTCGATGATCATAATTAGAATTTTTCGTTCTGTATGATGGCTTCAATTAGTTTTAAGAGAGAAACCATTTTGTCCAACAACGCAAAAAAAACTTGTAGCAATTTAGAGGAAGCTATTTGCAGTCTACTGTAAGTTTGAAAGGAGCTTTAGGAAATCTTACTTAAGCCTAGCTGAATTTCCCATGTTGTAAAGCGCATCATATTTTAATGCTCGGAGGAAATCACAGTACGCATCCAAAACAATATATGTTGTATGGAATTTTTGGACCGCCTGCTGCACCATTTCGATGTCATGGTTTTGCACATGACATGCATCATCAAATGTCTTCTTAGCATCTTCAATAGCATCCTCACAGCCTCGCACAATGTTCCCTACAAAAACTGCTATATTGCTCTGGTACATCCCACCCCAATTAACCAAAGATGACTCTAATGGCGACGAAGGAGAAGCATCAGGCTCTGGTGTTGTAACGTCCCCTTTAGAGGAGTTGCTGGAGATGGTGATTATATTTGCGGGTGGGTGGACGTTTTCCATTACCTATTGACTTATTTTTATATGAGTTAGTTATTATACTTTTAGTATAAGAATATAGCACTTTTTTAGTATAATATTTGATTGTTTTACCATAACTAACAATTTTCCTCCTGGTATAACTTGTAGTTGTTTTAATTCCAAGTTCTCTTTCAATATATTGAGTTACTATATAAGTATTGTAATCATCTATACTAAACGCTAATTTGTATATATCATCTTAAAAAACTCTTTAAATTATCTTTATTAAGAAAATGAGTAAGTCACAAGTTATTAATATCAGCTTTTATCAAATATAATGATTCAAAATAGAATCACAAGTAGATGGTAAATAAAATGAAAGAAATAAATATTTGTTAATTTAATTTGTATTATTAAATTGATAAATATCAACTTCCACTATACATTTAGTTATTTTAAAAAGTCTCGTAAACTACTTGATTATATGATAATCACACCTTTAACTACCACCTATATAGAACAACTACATAAGGCTATAAACAACATGTGGCGAAGGCATGAATAGGCATTAAGGATAAGTAATCCGTCACCTCACACCTCATAAAATGAAATGAGATGATTTTAAATGCATTATGACACCTACCAATTATATTGAGTCATGCATACGTTAATATGTATAGGAAAGTGTAAATTGTCATAAGCTGGGTTTTGCAAGATTAACTATGTATAGGAAATGTCAACTGGAGGTGAAGTGCAAGAAGATTTGATTTTATCTTCCTAATTTTCAGGGTAACTAATTCATTACTTTTTCTTTTTTCAATAAATAGAAAGTAGTAAGAGCAGGGACATGTAAATGGAGAAACTGACTAAGCAATATATTTACATTAATATGTGAATTTGTAGATTGAGTAAAAGTAAAGTATGAAGGAATGATAATTAAGTGTGAAAGATGAAGGATCATGGGAGTAATCTAAATTTACTAATCAAATTGTAAATAAATATCAAATCTATAGCAAACATCTTAAATGGATTGAAGTATGAAGTAAAACACATACAACAGTGTGAATGCACCAATGTAAATGCAAGCCTACTGGGCAAAAAGGCTCCATAAGTAGTGTGAGTGCAGTACCTTAAAGCCTACAGTGAACTTGAACAAGAATATCACAAATTATCTGCATCCTATGATGTCCCAACACTTGGACAGCAATGCTTGTAATTAAGTTTGTCATAAATGTCAGTCGAACAAATAGCTATGATTCAATAAGGCGTCCTCCATTCTCAAATTTCAACATAAAAGTCCAAAAAAGAGGTGTACATGTGTGCAGTTGGCTGCTTGCAACTGTAGCAAAACAGTTATCCGGAATAAATTATTACAAAACTGAAAACTCCCGAAAGAATTGTACACAAAAAATCATCTTTTATCAATTATGCTTCAGGGTAAACCCATAATAGTGGTGTACAATTATGATGAGGATGGAAATTTATAAAAATGCTCACACATTCGAAATTTCATGTTTTTAAGGGTTCGCTCGAACTAGGGGGTTCGCACGAACCCAAAAGAGGGGTTCGATCGAACCCCTAGTTTGAGCGAACCCCCTTTTGCATGGTGGGGTTCACTCGAACCCTATGATGTCACGTTTCTTCATAGAAACGAATGGAAAATTCAAAAAAAAGGGGGTTCGAGCAAACCCCCGAACCCCCTTCACCCTTTCGAGTGAAGGGGGGTTCATTCGAAGGGGGGTTCACTCGAACCCCCCTTTTTTGCCTTTCTCCCCCTCTTCCACCAAATTTAAGTAGAATTCTGCCCTTCGAAGCTCGGGTTGAGGATGAAAATGGAGGAGAATTCACAAACCCAAATCATTTTTGTATTGCACTAATACTTCCCCACATCAGACAGTTCTAGATTACCTTTCATTCAGACATACTATACTATGTTGTCAAACCAGGTGACATAACATACCGGTCTAAATGAAGTTTCATTTGTCCATATTCAAATCATGTAGCTCATTTTACAACAAATAAAGCCATGCCCCTACTTTGGTGATTCTCAACTGTTGTTTGTTTTGTAGCTGTCGTTTTGCTGTTTGTTTTGGTTATCTAAAATTATAAATAATAGGTATATGCTCAGCTGTTGTTGCTGTGTTAGGTTCTGCCCTGCATGAAGGGTGATCCCACAATAGTGATTTACAATTTTTGGCCAAACTGGACACTGCAATTATTATTTTTAACTAAATCTTCATATTCGGGAACCTATAGCCGCTAAAGCGTGAGGAATTTGAAGATGATGCAAACTAGAGTCTCATCACATTTTGTTTGTAGATTCTAAAAGTATTTTTTTCAAAAATTTTGGAATCAGATTGCACTTTTTTTTCCATCTCCCATGAAAACTGGTTTTTTTCAGAAAACAACATTTTGAAAAAGTGACGCTCACCGTATACAACATAATTTTTTTTGTATGAAGGATAAAATTCTATTTTTTTCAAATTTAGATTTGTAACTATGATATCTAGCACTTTCATTTGGTCTCATAGTTTTTTATTGAATATTTTTTCCAAGTTTCAAATTCAAACCAATTGCAATTTAGACATAGGCGGACTGTATACAACATAAATTTTTTTGTATGAATCGAAATTCAATATTTTTTTTTAATGGATCAAGTACATCAATACCCAGCCTCAACGTATTTTTAAAAAAATTATTTTGATAATCTGTTATTTTTCCACATGTGCAAAACAAAGAGTTTGATTTTCGGTGAAAAACCTATGTTTAATAAAACTAAAAAAACACATAAATAATAAAACCAAAACATATTAAAATTTAATTCGTTGGATAGCTCATTCTGAGGACTACCATTATGAGACATCGATGAGCATTAGGTAATCATGTTCATAATCCATTACATATGAAAAGGTCTTTATTGTTTGACTAAGAAAATAAGACTATATTTGATTTTAAGATTTAAAAAAACCGGCTTAATTAAGACTATATTCTATCATATCTGGGAGCTGCCTTACTTGACTTTCCCTTTTTTACCATTTTTTAATCATATCTAAGAAGCTACCTTAATTGACATTCCCAGAAAACAACATTTTTTTCACAGAACAATGATTTATAGTGTAAACTTTCCCAGTAAACAACCTTTGTTTTAGAACAAAGTAATGATTTACAGCCTGGAAAGTCAATGTTTTATCACGATCCCTTTGGTTATTATCAGTGTAGTACAAATGGTCGCCATCCAATCATGCACCCATTATATGAAGCATTAATTTGAATAGATTGAAATCATCATAGAGTGCAATGTTCATGGAAGATGTATGAATTCGATTGCTAAAAAGAAGAAAGAAAACTTTAGCTAATTCGAGCAAAACCAACTAGTATGAGTAAAGCTAAGTTCCACAACTTTTTTCCACGTGTTGCCTGCAAACATGACTGGCAGGTGTAAATCCTAATTCTACAACCCTTTCCCACACATCCCTGCCTATGCGACAATAGTAGCTTTGGAAAAGGATATGGACATCCATCAACGCATAATGGAAGGGGGGAAAAAGACCTAAATTAGACATTACAATTAAAACGGCTCTTGCAAACATGTCTGCAAATGTGGAAGCTTAAACAAGGCATAAGGTTTGTTTGACAGTATGATGCGAGGAGATGTGGTCTCATGGACTGCAGTGATTGCAAGATATGCACAAATTGAATAGAAAAATGTTGTTTCATTCTATCATTTTCTATGGCCTTCCATTCATGGAGTTTTAAGAGAGTTGTTATCATTCTGCAAATCATTTTGCTATAAACTACTATTATTTTCGAAGACATATAATGGATCCAATTTATCTATGAAGAATAATAAAAAAAAAGGCTCACTACTATCAGACCCTCATCCCTATTGCAGGGGTGAATGACAAATCTGAAACAGACATCATAAATGGAATGAAGTATGAACTATCAAATGAATGACAGTTGTTTCATTTAAGTGGATGGATAGAGCAAGAGGATAAGGTAAATAGTAAATAAATATGCATATACACATATACAAATAAAGGTTGAAGCCACTGAATAACAGCATACAGTAAAACACATAAAACAGTGTGAATGCACTAATGTAAATGCAAGCCTACTGGTCTAAAAGGCTCCATAAGAAGCAGGGTGAGAAATTTCCATGAAATCACATTTCTTTGAGGCATTATGTCAAACAATTGAAGTGCCTTGTCATAAAGTATAATAGGGTAAGAATTGGGAAGACTAAGGCCCTGTGCCTTTTCTAGTAGATTTACTTAACCATAAAATAAACAGGCGACTTATCAGACGCAACAAGCAGGTCAAGGGAATAGCTGCTAAACATCCTAATGAGAAGACCAAAACATAAAATTCAACACAAAAAGCTACAGCTTTGTTTTATTCATCGATAGTAAAAACATGTTACAGTTGAGAGGCCGCTAAAAATAGGAATAGTCTAGCCATAATCATATGCATAAATGTTTAGCAGAAATGTACTCTACAAATAGTCATTCCCTCTTCTGAAAGAAACTGGATTGTGGTATCAATAATCAGTTCCACATTGTATATAGATAAGCAATGTAATACAAACAATGTTCCAATGCAATAGAGGCAATTAAGCGCAAGACTTCAAACATAAATATCTTCGGGGCCCTCAATTTTCAAATTGGCAAAAAAATCAGCTACTTTGTTTGCTTGCCTTAAAAGGCAATTCATAGTTCATACTACAGCTCAAACAGGGTACACTTGCATTCTTAATGATGTAAGCTAGCAACAATGATGCTATTTAGCAGCTGTTTCACACAACAAACATGTTTTCCCTTAAAATCGCTCAGATTCACTACAAAATACTTCATTTCATGGCACCGTCACTCACCAGGAACCACAAAATCAGCAAGTACATTGAGAAAAACACAAAAGGAGGACGCTTCACAAGCCATTGCAAGCCATACACAAAACTGCTGACTGTTGTTATAAAACTGGGGCTGGAAATTTTAACACAAAGGTCCTGAAGCTGACTATAAGCCTAACTATTGTACTAAAATTAAGAAAATTTACTATGCAGCTCTCATGCACAACATAATAGTACAAACCTATATGCAAAACAAACAGCAGAAACCTATATGTAGAAGGTTGCGAAAGCATAGAAACAGAATTACAGCAAGGAGAATTTACTTACAGTTATGCAAAAAGAGGCTGAGCCACAGAGCAAAGCGCTTTCCCATGAAAATTACACCGCACAAAACCATGGAAGGTCGACGCCATTTTAAAACTGCTTGACATTTACTACGTGCAGTGAAGATTTGGTGGGTTGTTAAATGCCACGCTATGCACGGAGACGATAGGAAGGCTGTAGAATAGTGTGAGCGGCTGCGGAGCCATACTGCTGACAGCGTCGATCAAATGGCCATAACTGCTGACAAGGTCTCCCAAGGAAAAATCACGACATTTCACAGTGTTTCACAGCGTTTGAAAACAGACAATTTCGGTGGTGCTCCTCACCCAGAATAGCCTATCGGCTAATAATGACATGACTTGTTGAAGTGAAACATGACCTTGCAATGATTGCGGTTGACATACAAATGTTATTATAGTGATGTGACTTGTTGAAAGTGAAAAATGAGGTTGCAATGACCGTGGTTGACATAGAGATGCTCAATCTACACCTTAGTTTATATTTGAGCTCCAATAATAAACATAGGTGAAATAATTTGCAAGTAATCCCTTACATTTGATAAATAGGAAGAATATTTTTAAGAATTCCAATCATTGAAGAGTTTTCAACCTTTTAAAAAGTGCATTATAAATAACTGTGTGCAGGCTAGTGTGCATGCACGCCAAACCATATGAGCTCATGGAAGGAATCCGCTCCCTAGATGTTTGGAATTTGGACTCCTTACTTGGCTGGCAATGCAACGCCACACTTTATTAAATTCCAAGTACCGAATGTGTTCCAATAACTTTGGATGAACACTGGGTTAATGTTGTGCACCTTTACACGGGAAACCAGACGGAATCTCTACCATACACGGCAAGAATCTTATTGTTGGAATCGCATGCAGGCACGCAATCCCAACTGTGAATACCAATCAAACACAAATCCACAAGGCATGCACAAGCATAGATCAGGATAACAATTTTTAATAATAAATATCTCAAAAGTGAAATCTTTATGTAGAGCTCTGTAAGCTTAGTTTTGCAACATATTGCAACCAGAATATGGAAGGAGAGTATTCCCTTTAATAAATTCCTTAATTTTTTCAAAACAAAAACAATTTTCGACCATTGTGGGCGGGACTCAGAATTAGAATTTGTAAACCAATAGAAACTTCAAGCCTCTATGTTTAACAGCTCTCAATATGATAAGATATTGGGCTTTTTTATAATATCTTTATAGGAAATTTGGTGATAAGAATTTTAAAATTTAAATTAAATAGACTATAAAATGAATCTAAAATTATGGATAAAAAAGTGTTTCGATATCGATTGATATAGAATCAAGAAAAGTGGAGTCAGAGAAAGAAATAATAATACTTGTAAAAATAATTATAAAACTAACTCAAGATTTGATTATTTTTTGGAGAAAACGTACAAAATATATCTGTATAATGTATGTCAAATTACAAGATATAGGTATATCTCCCAAATCGCAAAGTGAAGTGCACGTCGAAAGAATGGAAACTAAAAACCAAACAAATTAACAATTAACAAACTTAGGCTAACATCTTACCAATTAGATCATACTTTTGATTTTTGAATTTTACCTTTTACATAGGATGAAATAAAATGCAATAAACCAATAGAATAACCTAACCTATATTATGCCCTATGGCTCATGCCAAGGACAAAGTTGAACCCAAGGAAGAAATAGAGAAAATAGTCACAACAAAGTTTATCAATGCTAGTCAAAAGCTCAAGAGGAGATAATTGGAGTTCACAGATATAAAGAAACCCTTGAGAAAACAAACATGCTCAAATCCCTAAATCAATAATTACATTATTCTAATTAAGAGCTTAGATCAAGGGTCTCTATTGAGGAAGTCTAGGCAAAAAGAGCAAAAGTTTGAAACTTGCATATTGAACTAGATAAGCTAAGTATTACATTAGAGGGCTATAGGCAAATATTTAAGAAGGTAGAGAATACTAAGAGGGTATTATGGAAGTTGACACCTTGTACCAAAATTTTAGTGAGCTAATTGATTTGAAAAAGCCATTGGGAAATGAAAGTGCAAAATTGAAAGATAAGTTACAAGATTATGCACAAAAGTTGACAAACATGAAAATTACAATTGAAAATTTTGTAGAATAAGGCACAAACTCTAGAGTTATTAAAAACTATTGCATGCTATGAGTTCAACATATCTAAAGGCTAAAAGAATGAGCTCAAACTATCAAGAAATGTATAGGATATCTATCTCCCATAAAGTAATTGCCTCCATTCTACTTAACGATAATCTAAGGGATAGTTGTAGAGTTAAAATTTGCATTCAAATTTATAAGCTCAACAAAAATTCTAGAAGTGAGCTAAAATTGGTGCCATCAAAGGATCCATAGTCCCAATGTTTACATTTGTAAATGTTTGTATTTAGAAATTATATAAAATTTTAGATGATGAGTGTATTATTACAAGAATTGTTAACAAGAGTCATTAATATGAAGAATAATTAAGTTCTTAAAATAGAGAAGATCATGCAAAATATAGTATGCAATTGTTTGCACTTTGATCAAACACTAGAGTCAATGAAGGCTCATATCATTTCTCTCATGCAAAAAGTATTATCATTTCCCTTGGGTGGTAATAATAGTGTATTGTCCAAAGAAAGTTTTGACAAGATGCTTGCACAAAAATAAACCTATCAATCACTTAGACCTTAAACACTAGTAAATTTGAATCCATTGTATGGCAACTGAGACAATTGGAGGTCCATGCTAAAGTGACTATGGAGAAACTAAAGAACGTATCTTATAAGGGATTTATTTAGCTTAATAAGGTATTACAAGCCCATAAAAAAGAAATGATATTCCAGCCAAAGAGAATTGGTAAATGCTCCAAGCTTCTCTTGAGAAGCTAAAAATTCAAATGTGTTATATTCTTTTTTTACTTTAGAATTTTGAATTTTAACTCTATGGTCTATGAATAGGCAAGTTCTAGAGTCTTTTTTCATGAGTGAAATATGTTTTGGAAGTTACCAAGAATTGTAAAATATTTTCTCTTTATATTATAATGGTAGAGTGTTCTTTCGGGAGTTGATATTCTTACAATTATAATGAAACTTCATATTTATGAATGTTCCTAGTTTTTATCTCATTCATTTTTATATTTTGATAACTGATATTATTTGTTTATTTTGTCTTATGCTAATAATATTTTATTTGATTGTTCAAAAACACTCATTAATCTCTTCTTTATCAAACAACTTGCACATTCCAAAAATTTGGTAACTTATGTTATTAATTCAAACTTGAACCATCTTTGATCTTGTGGTCTATGCAATCTCAAGAAAGTGTCAGTGAAATGATGAAAATAATGTTGTTCCATTGATTATAATCTTTACATGTCATACTAAAGATGGGTCGTTCCCTTTTGTTTATTTAAACATTAAGCTCATTAAACAATGAAGTCAACATAGACATGTATCAACAAAGTTTCCAAATGCACTAGCCACTCAATCAAACTTTCATCAAGTAGTTAACACATGTTGATTATGATAGTGGTAAAAGGTTATCAAGCTTTATAATGTGCCATTGATTGGTGGGGTTCATAGGTTGGCAACCTTTTAGTGGACCCTCTTTCTTTTGACCATGCAAAGTCAAGTAAAATCTCAAAACTAGACAAGGAATGCAATTAACGTTTGATATACTACTTCAATTATGTTTTCGAGTGCCACTCCAGATCGAAAAAATCTACCCAGCATACAATTTGGCCATTTGACCAGATTTTTTAATTAATTAAAAATAAAGATGTAGTGTTCTCTTTATTTTTAATTAATTAATAAATCTGGTCAAATAGCCAGATTGTATGCTAGATAGCCATTTCCCTTGAGATCGCTAGAGCCACAATGGAATGAAGTTGATGCTATGTTACAAAGGGTCAAAGTAGAATAATAAAATCATTCAGGATATGGATTTGAATGAGTTCCCTTCGCTATAGAATATCTTTGTTGACCAAGCCCATTGAGGAAGCGTGAATCTGTGAACATCACAAGCAAGTGGGTTCAGGTTGATTTGTTCAAAACCACGTTTTTTAATTTTCTAATATCTCATATGAAGGTGGCAGGAGTTTGATGGAGCTACATAAAGGTTAACAAAATGCTTTTATTTTTCTGATATGCTTGCTTGAATAATGGAACAAAAGCTTTTTCATAGTTCAATGACTGCAGATGTATATTGGTGGTATTTGGTAATCGTCAGAGACCAATATTTTATTGTGTGTTTGACATTACAAAACTACTAGGCAAGTTCCCTTATTTGAAAGAGAAATGAAATTGTGTGATTCTATGATGCTATTGGTTAGTTCTCTTTAGTTCTTCCTTACACCGTCAAAATTTCCGTAACAAAAAAATACCATCCACACGGCCGCTAGTTGTATTGGAAAGTATTTTGTAAAGAAATGTATTAAGTCAAAGGTTGAAAACCTCCTTTAGATAATATTTTTCGAGCTTTGGTTTTAAAGGCACACAATGGTTTTGGAAATGGGTTACTCGTATGAACATTAATAATAAGTATCTAAGGTAAGAAATAGTTGTAATTGGGAGGACTATGAATATACTTTCAGAATATTTTATAAAAAAGTTTTTTGGAAATTTATACTTTAAAAAGGCTTGTTATCTATTGTTAGTGTTATTAGAGGTGTTGACATTTTCTATGTCATTTCAACATGTATTATAAAGTGGATAGAATGTAACGAAGTAAAAAAGGATGTTGGAGGTAATGAAGGATGGAGGAATTTTGCCATCTCAATTTAAATTCCCACTTTTAGATGATAGATTGTTTGAGAAAAATGAGCACATTTGTCTACCTCGGAGCAAAGCGGATTTGGTAATATGTGTGGATAGTGTAACCTCTAAAATAGGTGTGGTTAGTGTATATGTATTTGCTTATTTTAAGGATAGTACAATCACTAAAATAGGCATGATTAGTGTATCTATATTTTATTTTCTAATGTACTATAGAGAAGGGGTTTGGTTCCCATGACACAAGAGGACATCAATTGACATTCTTAAAGGAAATGTGTTTTCTCATTGTATAGATGTTGGAGGAGGGATGTTGACACACCTAAATGAGGTTGGAATCTCAAAGAAGATTTGTCCTACTGTGCATGGAGGTCCAGATTCATGCTCACATTTGATATAGAGAGTTTGTAGGTTTGATAGTCAAGACATGTATTGATGCAATCAATTTAATGTTTGTTGGGTGAATAGGAGATTTGGTAGAAGTGCTTCATTAGATTTTTAGATGGATTGTTATGTTCAATCCACGATGCAATCAATTTAATGTTTGTTGGGTGAATAAGAGATTTGATGGAAGTGCTTCGTTAGATTTTTAAATGGATTGTAATGTTCAATCCATGAAATGTTTCATCATTTATTCAAATTGATGTGATAAAGAAAGAATGCTATATTTTATTTTATATCTATAATATAATTTATAATTTACAATAAATACTATTTAACAATAATTAATAAATAAATAATAATACTTCAACATTTAGATACATTAATTGTTGAAAATTAATATATTATAAAAAATACATACTTTATAAATATTTATATATAAATATATTATAATATTCATATATTTAATGTTCTGAAATTTTCATAACAACAATTTAATTTTACTATTTCAACTATCTGCATGAATGTTGTAATCTAATTTTTAGGTGCTTGATCTACAAATTTCAATATGTAATAAGATGATTATAACAGTGATATTACTTGGGTTAAATGGTGGTCCTGTGCAACCCCGCAGTATTGTCAAATCATTATAGCCATGAGTTGGTGCACTACTATTTGACAGATTCCTTCCTGGAGGAAAGATGGGCTTACGCTTCCCAATGTAAGTAGTTTTAATAATCATGGCAAGCAACCACCATTCAATCCCAAGCTAAGTCATCTCATCTCATGGCTCACGCAACTTCTTTCCATTCTCCTCCAATGGTTTAGAGCTAGCATACAATGTACATTAGATTTATTTTGATCAACAATGGGAATTTTGATGTCCTCTCTAAGAATTTTTATGATGTCACTATCATGTTTGTCCCTTCAAATGGAATTAATAGTCATCATCCATGAGTCTTAGCCACCATTTTTATAAATCCAAATGTATCTAAAAATCATGGTAAGTGTTATAGATGTCATCATAACACATTTCTCTCCACTATTGATAAAATGTGTAGGTATTCATGTGTCACGATTGAGTAGTTCATGTAGGAATCTAGCAAAACAACATGCAAACTTCCTCCATGTCAAAGGCATTAATTTCTCTCTATTAAAAAAACAAATAGTTTAGTTCTTACATGTCAAAAGCATTAAGTGTCCACTCCATAAAAAAAATTGTTAATATATAAGTCAAGTATGTTTAGGTAATATGTTAGAATAGTTTATGAATTTCATGTTGATTTGTTATTTTCCCAAGTATTGTTTAGGTTCAAGAGATTTCAAAATTATTTTATGATCTATTAATTTGTTATTATGTTCAATCAAGTAATTAATATAAAGGTTGTCCATCTTTTTAATTTTTCATAAGATTAGCTTTTGTTCTTATATTTTAGATGGTTAAATCATAAAATTGTTTGATGATTGTTGTGCAAATATTGAAATTATGTAATAAACAATTTATCTAGTAAATAATTTATGATTGTTCACTTAAGTTAAATTTTATTTCAATATTATATTTTAGCATTCTTTCCTTACCTCAAATTTGAAAGTAGATAGAAGTGTTCAATGAAGACCATAAAATGAGCCATCCTTTTAATCGCAAGGGTTGTCTTGCATAATTTCAAGCTTCTTATACTTGATATTTATGTTCAAGTGAAGGTTTATATGGGTGTAAACTTAAATATTAACATTTACTATTTTTGTGAAAAAATATGCATGATTTCTTAAATAATAATTTAAAGTTTTCTTGAAATAAACACAAAAATGGAATAAAACACTATAAAAATCATCAAAAATTTGTAGCAAGAAGTAACAAGATCCCCAAGCTAGTGGAGAATAATGTTTAAATTCTCAAATTAAAGAAATTGATGATAGAAGATACTTGAAGAAACTCAAGGAGTGAAGGAATGTTCATTATATTTTAATTAATTTTATGTAACTAAGAATTCCTTGATGTAATCAATCAATGAATAAATTATCTAAGAACTAAGATCAATAGAGTAAATAATTTATTCTCATCCTTGATTGGTTTTATATGTTGATTAACAAGTGAACTTGATGGCATCTTATAATATTCTCTTCAATGTAGCTTAGCTATCTAATATCATTAATCTAGAATGTGTAGACAAAATGGTTCAGTGGCTACATAGTTCTCTCTAAGGGATAAATTTTAATAATTAAAGCAAAAAGAATAATATTTATAAGAATAATAATTCTCTCTAAGGTATTCAATCTTGATAATTAAATGTTGTGTGGTTCTATTAATGGATATCCAATCATACCATTAGTTTAATGAAGCCCTTGAGTGGATTCCAAGATGTTCTAGACTTAGTATGAAACATTACTAATGATATACATGTATGGTAGGAAGTTTATTCTAGTTTTTCACTTGCTTCATTGCCTTGCTTTCATGATTAATAATATGTCTATTTAAATTGAGCTAAACAAACTATTTGTTCATTTTTCTTTCTCAAGCCTTTGGATTTCCTTTGTAGAAATTTAATCTATCTAGAATTACATTAGGTCCAAGGTTTGTTTCCAATTCCTAATTATTGAACCACTAAATTTATTCCCTAATTGACACGTGTCCACTTAAAAAGAGATGTAGTTCTCTAGAATTTTAACTCATGAGTTTCTAAAACTAATCTCTAGGAAGAGTTCACATCCATAAGAGAAAATTATCTTGGAGAGAATAGTCTAGACTACTTTGAGAGATGTTGTGATCCAAATCAACTAAACTATCATGCATCTACATTACTACTAATGTCAATCTTCAAAGTAATAATTTATGATATCAAGAAATAAAATCCAATTAAGTCATTAAAAATATATCATGTCTACTAGAGTAATTTACCCCTAGAGAGAATAATTCTCACTTTGAAAAATGTGAGAAATACAAGAATTTTGAGAAGCACAAACTTCAAACTAACTAAATCTTGCCACATATATTCCTATATTCCTTGTAGGGCTTCAAAACTTTGAAATACCTTAGATCTCTCATAACCAATTTTATTTTATTTATCTTTAGTTTTCCTTGGAGTTGTTTTTATAGATTATACCCAAAAATTGAAAGTTTAATTGAAAGGGTACACATTTCACATTCAAATCCTTAGATAAAAATTAGTTCCCAAAATATTTTTGATAATCTTAAAGTTTTATAGAGTTTAAATAGACCTAATTGAAGTTTTTTTCTTTTGGGTATAGTAAATTATGACATAAATCTAATTTAAAATTTGTTAAGTAGGCCCTAGAAAAATTAATCAAGATAGAGTCATTCATCTAGTAGGCTTGGGCATTCTAATATTATCCAAAAGAGGGTGTAGAATTACAATTTATTATATGATCAATCAAATAACACAAGGGATGATGATTATGTTTGTAAAACTAACCATTAATTAGCCATCAAAATGATATTATGACCTTTAATTATTGAATAAATGAAATATACTTTGGTATAATTTTTGGTAACATATTTTGAATATCACATTATAGTATCAAAGGCTATATTCAAAAATTGAAGGCCTAATACATCACCAAATTGAAAATTGAGATTAACATGAGGTAAATGTTAAAAACCTTACAATCACTACATTGATGTAAATAGTAAATTTTTCAAATTCCAAAGGCAAGTTCAACAAGGAAAACAAATTGAGAAGGAAAAAGGAGGATGCCGATGTTCAACACTTGAATTGCGTGGTTACAAATTGGAGGAAGAAGATAAAATACATTTAGAGAAAGGAGATCATGGTAGAATGGAAGATGAACCAACAAGATCAATTGAAAAAGGAAAGGACTACTCCTCAAATGTGAACTTAGTCATTGTCATTCTATTATTCTCTTATGTTAAACTATCAATGGAACATTATTTAGTAAATGTGATAGTTTTTTCTTCATCCCAAATTGGTTTAATTGACAATCCTTCAAAGAGGGATACCACTTTCTTTTTATGTCATTTGGACCCACTAGTCTATTCCCCTTCATTGATTTTCTACATGAGACATAATTTACCTATCTTCTTTCCTTGGTAGATGCATGAAATAATTTGGTATCCATATCTCCCTCTTTAAGCCAAGCTTCTTTAGATTTTTGTCTCTTATGTATTTTTTCCTATGAAAGGATTTTTTTTACCTAGAACCTTTAGTTTTGGACACAATGTTCCACTAGAATTGAGATAGGGGCTAAAATTTCTATTTTCCAAACCACTAAGCTTCAACTTTGAAAGGCTAGTTGTTAAAAGTTCTATCTTTTAAAATACTTAAAATTGTTGGATAGTGGATGAATCTAAAAAAGAGTATAGAAATATAACAACTTAGAGAGCCTAACATCCAACATGAGGAAAAAAAATCTACAAAATCGTTTTGCAGTGTGATGGACATCCATCCTTTTTTAACCAAGCAATATTCCTATTATTCATAGGACAATCAAATAGACAATTAGAATTGGCGAAATTCTTCAAGTCTTAAAAAAACTTTGGGAAGAGAAATAACCACTTCTGATTTTTCAACCTTGATATGCTATGACATTGAAATCTAAACCCAAAATTATCAATTTCTATTTAAAATTCAGCATTGACCGAATTGATTCCATAGTTTCTTTTTAATTAATATCAATCGACCCATAAATATTGAAAAACCAAAAAACAAGGTCTGAAGAGAGATTGTGAATATTAACCGGAGAAGAAATTTATTAACTCTCCTTTTGTCCCAAAATATGACCAAGACCCCAAAGCCATTTGATTTTACTACATAAATGTCCTCATTTGTACCAATTTCCAAAAATTAAATTTCCTTGTTAAAACTTGTAAGATGATTGTGTTTTGATTAATGTTACCCAATTAATGATTGATACCGTTACATATTTCCAAATTCATGCAGCAAGCCAAATGTGAGTACCATATTTTCTAAGTCTAGATCATCTTTCTCAAGATTTAAAAAGGACCGCTTGAGCAATTGTTGCAGTTGAAGAGTGGTCTGTCGGTTGAAATTTCAGCAAGACATTTTGTCAAACAAATTACGTGCATTGTCTGTGCATCCACATTTTGCATATATCCCATTTGAGACAGCTTGAAGAGCAAAATTTGACAAATACTCCCTTGAAGCTATTCTTTGATGGACTTCCATACCCTCTACTAAAGCTCCCATCTAATTTGGTCTTACCACAGCCAATGGCATTCGCTTGATGGTTTCTAAAGCCCTTTCAATATATCCGTTTCCTGCATATCCCTGAAATTATTGCAGACCGCAAGAACGTATTTCTTTAATGTATTAAACAACCCACATTCCTGGTCTGAACTTTGTTATGCTTTGATGAATGGCAATACTCCGTTCTACAGTTTGCAAATATGTGCAGTAATAGAAATCTTTTTGTTCAGACTTGCACATTTCGCATTCATACGTACCCGACCATTTTGTCATATAGTTCACGGACTTTCTCTGTGCTTGCATATTATGCACATATACCGCCTAGGCGTTTGCAACTATAACATCTGTCAAACGTCTTTTATGTCAATACCCTGCGCTAAAGTTTTCAGTTAGGTGATATTTGACTTACTGTATGGTCTCATGGGGGGCTTGGGCTTCTATTTTCATGGATCAAGTGGTCCCATGAAGAAAAAAAAATTGTGCTATCGGATTAATTAGAATCTTTTTCAGAAAAATAGGAGCCCCTACATTTTAGAAATGAATCTTTCAGCGGTGAAACTGAGGTGGGGCTAGAAATTGCCCCTACTATAGCTTAGGATTTTTTTAGAAAGTTTTTCTGCCACTTGTCTATCACTTAAAAATTTTAAATTCCTAAAAAAATTTAAAACTGAAAGAATTTTTATTTATTTATTAATTTTTACCAAAAATACTCCAGTTCAATCTTTAAATTTTGGAGCTCAAACTTTTAAGTTGAATTGCAATATTGAATTCATGGGACCACTAGCCTTAAAATATTCCTAAAAAATATAAGCAACACCCACTTAAATTTTTTAGGAAGCCCCCTCCATGGGACCATACCCTAAACAGCATATTTTAAGTTTATTTAAAAAGCTAATTTTCAGATGGGTTATCTAAAAGAATCATAAGTTTAGAGTGTTCTGTTTAAACTCGCCCGCTTGATATGAACAGGAGGAATCAAAAGTTTAGAATGTTTTGTTTAAACTCAAACTCATGGGCTTGATATAAGCAAGAGGAATCAAAGTTTAGAATGTTGTGTTTAAACTGAAACTCATACGCTTGATATAAAAAAGAAGAATCAAAGTTTAGAATGTTCTATTTAAACTGAAACTCATCCGCTTGATATAAAAAAGAAGAATCAAAGTTTAGAATGTTCTATTTAAACTGAAACTCATCCGCTTGATATAAAAAAGAAGAATCAAAGTTTAGAATGTTCTGTTTAAACTCACCGCTTGATATAAAGAAGAGGAATCAAAGTTTTGAATGTTCTGCTTAAACTCACCCGCTTGATATAAACAGGGCAGATGCTCACAAAAGTTGCGAAATCTGGCTTTACGATTGCTAATTGCATTTGCTTTATAATTCAAAAGATTTTTCAAAAAGTAAAATCAAATGTTGCGTGTATCTTCCAATGATGGCGTCCCCATAGACCATACTTTTGTGAGACATTCTATCAAACAGCTCGCTGCCTTGTCTTATGCTTTCACGTTTTGTATACTTTCTACAGTAAATTATCTGATATAACATCCTCCTCCATAATGCTTTGACATATAGTTCCAAGGCGGCGCAAGCAGAGGACGATGCTGGTAAAGGCGTGGAAGGTAGCTTTACAACTACTCGAATTTGCTTGGAAGTTTTTAAAACCTTTTCTGCAAGCCCACAATTCTTCAATCATTAATGCGCCTCATTTACGCTTTTATAATCTGCATATATGACGAACGACTCAAACGGCAGAGTTTTGGACCGAATTTGTAAGTGGCGAAGTTTTGAAGTGAGTTTGTAGCATGGGGTAGAAACATTGTTCCACGTGAGCCCCACGCTCACGACCGCCCAGAACATTTGACTTTTATATAAAAAGTGCCCTACAGGGGCTGTCGGAGACCACTTGTACCTTTGCAGTAGTTCCAAACTACAAATAGAATTCGTATCTCAACACGTTTTAACCTTCTAAATTTTGAAATATGATCGTAGCCACACATTCTACTTGGACTTGTATTTGTAATGATAACATAAAATTGTTTCTAGTGATGCAATAGGTAAAGTGTACATTTCTAATAAAGGTGTTTTTGTTTTTGTTTTTTTTTTCCCTCTTTGTGAGATCTTTGGGCATTTTTAATTTACATGGATATATTTCAATCTCATATTTTTATTTGGTTGTATTATTAATTTTTTTGACAAGTGTAAGATGTTATTCTATTATTAGACTTTTGATTTTGTGTTTGTGTTATTGATCTTTTTAATTGCAAGAGCAAGTCAAAATATAAATGTGTGATTGTTAGACTACAAATATTCTTGTAACTTCACCAATTTATTAATTATTATAACGAGTTTACAACTTGTAATACTAAAAGGCAATCATTTGTTATCCTTATTATCAAGGTCGACAATTAACTTAAGCAACAAAAGACCTTTCTAAATGAATCAAAATATTGACATGAATTTTGGGAAGGCGGTTAAATTGATGATCAATTGCTCTTGATCCAATAAACATTTTCAATGATGATTAAGGTGAAATATGGGGTGATGAAATGTCACTCCATATTCCACTAATCATTCAAATATGTCCTAAGAACCCTAGTTGGATTGACCATCAACCTCACAAGGTGAGTCAATTATCAATGAGGACTTAGGAAAGGGGGGGATGTGTTCTTTTAGATCTTTAAGGGGTTCACCACCAAGCAAATGCTTGGAAAGACAAATAAGCATTCAACCTACAAAACCTAGTTATACAAGTTAAATGAAAGATGCAAATGATGAAATTATGCAACAAAAAGATAGGATGTGTGTACCTGGGAAATTTGGAAATATAAAAATGCTATCAAAATATGCCTGGGAGGACTAATACGCCCTTAATGTTGTCTTAGTCTCACTTCTATTTTTCGAGGCAGATGCAAAATCTTTGGATCTCGAAATAAAATCTCAAAGAATCTCTGAAAAATACCCTTGGGAGGACTAAGACGCCCTAGGTGGCGTATTAGTCCTGTTCGGAATTTTTGAAAACTCCAAATTTGATCCTGAGCTCCAAGGTATGCACTTGGTTCCTCTCAAATCTCAGGTTCTTAAACTTTCAGATTTGACTTGTAAGTGAGTTTCCGTGAAGATGACAACTTTGTCATGCAACTTTACAATCTTGCACTCCAAATGATCTTCAAGTCTTCAACCTAAATCTGTAATTACAAGCATACAAGAGAGGGAAAACTTGTTGAATGTTAGTGAATGGGGGTTTGCCTTAGTCAAACCCCTTGTTGGTAATTAAACCTTGAAATGAAATAGAATAATGAAGGGAAATGATGAATGAACAAGATGCAATTTTACAACTCACCAAACCCTTGTTGTAAAGTTTGTTCAACCTTGTGTGAAATGGCTAATTGGAATGTAGATCTTGAATCACTTGAATGCTTTGATAGATCTTGCTTGAATTGCTTGCTTGAATCAAAACCCTACATCACACATGTTAGCACAAAAACACACATGATGCAAGAATAGTCTTTGATATAATGCTTAAATCTTGATGATGGATCCAAAATGCTTGAAGAACTTCTCTTGAATGCTCTTGAGTGAATACTTGAATGCTTGGATGCTTAGATATCTTGTTATGATAAAAATGAGAGAAGGATCCTTGTGTTTATACTTGTCTATGCTTAATATCTCAAAATTACATCACACCGAGCTGACATATGAAAATATTAATTAAAGGAGGTTAAATCTTGCTAGAATTTGAAATTAAATCTCGAAAATAAGCCCAGGAGGACTAAGATGCCCTAGGTGGTTTCTTAGTCCTGAGGCTCAATTCTCGGGACACATAATCCAAAAAGGGACCCTTTCAGGTGTGTTCAAAATTAGAGTCCTAAGACCCATGGAGGAAAAAGATGCCCTAGGTGGCATTTTAGTCACAGTCCACAAATCAGGGACACACAGACATAAACATTAAATGCTCATTTTCTCTTTGGAGATTGTTGAGATTAACCAGAAAAATAAGTAGTTTATTAGGCTTATGGATGCAAAATAGGGCCAATTAAGACATAAAGAAGGATAATAAAGCAAGGCGGGCCCAAACAAGTGTGAAAATGCAAGGGTATACATTTCCTACACTACAAATGACTTAAAATGGTTCAGTATATATTTCATGAATTACATGCAACTAAGATCTGACATGAACATTTTCAACTCAAATCAGTTGAATGAAACAAAAACTCTTGCAAATGGGTTGGAATATTTGCATGACCTTCAAGGGGATGGGGTGATCAATGGATTTGGACTTGATGGAATCAAAGTTTAGAATGTCACATTTAAAATTAGAACAATAAGGCCTTATTTGATGATCTACTCACATCCAGTATTAAATTTAAGCTTTAAAGTCAGAAATTTGGTGTATTATAGATCTTTCTTGATTGGACCCTTTATATATAGTAACATGATCCTTTGAGATCTAAAGGACCCTTGGGTAAGTGCATAAAAATTTGGGTCCACATTCAAAGAAGTGTCATTTTCTCAGCTTTAAAACAAATACCCACATTTTTTAAAAATAAGTACCCATTTTGAAGTGGGTACTTGTTCTAAAAGGTTTGAAACTCACAAGAGATTTTTTTCATTTGGATTTAGGCTCAGAAAAGGCATGGTAACCCGACCCTTAATCTTTGACCTACAACTAAAAAACTAAGGCAGATTGAAGAAAAATGTCCAACTTTGGCAATATGACTAATGGACTTTTTTTCTAAATCAATCTATGAAATTAAAAACATCAGAGAAGACGATGTCTAGTTTCCAAATATATAATTTTTATTAAGATTGGATTATATTTGTTATTTTTTAATCAATTTCTAAGCAAACTAGTCCTCAAACTTGAAATATCAAGTTTTTTCTATTTTTTAATAACTTTTTTTTGGTTAAGTTTCTTGTAAAAAAAATTATATGGCATCAATCTTCAAACAATTCTCTACACAATGAAAAAAAAATATTCAAAAAGTATTTAGTTTAGGTCCAATTATGTTGTTTGTACTCATTGATTTTTAAAACAAACAATTAAGTCCAATAAAAATTCAATAAAAAAATTACAAAAAACATTCCTCATCAATATTCATGTTGTTAGCTCTCTTTCCCCAAAATTAATTACCAAAATACTTTTATTTGGGTCAAAAAGTGGTGTACGTACACGTGCATGATATGGTAAAAGAAATACGACTTTTTGTATACATCCCTATAAAAAAAAAAAAATCTAGCATCTGGGTATTTGAATAAATTACATATTTGGAAACTAGATTCAAAATTCAAAATTTTATATTACTGACTTTTTTTAAGATTCATTGCATAAGTGCCTTAAATTTTCAGTCCAAGTGTGACAAATTCTAAGAAATAACAAAAAAATTCCACTTTTTGAGCTTTTTGTGGACCCAACTTCTTCCATCAACCCCCTTACTTCATACATAAACCTAGAATATTTTTAAATAGCAATTTATTTGGCTTTATGCATCTAATAATCTAAATTTTCATGTGTGAGATTGCTTGCAAACTAAAAAAGAAAGTAAATTCTCATCTATTTATATCTCATATTTAAAGTATAACCTCATATCAAGTTCAATTCATGCATATATTTTGTAGACCACAAGCTCCTCATGTATTTCAATCAACTTAATTTTTCACATCTAGATGCTATGTATCCCACTCCCTTATGAACAAAGATGAGAGACAAGATTCTAATTTATCAAAGCCTTCACATTTACTTGGTATATGCTTTCATATCTGAATTTATACATCTTGATTATTTTAAGTTTCTTTTAATATTAACCAATGATGTGGCTTTGATTTATGTATAATCAATTTTCTATGCACTTAATTTATCAAGCATATACTCAATTTTGCATACTCATTATCATGATTTTACTCATTCAAGTTCAAGTTTATTTTATCATATTTATGCTCATTTCATGTACAAATTATATCATATTAGTGTGCTCTATTTGTATCTACTTTGTCTCTCTCATTGATATATGTGCACTCCTTTATGGAACTCAAAATCAATGGGGCCATATCATTACTGATTATAGTTTCATTTTATGCATAATTCATAGTTTGAGTCTAGATTATAGCTCAAGTTATTGTGCTTCTATTTGTGTTCATTATTTTCTTGCTACTCTAGTATGCAAGTGCTCATGTAGATTTTCATGCACAACAAAGTGGGGGAAATGTAAGAGTAAAAGGTACATACTTAACAATTTTTCCTTTAATTTTATACCAATTTGCATGTGTGTGATACTCCCACTAACCCCAAACTAAAATTAAGACCCAAAGCATCATATTACCTTTTCTTAAAAAATTCCTTTACCTCAAATCATTATTTCCTTTATCAATTCCATGATCATAGACCATATGACCTTGAACTAGTTCAAGGTTGTAGATGGCCTTGAGGTCTATATTTTCTAATTTTAAAATTGATTATGGCCACATGTTGACTTAATCCCAACCAACCATTATTTTCTAACTACAATACCAAAAATTTCAAATTATGCACCTATGACATGGATAAAAGGACATCACTCCTAGGCTATTTCAAAAAGGATAATTTTTTAACATCATTAGTTGTCACTCCAAAAGGAAATATTTATAATAAATCAAATGTATATCATATCTCTACTTTGCATCTAAAATAACTCAAATACATATCATAACTCTACCGCACAATAGTCATTTCAATTGTACATAAAATCTCACATTAAGACTTTTTAAAACCCTACTGCATACATTAGGTCACTCTAACATTTATTGCACTTATTCTATTGCATGAAATCTTAAACACTTAGTGCATCATTCTACTACACCACTATTAGTTATTTCCATATGTGTTGCATACCATCTTGAAGTGTCTTCTAACTCTTTACAAAATTATTAAATTGATCAACAAGGTTTGACCAAGGAAAAAAGGGGAAGTCACTTCCATGCCCTTATAAATTAGCAAAGCTTCTATAGTATTTTTTAACACTACCAAGTAATTCATTACAGTTACACAAGTCCTAAAGATTTAGGGTTCAAGGTCATATAAAAGATGTAAGGTTGTTCTTATAGGTGTGAAGATTAAGACTACAAGTGCAAGCTAAATCAAGTTTCAAGCATAATTCCAAAATTTGCAAAGCACAATCATTACAATTGTGAACCCTTTAATTTTAGACCTGCACACACGCAACAAAAAAACACATCGTCAGAGATAAATGCAAGGTGAAATGAGGATTCCCTGTGAAATCCATTTACACAGACTTCAACTAGGAAATTGAAGAACATAATATATAGATGAAAGAAATCCTAATTTAAACAATGTAAACTCATGATCCCATGGGGGAATTGGTGCCAATTGAATGTTGAAGTTGGCCCTTTCCCAACTCCTAAGTTGCAATGTGGATGGTTGTAGATTGATCAAATCTCTATGATGAGATTTGAACATAATCTAGCTATGAAAATGATGAAGTATGGAGCGATGTGCACAGAATTGGCTCTCAATGTTAAGAGAGTAACTTTGCATGAAATTGTGGATGAAGAATGAGGAGAGAAGCCTCCAATTTATAGATTTAAATTTGGAAGAAATGGTAAGATTTGGGCAATGTGGGACTAACTTTCACCCAATGGTTGAATGCCACTTGTCACCATGTGAATGGTTGATGGTTGTGCACATTTTGGCCAAAGTGCCAATAAATGCAATTAGGTGGAATTTGAATTTGAAGAAATGACATGTGAGAGGGAAAAGGGAATGAAATAAATGTCACTTGGCTCAATGCACAAGGACATGCAAGATGAGTGAATGCCTTGTTGGATGTACAAGTCCACTTGGACTTTTTGAATTCAAACTTGAGGGAATATTCCCTTTTGATGCCATGTGAGGAAAAATAGAGATTTAATAAATGAATTAAATCTATTTTCATGTGCAAGTTGTATTCTCTAGAGGATTTTAGTGATAGGGATTAACTTAATCAAGAATTTGATTAATTTAATGAGGGATTAGATGATTTGATAATTTTGACTTAAATTGATGAATTGATTTAAGTTAGACTTGAGAGGAAATGTTTAATTAAATAAATTATTTTGATTTATTTAACTAACCAGAAAGATGTTAGATTAAATCAAATAAAGTTTAATTTATTTAATTTAATAAGAGGACTTTAGAGACTTTAATCAAATAAAATGTTTTATTTAATTAAATAGAAATGCAAGGTTAATTAAATTGATTAATTTAATCATTGGAGGAGAAAGACTTAATCAAATAAATAATGATTTATTAAATTAAGAGACAGAATATGATGAAATGCTAAGAGTACGATTTAGGAGGAAATGTTGTTAGTAATCAGGATCAAATGTGCCAGATCGAACTGTATATTTTCCATGTCTACAACAATATTATTATTTTGATGTGATCTCATATTTCAAGTCCCAAACCCTTATGAGACAATATTCTAATTTATCAAAGCCTTTGCATCTACTTGGTATATGCTTTCATTTTTGAATTTATATGTCTTGATTATTCTAAGTTTGTTTTAATATTAACCAATGATGTGGCTTTGATTTATGTATAATCAATTTTCTATGCACTTAATTTATCAAGCATATACTCAATTTTGCATACTCATTATCATGATTTTACTCATTCAAGTTCAAATTTATTTTATCATATTTATGCTCATTTCATGTACAACTTATATCATATTAGTGTGCTCTATTTGTATCTACTTTGTCTCCCATTGATATATGTGCACCCCTTTATGGAACTCAAAATCAATGGGCCATATCATTACTAAATACAATTTCATTTTATGCATAATTCATAGTTTGAGTCTAGATTATAGCACAAGTTATTGTGCTTCTATTTGTGTTCATCATTTTCTTACTACTCTAATATGCAAGTGCTCATGTGGATTTGCATGCACAACAAAGTGGGGGAAATGTAAGAGTAAAAGGTACATACTTAACACTTTTTCCTTTAATTTTATACCACTTTGCATGTGTGTGATACTCCCACTAACCCCAAACTAAAATTAAGACCCAAAGCATCATAACCTTGTCTTTAAAAATTCCTTTATCTCAAATCATTATTTCATTTATCAAGTCCATGATCATATACTACACGACCTTGAACTAGTTTAAGGTTGTAGATGGCCTTGAGGTCTATATTTTCTAATTTCAAAATTGATTATGGCCACATGTTGACTTAATCCCAACCAACCATTATTTTCTAACTACAATACCAAAATTTTCAAATTATGCACTTATGACATGGATAAAAGCACATCACTCCTAGGCTATTTCAAAAAGGAAATGATTTTTTAACATCAATAGTTGTCACTCCAAAAGGAAATATTTATAATAAATCAAATATATAACATATCTCTAATTTGCATCTAAAATAACTCCATTATATATCATAACTCTACTGTGCAATAGTCATTTCAATTGTAAATAAAATCTCACATTAAGACTTTTTAAAACCCTACTTCGTACATTAGGTTGAACTCTAACATTTATTGCGCTTATTCCATTGCATGAAATATTAAACACTTAGTGCATCATTCTACTTTACCACTATTAGTTATTTGCATATGTGCTGCATACCATCTTGATATGTCTTCTGACTCTTTACAAAATTATTAAATTGAGATCAACAAGGTTTGACCAAGGAAAAAAGGGAAAGTCACTTCCATACCCTTATAAATTAGCAAAGCTTCAATAGTATTTTTTAACACTACCAAATTTTTCATTACAGTTGCACAAGTCCTAAAGATTTAGGGTTGAAGGTCATATAAAAGATGTAAGGTTGTTCTTATAGGTGTGAAGATTAGGGCTATAAGTGCAAGCTAAATCAAGATTCATGCATTATTCCAAAATTTGTAGAGTGCAATCATTACAATATAATTATTTCAATGTGATCTCATATTTCAAGTTCCAAACCCTTATCATAATTAATTTAATCTCCCCCTCTTCAATACCAAAGTTATCATTTCATTTCAATTACTATATTATATTTCAAATCTACTCTAAATACATGTTTGGAAACCCAATTTATGTATCCTATCAACATTTCTATAAACGAATATGTCATTTTCAACCATTGATGTTATTGCTCAATATAAAATTAATTGATGGATTTGGATGGACATCTTGAATTTCTACTCTATACTTAAAATCAAAACCAAAAATGTATCACACATTTAAAAAATTCTATAAGAATTTTTGAAAAAAAAATATATTTAAATATAATTATAAGATGCCTCTCTTAGAATTTTCAAATATATAAACATGTGTAAGAAAATAATAGATATGATAGACCCCAAAAAAAAATGCATTACAAGAAAACACTTATTCTTTCTTACACACTTACAATACCTTTTCTTGTCCATTTCTTTTATTCTACAATATTCCACCCTTCTTGTCCATTTCTTTTATTCTACAATATTCCACCCTTTATCCTTTACTTGCTACAATGAATTCTTATTAAAATTCTTCTCTAAAAAGATAAGAACAAATCATAAATGAGATGACACTCTATATGAAGATAAAACATTGCTTGTAAAAGATTACAACTAAAATCTCCAATGTTGACTAAAAATCATTAAGTAATAGTTAAAAACTTTATTTTTATAATAAATTTAAAATAAAAAATAATAAGTGTGTAAATTTCATCATTACAAATCTTTTATCTAAGAATTCATCAAAAGAGTAAATGTGTTAATATGATAATGAGCTGTTGGACCGCTGGACTGAGTCGCAGGAACTACTTGGATGGCAAGCAACACGCCAGCTTTGTACGATAGACCATTTCATACTCGCCACTTTGATTCCTTAAATCATTATATAGCTTTGGAAAGACGAGAAATCATTTACCGGTTTCAACAAATGAGTTCACATTTTCTTGATGGTTCTGAAATGATGGATGATTTCACGCACTCTCATGATGATAATATTTCTGAAAAGAGTCACTTTTATGTGGGATTGGAAAGATGTATTGAGGATTTGAAGGGACATTTGTTCCACAGCCAGGTGTCGGCCGTTGGTGTGCATGGTATGGCAGGTGGTGGGAAGACCACTCTTGCATTGGCCCTATGCAATGATCTCCAAGTTAAAGGTATGTCCCTTCTAAATTATTTTCATTATTTTCTGAATTTTTTAAGTCTTTATTTAAAAAGTCGGGGATCGTGCCCGGGACGAATTTGGCGGAATAGATATCCCTCAGTTCTTGGTTCTTAGCCGAAGAGGTTCAGCCCAAGAAGGCTCGTGCTCCCGTATCGAATAGCAAAAAAAAATTTGTGAATGACCTCCATCAAAAAAAAAAAAACTATCTGTCAAGATTTTAAGTATGTATATAAAAAGGGATAAGTTAGAACATACCAAACTGTGTTCTTATGGTATTGTGTTTGATGCAGGCGATGCTCTGTATCGTAATCAAACTGAATCAGTTTTTTTGTTTATATGTACTGTTCTGAAATTATACAGAAATTCCTGTTATTTCTGCTATGCTAGCTCTGTTCTGCATACAGATAACTCCGTATAGCATTTAACATGAACGCAGCAAACAGGGGAGAAGTTATTAGCATGGAATTATGAAGCAAAGATTATAAAACTTAAACCGGGCAGGAAAATATAAAAGGCACTTTTCTATCGGCAAAGAAATATTTGCAAATTTCATACTCCCTCTTTCTTCCCAATCTTAACGAATGCATTCCTAAAATACAATCATCAGTGAGTAAAAAGTCCTATAATAGCATGTAGATAATGATCTATATAAATACTATCTTAATTTGATAATATGTTGCGCATCATCCACCTTTTATTTTTTATATAATTTGTTTTTTTACTTTAAATTATTAATCATCTTATTTAATAACATTGTTTTCTTTCTATTTTTCCAAAAAAAAAAGTTTAGATCTATTTTTATTTGACTTCTCATTTGAAAACCATTTTAGTTTTTCTCATTATTTATTTGATCTTTAAAAATGAAAAAACTTGGAGCTCTACTATTGCTACAATTATTTTCTTCAAATTCATTCTTTTTTATGACGATGTTTTATTTTCCTAGTTCATATATATATATATATATATAGAATTGGTTGTGCACAAGACAACACTTCCTTTGCATTATCTTATTTTGTGGTACATTCTTTTACACTTGCAACAAAATTAGACAATAAGTTATAGAAAACATATTTTCCTTCAATTATTCTTATTTCTCTCTAAGATAGAGAAGGTCTTCTTTTGTCTTTTGATCAATTAGAATTTTTTTAGGACATCACTTTAACTAAATCCTTCTATATTGTGTTCTCTGATTCAATATGACTTCATCAAATATTGAGCTTTCAAAGGTCTCCATCTCTGCTACCTATTCATCCCTAATGTGAGCTACTTACACAATTGCAACATCTTGGGAAACCTCTAGCGATAGGCTGCATTCTTCTTCATTGTAATCTTCTAAATCTTATTTTCCATGGTACTCATTAATATTTCATAGGTTCTTTAGGGTAACACAATATTTTCATCCCCTTCATTTATCTCCTCTCCCTCAAATTCTTTGCAAAGCACATTTAAGGGCCTTTCATCTACTAATAATTATGCCAACTCCTTGAGAAATTTCATCATTCCTTTTTGTAGCAATTCCACCCCTTGGCTAATCCTAGACACTTTATTTTTTCTCTCTAAAAATAACTCTTGCTAACAAGGTGAGTATTTATCCTCACCAATTATCTTCACCTTCTCACATTTCTTAAATGCCTTTGTTTTAATTTTATTTTTCTTTGCTTCCCATTTTTTCTTACCTCACACTACTCCAACATCCACAATAATTCCTCCAACTCAAACTCCAACTTTCGTAGCTTCTTTTGTTTACCTTTTGTTGGATTCTACCTCTTCCTCAGTCTTATTTCTTCTTCTAGTTTTGTTATCCTCTTATTTGTGAATTAAGACACAACTACATCTTTGCATCCACAACCAAAGACATACCTCTCCTATGAGTTATTCAAAACTCTTCTATATAATAACTAAAGCTATCTCACAAACTTTCTACTTCAAGTATATTTAGATGCTCTAATACCAAAATGATCCAAATGAACATATCTTCCTTTAGATTAATCTTCAAAAAGGATATACTAATCTTGCAACTCATATTCAAATTGGAAACTAAAAGGCAAGAAAAATTCAATTCAAAATAGAAAAACACTCTAAAAACATGTAGCCAATAGAATCTATTGTCTTATTTTATCAAAATAAAAAACATTACATATAAAAGTTAAAATAAATGCAACAACAGAGGATAAGTTATTAACAAGAAATCATGGAGCACATATAATAAAACTTGTAGAAGGAAAATATAGAAGACACATTGAGCCAAAAAAAAACAAATAGCATACACATTTCTTTCTAATAGAAACCAACGTATTCGTAAATACAATCTAAAGATATTAATGAGTAAAAATTTATATTTTGACGATCTAAAATTCTAAAAATAACATGTAGATAATAATTGCCTCCCTAATCCCAAAATAGAGTAGTTACACATAATTGTTATTATTAGAAAAAAAAACTCTTTGCTCCAATTTCTACCACTACACAAACATTACATTAATTCTATAATAATCTACACTAACAATGTGTTAATTGGTCTCTTCCTCTAAAGTCAATATGATTGGTATATGTTCTTTTGCTCCAAGAAGCATCAGACTCCAAGTTTCTATTTAATACTTCTGATATACCTTATATAAGCAATGTCACTTCTTGCTTAATTGTCATCAACTCTTTTAGGTTGAGCAGATGTTAGTCTTTTTATATTTTAATTTCCATGAAAAAAAATTAATTATAAAAATTATTCTTAAATATCAAATAATTTAAGAGCTGATGATAATTTGATGTTATTTAATATAAGACAACTATTTATTATTTTATGCATTGATGAAATTTAAAGTTATCGTTGATTATTTGATCATTGTAAATTTTGAACATAAATTCATATATTTAAATTTAACTAATTATCCTATTTATTTAAGATATGTTGATGTAAAAAATGCCTCTTGAAAATTTAGGGAAAAAACTTTATAAACATCTCAGACATATACATCACAACATTTTTTTTCTTTGATGCATTACATTTGAAATTTGTATTATATTGTGAGGGTGTCTATTCTACATGGTTTAGGTTAAAGAACATTTTTCCATGCATGTTTAGTCTAAAACACACTTGTTTTTATGGATTCCAGATTATTTTCACAACAATGTGATTTTTGTTAGAGTCTCACAATCCCCGGACCTAAAAGGGATATTAGAGACTATTTGGGAGAAGATAGCTGGAAGGAAAAGACCAGAGTTTAAGGACGTGGAACATGCACACATAGAACTACACCAGTTGATTTTGAGTCAATCCAGACCAACACTAATAATTTTGGATGATGTTTGGTCTAAACAAAGTTTGAAAAAATTATTATTTAAAGGTGCAGGATACAAGACACTTGTAACTAGCAGAGATAAGTCCACCATACCCACAAACCCCTCTACACAACTCTATCAACTACCATTGTTGGGCCCAAAAGATGCTCTGTCACTTCTCTGCTTCTGGACTATTGGACAAAAATCAATTTCAAGTGATACAGATGCAAATTTAATACAGGAGGTATGGATTTTTGTAAATATCATTGTTGTTTTAATGATTTTAATGTAAAATCGATTAATTTTTTATTAATTAGCTTTATTATCCTTCAAGGTCTGCCTATAAATTTTCTTATGCATTTTCTGAGATGCAGGTGCTTGCAAAATGTAATGGTCTGCCACTTGCTCTAAAGGTGATTGGAACTTCTTTGCACGGGGAATCCCACGAGGTCTGGAAGAACAAGATTTTTAAAGGAGAATACCTATCAGATTATCACGAAAAGCGGTTATTTAGATCATTGCAAACCAGTATTGACTCCTTGAACGGTGTAACCAAGGAGTGTTTCTTAGACTTAGCAATATTTCCAAAGGACAGGAAAATATGTGTTGATGCACTATTGGACATTTGGGTTTATGTTCGAAAGCTACAGAAGCATGAAGCTTTTGCCATCTTATCAGAACTTGCAAACAAATTCCTGTTAAATTTAACTAGCAAATCAAGGTAATTGCCTTTCCTTTTATATATTGTATCTCTTGTTATGTTTTTCAATACCAAGCTGACATGCTTTCTCTTAACAGGGGAAGTGCAACAATCTCATATGAAAATGCCTCGGAATTGTACATTTCCCAACATAATGTAATTAGAGATTTGGTCTTGTATTTGGCACAAAAAGACAATGCAGACCACAGCAAGAGGTTGGTCATAACAAGGATGGAGTGTAGTTTGCTAGGTGGAGGGGAGTCGATTAATGATGGTGCATTTGACACTCAAATTCTCTCCGTTCTCACAGGTGAGTTATTCAGAAACTTACAAGCATTTTGGCCATTTCATTGAAATTCTAGCCATTATTTTTAGTGTTCACCTTTGATGTCAAATTGTGGAATAGAATTGAATTTCAAACATAATTTTCTTCACACTAGAAGGTTTACATGACTGCTCTTAGTAAACTCAACAGCCTGTTATAAAGCTTCGATATTCCAATCACTTGTTCAGTGTATAAACTACTATTCAAAAAATGGATGCTTTAATGTCCTACTCCCTGATAAGTAACAAATGCCAAACTATATTTTTCAATCCTCATACCTTTTCATGGTGTAACATTAAGTACCCATACAAGCACTCTTATTCCCTTATATATTCCCATTCCTGGATTCAACTTCAGTATGAAGAGAATATAACCATTATAACTAGTAGTCAGAATTTGATTCAAACTGTTCTAACTGGATTTCCTTTGTGATTTATACATGCAGAACCTATGGAGGAAAATCACTGGCCTGATATTGATTTCCCCGAAACAGAGGCTCTCTTGTTACTCTTTACTTCGAGAGAATACTTTCTTCCCTCGTTTTTGAAATCCATGAAAAAATTAAAAATTTTGATGGTATTCAATTGCTGTACAAAGAAGGCAACAGTGAAAGGTCTAGATGTCTTATCTTCACTCCCTCGACTTAAGAGTGTCCGTTTGGAGAGGTTGATTTCACCCCTTGTTGAGAAACAGAGCATTGAAGAACTACAGAACTTAGAGAAAATATCTTTGAGCTTATGTGAAGGATTTAGAAATATATCCACGTTCAACACAACCAAGCTACAGGATTTTAACCTGGACCACAGCAGTGATTTGGAAGAGTTGCCTCTTGAAATCTGCAATATGCCCTCCGCTCTGTCATGGTCAATTACCAACTGCCATCTGCTTCAGAATGTACCATATGATCTTGGAAATATGAGTCATCTAAGAATACTAAGGTTATCGGCATTACCAGGCCTGAAAGAGCTTCCAGCATCAATTGGAAAACTTGAACAGTTGGAATATCTGGACATTTCAGTTTGTGAACGCTTGAAAGTACTTCCAAAGGAAATAGGGCAACTAAAGAAACTGACCGAGTTTGATATGAGGGAATGTTCTCGTTTGACAAGGTTACCCACAACTGTTTGTGAACTATGTTCCCTGAAGTTTGTCTCCTGTGATGAGAAGATCGGAAAGCAGTGGATGAAAGCCAAGAACATTTCTATTCCCGAGCTTAAAGTTGAAATTGTGGAACCACACTTTAGTTTGGACTGGCTTGAAGATTAATTTATTTTTCAGTGTTCTACGGGGACGTGTTCTCTTCAAAAAAAACCCCGCATTTTCTAGAGGGGACGTTCCCCCATCAGCCCACCAACAATGCCACCATCCCACCACCAGTGTTGCTGTCTCCAAGATGCCGCTAGGACTTCAAGGATGCTGGGTGTCTTCAAGATGTCTAGGGGACTCTTACTTGTCTCCAAGATGTATAATTCTTATACTTATACATCTTTTTGTAACTAATTTTTCAAGTACTATATGTATTTCAGCACCCCACCGCCGTCTCCTGCCATGCCCCCACCACCCACAAACTTAAACCCCCGTCCCCACATCCTTGAAACATGTCCCCTGTCATCCCACGTCCCCATCCCCAAAACCCCGTGGAACACTACTTATTTTCTTATTCCTTGTTTCTTTGTGAGACAATGTTGAGATTCTTTTATAATAATAATATATTTGATTTTGTGATGGTTTTTAATATTTGAAATTTTAGATTATATTCTATGATTCAGTTTTAAAATGAGAATGGAGTATAATGAAAATGTTATAAATTGTCACAGTATCAAAATTAAAAAATTATGTATATTGATATCATGAACTTTGAAAATTTCATGTATAATTTTCAAATGGATTTTATTATTCACTATCAGAAATCAATATAAGAGATTGTGATTAATTATTTTGACATGTTCAATGCATAAACGGTCTATGGTTTGTAAATTCATAATGGTCAGATTAGATTAATTATTTTCGTGTACTTAGCGGATTAGGCTGGACTCATTTTTTGTAAATATAGATTACATTCATCCAAATGCAAATAACTTTTAATCAATTTTCAAAAACGATAACATAATCAAATAAAAAAGAATACTCAAACAATAAAATAGATTGTACAAACCTGATATCTTTAATTTTCAATATTGTTGTATGTATGAATTTTGTAAATTTATAATTAGAAATTATGTTCTTGTGTTTGCCTACTATAGTGTAGATAGGCTATTGAAATTTTTGGACAAAATAGCCGTTGAAGTGAGTGGGTGTCTACTTTTAATGAGGACGTGGCATTGACCGTTTATATAAGAAACACATCCCTCTCAAATATTCTTGCAAAAAAAAATGAAAATGTGAAAAAGATTTGAGTTAAAAATAAATTATAATGCCTCCAAGCAAAACTTCAATGGTCTGGTTGTCAGAATCAAATATCACATATCTTTGAATTTAATGGCAACAATATTGTTGAGCGCCTTCAATTGGTTGGAGTAAACTAGAAATTTGATAGATTGACTTGGGGAAACTCAGATCAAGTGGGAGGGAGAGGTTTAATCAAGAATAGCAAAGGTCAATTGTTGGGTGCTTTTAGAAACAATTTAGTGATACAAATCAAGAATTATGCTAAAGCCTATGCAATTCTTTAAGGCATAATTTTTGTTAAGAACAATTACATTGCTAAGTCAATTTTTAAAGGAGACTCCAAAATTATCATAGAAATGTTAAATTTTAGGGTTGTCCTTCACTAATTCTACAACTTTATCATAGAAGATACAAAGGAAATTATCAAGATCTTTGAGATTTTAAAAACTAATCACATTTTTAGGGAGGGTAACACCTTTGATAACCTTCTTGCTAACATAGACAAAAGCCTAAAGGGCCTTAAATGCTAGAATGACAAGGAAACTCTTCCTCAAATCATTAAAGATGAATTACATGACGAAGCTAAGTCTATTTGTTAAAAAGAAAACACGAATGAAAACATGAGAAAGGACAAGAGATATGATGACCAGTACCCCCAAAGGAATGGTAAGCTAGGATTTAATGATTTTTTTGAAGGAATGAGCTAGAAGTAGGCAAAATATATTAAAGATAACGAATCTTTGAGATATTAATGCCCAAACAAAAATAGTTAGTTATAGGCAAAAGAACCGAAAGGTTGTCATGAGAAAAAATTAAATAGAGTTGAGCCTTCTAGTAGTGATAAAATTCAAAATAATGTGGAGGTCTAGGATATTCTAAGCACGGGATTTATCATGCCTACTTGGAGCCCTGAAATGCCATGAGCCTATTCTTTCAAGAGAATTCACAAATTCATGGAACAGGGGAATTGTTCATATTAGAGGTATTCTCTTAGAGTCTCTAAGGATTTGATTACCATGGCCATGAGGCTAAAAATGTTGGGAATCAAACTAAAAAAATATGGTCAAAATTCATGACCATGAAGTAATGAGCAAGAAACTTTCCAATTTCTAAAATAGGTTCACAAGGGTATAACTTACTAAGATGTTGTTAGGAGGCGGCCAAAACCCTCATGTGATATATCATACGCAAATGTAGATATAAAAAATTATATTTTTATTTATTCCTCATGTTTTTAAAAAGATAAGCAGCAATTATATTCTTACATAAAAATGAATTTCCCTTTCTGTATATATAGATAAAAATGAATTTCCCTTTCTGTATATATAGATAGCTCTCTTGAGGCATCTATTGCCAAAGTTTTAATAGAAAAGAAAGAATTGCCCCTTCATTAGGGGATAAGCTATTTAGTTTCAAGCAAGAATTACTTTCAAGCGCTCACATAATGAAATGTCCAGATATTCGAACTGTTCAAGTTTTCCAATTGATGCTGGAAGCTCTTTCAGGCCTGGTAATGCCGATAACCTTAGTATTCTTAGATGACTCATATTTCCAAGATCAGATGGTACATTCTGAAGCAGATGGCAGTTGGTAATTGACCATGACAGAGCGAAGGGCATATTGCAGATTTCAAGAGGCAACTCTTCCAAATCACTGCTGTGGTCCAGGTTAAACTCTTGTAGCTTGGTTGTGTCGAATGTGGATATATTTCCAAATCCTTCAAGAAGCTCAAAGATATTTTCTCTAAGTTCTTAGCTTGTTGGTTATATCGATTTATGATAGTAAATAACTTAGCCCCTAATGAAGGGGCAATTCTTTGCTTAAGACATTTTGTTATTTACTATCATAAATCGATATAAGGTCTTATATTTTCAACTTATGATTCTGATTTATTATTTTGGCATGTTCAATGCAATAAAGAGTCTATGATTTGTAGATTCATAATGATAAGATTAGATTATTTATTTCCCTGTATTTAGTGACTTAGGCTGGACTCATTTTTTTTAAATATAGATTAGATTAATCCAAATGCAAATTATAATTTGAAATTATTTTCTTATTTTTGCCTACTATAGTGTAGATAGGCTATTGATTTGTCACAATTGACCATAGTTAAATTTTTTGGACAAAATAGTCGTTGAACCGAGTCGGGATCTACTTTTAATGAGGACGTGGCATTGACCATTTATATAAGAAACACATCCCTCTCAAATATTCTGGCAAAAAAATCTAAAACGCGAAAAAGATTTGAGTTAAAAATAAATGAAAAAGCCTCCAAGCAAAACTTCAATGGTTTGGTCAACGGATTCAAATATCACATATCTTTGAATTTACTGGCAACAATGTTGTTGAGCCCCCCTCACATCGGTTGGAGTAAACTAAAAACTTTGATAGATTGACAAGGGGAAACTCGAGTCAAGTGGGAGGGGAAGGTTTAATCAATATAGTAAAGGTCAATTGTTGGATGCTTTTGTAAAAATCTTAGTGATACAAATTAACAATTATGCTAAAGCCTATGTTACTCCTTAAGGCATAATCCTTGTCAAGAATAGTTGCATTACCAAGTGAATATTTTAAGGGGGACTCCAAAATCATCATAGAGATGTTAAATTTTAGGGTTGTTCCTAACTAGTCCTACAAGTCTATCATAGAGGATACAAAGGAAATTATCAAGACCTTTGAGATTTTAGAAACTAATCATATTTTTAGGGAGGGTAACACCTCTATTATCCTCCTTGCTAACATAGACGGAAGCATAAAAGGGCCTTAAATGCTAGAATGACAAGGAAACTCTTCCTCAAATCATTAAAGATGAATTACATGAAGAAGCTAAGTCTAATAATTGAAAAGAACCAATCACCACACCTTAACATGTCTAGTGTTGACACAAATGAAAACATGGGAAATGACAAGGGATATGATGACCAAGTATCGCAAAGGAATGACAAGCTAAGAATTAATTATTTTTTGAAGGAATGTGTTAGAAGTAGGCAAAAACTAGGAAAGATAACAAATCTTTGGGATATTAATCCCCAAACAAAATAACTTAGTTATAGGCCAAAGAATCAAAAGATTTTCATGGGGGAAAATTAAATAGAGTTAATCCTTCTAGTTGCGATAAAATTTGAAATAACATGGAGGTCTAGGATATTCCAAGCAGGGGAAATCTCATGCCCTACCTAGAAGCACTCAATGGCCATGACCCGGTTCTTTCTAGAGAATTTGCAAATTCATAGAAGGGGGAATTGTTCATATTAGAGGTATATATTTTAGAGTCTCTAAGGATTTGATTGCCATGGCCACTAGGCTTAAAATGGAGGGAATCAAACTACAAAATATGGTCAAAATCCATGACCATGAAATAATGAATACTTTCATCAAGAGTAGCAAGAAATTTTCCAATTTCTAAAATGGGTTCAAGAGGGACAACTTGCCAATATGTTGGAAGGAGGTGGCTAAAACCCTCATGTGATATATCATACTCAAAGGTAGATATAAACAATTATATTCTTACTTATTCCTCATGTTCAATTTTCATAGACACATGACATAAAAATGAATTTCCCCTTCTATATATATAGTTCTCTTGAGGCATCTATTGCTAAATTTTTAATAGAAAAGCTAGAATTGTCCCTTTATTAGGGGCTAAGTTACTATCTATAGATTCTAGCTAGCTAGAACCCCAATCCTCCCTTTATTCCTCTAATTTATAACCCCTTTATGATCCCTATGTATGAATTCACTCTAGGTTTATTGAAAGACAACTCCATAGTGTGATGGAAATGTAGGCCCCCACCCCTAAGGTGAATATTATTATTCCTCCTCCCCAAATGTCATCCTCATAAACTACTAGTCCTCTGGTTGAGTCTATTAATACCCAGAACAAGGGAAAAGGAATTTTTGATAAGAGCTTGTCTAGTCCTTGCCTCATCCAAAGCCACTTTGGACTCACCAATTTTCTATGCACCATCCACTCTAGATATAAATCAAACAAGGACTATGTTGTTCCTAGCCCCACCCCTATCAGGACCCCAATTTTGTTGGCTCCCCTACCATGGACACTATGGCTATTGTTACCACCTGAATTCAAAAGCCCAAGTTGTTTGTTTCCTTTGACTTCAAATCACATAGTCCCAAAGAAGATGCTCTAAGTGGGGAGTGTCTAAATTGATGCAGTCAAAGACCAACACCCCGATTTGAGATGTTGATCTTCGTAGCCTCCACACTAATTCCTTTTCAATTCACTGAAAATTAATTCACATAGGGAAATAAAGAAGACCCAAAAAATTTTGAACAAATCAACCATACATTTATGTGCAGAGAAAACTATTGACATACCACTTTTCAACATCAATTTTTAATTTGTAAACACCTTCCATTTGCTCTGAAAACTTGTCCATTACGAGTTCACACCTTCATCTACAGGAATGCATGCTTGCTATATTTTTCTACCAATTATACCATGTTACAATTCAAGCTAAACTATCAAAAAAACCCTTTTTTGAACACTAGGGCTTTGACCCCTTCCAACTTTTCTTCAATTTTCTCTTTTTTACAAATTACTTTTATGAGATTCTCAATTGTTACAGCCCACATTCACTCAAGATGAAAATCTATTCTGAACAATAACTTGAAATTATTTGAGAGCTCCAAACCAAGAATCCCTAGCTCATAAAATGACAAAGATTTAAAACAATTCTATTTTTTTTTATTGACAAGCACTTTTGCATACAACTTCCAAAATGAAATTAAATAATCTAGAAAAATGCTTTAGGATATATTTACAATAAACAACCTCAAATCAGATCCAAGAGGCTTCAAATAAGTCACTTACAACAATATATGTAGCCACAAAGCTTTGATGCTACCTCCAAGATGTCCCAACTAGTCTTCACCATTATTTCTCTTCTCGAACTATTGATTTTTCTCCCATTTCTTTTCATGTTCTTCTCTTTTCTCTCTCAGGCGTGGTTACCTCTATCCTAGATGTTGCAATTTCATCCACACCCCTTAGATAAATATTTTCATTCCCCTCCTTAAACCCCCTTCATTCATCTCTAGCAGGAAATTTTAATTCTTTTCTAAAATTATCCTCTGTTGGTTCACTCCACTACCAGGCATCCAAATTCTTTTTCCTCACTAATTGCTGCAAATTTGAAATTCCAAGAGGAGTTACAAATGCTAAACATGGTCTCCTAATTCCTGGGCGTTGTAATTTTTCTTCCTCCAATTTGGTGAAGCAAAATTTATTTTATGAGCCATAAAATGAATGAAAAGCGAGCATTAGGTGTCATATGCAATAGGCATTAGAATTAAATTTTTAATAAGCTAGAAATGTTTGAAAAATGTCCCAAAATCATGCCTGGAAGACCAAAAAATCAAACACACAACAAAATCAAATAAAATAAAATGTAATTCTTTTTGTGTGGTGCAGGATTGCTCATACACTCAGATTATCTTGCATCAAACATCCTGGGTAAATGAAATGTTCCATGAGCTAAAACTCATGAACATTTGAAGATCATGTGTTTGCCTTTAATCCATCCTTCTTTTTTATCTACTTGATTTTTCTTCTTCTCCTTGTTCTGAAACTTCTTGTCTCTCCCTTCCTTCATATTTCCCCCCTTTCTCCCTCTCATGTAATTCATCTTATTGCACCAAGGTTCATCTTCCCACTTCCCTTTATCATTCTTGACTTTTGCATATAAATCAACACTAACAAAATCATAGAAGTCAATAAATTCACTTTGCACATTCCCTTCACCTATTCATTCTTCACTTTCTTCTTCCTCTATTTGGTTTTCCTCCTTTCTTGCTACAACATCCTTTTCAATATCCTCATAGCCTTCAATTTTAACCATATCACTTACATAAAAATTATACTCATCAAAAGATTCACAAGATGCAAATTCTACCTCATCTTTCAATGCCACAAATTTTGCTTCATCCATTGTCAATGCAAGCCACTCCTTTTCAACTATTGGAATCTGCATTAATAAGTCATCTTCTTCTTTATTTTCCATCACTCCTTCATCTCTTTCACTTAAGACATTTTTAATGCATTCTTTTTCACATTGCTGCCCCAAATTTTGAATCGTCTCCACATCCTCATAAAGAACAAACTTTATTGCAACTTGACTATTCTTTATCTCTACAATTTCACCTTCTTCTTTTATGACAATACTATCCCTGACACTCATTTCTATATCCACAATTTCATTAAATTCCCTTGTAAGTAACATAACATCAAACTCTTTTTCACAAGTATCACATAAATAACCTTTTACCTGTGTTTTTCAAGTGCTTTTCTACTGTTGTCCCAACTTTTTCTTCTTGACTATCTATTGCAATCTTGCTACTCTCTTCTTCTACTCTCTCCATTGCACTCAAATGTACTATTTTATTCAACATATTGATGTCTTTCCAAGGAAAACTTGTTGGCCCAACTTTGCAGTCACTTACTTCAACATATTCTTTTATCTTTTCTTCACACAAATGAACATCAATATCTTTAAACAATACCTTTTTCTCAGCGACAAATTCATTCTTCTCTTCTCTATTATCATCTTGCATGAGGATCCCTTACTTTTTCGTGCCATATGTATGGCACTCCACTGCATCCCTTTCTTCACTTGAATCCAAAACAATGTTAGCACATAAAATAGGGAATTCATCTCTTCCCACCTTCATTTCCTCTGTTACCTCTCCTTCAAACGAATCTTTTGTTTTCTTTTTCTCCTCTTTATTTTTCCATTCCTTCTTTATGATTCTCTTTCGTTCTTTCTTTTCTTTAACCACAATCATGTGGGTTGATCCCACATGTTCTTTCCATGTCACTTTAATCATAGGGATGCAACTCTTCATTTTCTCTTTCTTCCTTTTTCTATCATCTTTGTCAAATCTTTGTTTTTCCTCTTTCTTCTCTTCACCTGCATACACAAATTCACTTGCAAATACATTTTTGTTAGAAAATTGTTGTGACTCCTTCATACCCACATATTCCTCTTCAACCTTCTTATCTATTGCCACTTCGACTAATGTAATTTTGTTCTTCTTTTCTGTAATCATAAATTTATTAAGAAAGAAATATCTTTCCAAAGCTTCCACTCTAGCCTCAATCTTCTTTAAGTCTTGAATAGCCCATTTTGTAAACCTTTTTACTTTCCACTCTAGATTCCATAGGTAAAATACTCACAGGCATTCTCATGACCCATATTATCCTCTTCTTCAAAGACATCTTCAAAGACTCTTAAGTCCCTCTACAATTAAAATTCCTCCTTTCAACAATCTTTCTTGTTTTAGGGCATCAAACCTCTGTAGTCACAGGTCCTCCTTGCAAAAAACTCACTCTTTCTTATCCTCCACCCAATAGATAGTTTATGGAAGACACACCTCTCTCTCATGCACCTTCTACCCAGCCTTAACCTCTATTGGAGGATAACATCTACAAGCTTATTTCAACTCTTCTTACCAATCAACTGTTGCAACCCTTCCCAGTCAATCTTCCTGCTTTGATACCATTTGATGCAATTGAAGACCAAGACCCCAATTTGAGGTGTTGATCTTTATAACCTCCACACTAATTCCTTTTCAATCCACTAAAAATTAATTCTCATAGGGAAATAAAGAAGACCCAATTTTTTTTTAATAGAAAATCAACCATACATTTATGTGCAAAGAAAACTATCGACATACCACTTTTCAACATCAATTTTAAATATGTAAACACCTTCCATTTGCCCTGAAAACTTATCTATTAAGAGTTCCCACCTTCATCTACGGGAATGCATGCTCGCTATATTTTTCTACCAGCTATACCATGTTACAATTCAAGCCAAACTATAAAAAAATTCATTTTCTGAACACTGGGGCTTTGACCCCTTCCAACAACTTTTCTTCAATTTTCTTTTTTACAAATTCCTTTTATGAGACTCTCAATTGCTACAGCCCACATTCACACAAGAGGAAAATCAATTCTAAACAATAACTTGAAATTATTTGACAGCTCCAAACCAAGAATTCCTAGCTAATGAAATGACAAATATTTAAAACAATGTTGATTTTTTATTGACAAGCACTTTTGCATACAACTTCCAAAATGAAATTAAATAATGTAGAACAATGCTTTAGGAAATATTTACAATCAACAACCTCAAATCAAATCCAAGAGGCCTCAAATCAGTCACCTACAACAATATATGCAACCACAAAGCTTTGATGCTACCTCCATGATGTCCCAACTAGTCTTCACCATTATTTCTCTTCTCGAAATCTTGATTTTTCTCCCATTTATTTGCATGTTCTTCTCTTTTCTCTCTTGGTTGTGGTTACCTCTATCCTATATGTTGCACTTTCATCCACTCCCCTTTGCTCAACATTTCCATTCCCCTCCTTAAACCCCCTTCATTCATCTCTAGCAGGAAATTTTAATTCTTTTCTAAAATTATCCTCCATTGGTTCACTCCACCACTCCACTACCAAGAATCCATATTATTTTTCCTCACTAATTGCTGAAAATTTGAAACTCCAAGAGGAGTTACAAATTCTTAACATGGTCTCCTCATTCCTGAGCGTCATAATTTTTCTTTCTCCAATTTGGTGAGGCAAAATTTATTTTATGAGCCATAAAATGAATGAAAATCAAGCATTAGATGTCATATATGCAATAGGCATTAGAATTAAATTTTTAATAAGCTAGAAATGTGTGAAAATGCCCCAAAATCATGCCTACACGACCAAAAAATCAAACATGTACAACAAAATAAAATAAAATAAAATTTAATTCTTTTCGTGTGGTGTCGGATTGCTCATGCACTCATATGCTCCTACATCATAAATTGTAACTCTTTGAAGGTCGGAATTAGGAAGCCTCGAGATAGCTTTCTATTCCATACAATGTCATGAAATGGATGCTTACCTAGTAACACACATCAAAGAAGAAGATCCAAGATTTGGAAATAGAAATCTTTAAAAATAACAAACAATTGTAGAGTGAGGAAGTGGATAATAAAATGTTAGAAGAGGTAAAAAAATTGGCTAACATTTTTAGCAGGTAGGAGAAACTAGACCAAAACATAAAACCATGTTGATCTCAAGAATAACCTTAATGAGGTGGTTTCTTTTAGTAGGGAGACAATCAAGAATTCAACTACTATCTTATGTGTACTGCAATCTAAATTACAAAAATGAGAGGGGGAGACCTAGAATGGTCTTGCTAGAAGGACAAGAGCTTGGGTTATGGAGTAGAATGAAAAATATCAAGACATGGAGTAGAAGGATAAATAAAAAGACAAGGATGAGGAATTTGATGGAATCATATTCTTAGACATACTCTAGACTTCCTAAATAGGCAATGATAGGTTGCTAGTGGTCAACAGAAGCTTGTTGACCACTAGCCTTTCCTTATGCTTTGTTTTATGTTATGGATGTTAAAATTTTAGCGTTTATTCAAGGAATGGATTAATATTCCTTTCACTCATTTATCAAAGATTGTGTGAATGAAAATGCATTATGAATTTATAAGTAGTGTGATAATTGTTGTTCTTTAAAAATGATGCAAAATCACATATCAAATTCAATACCATGGAATACAATATAAAATATAAAATATCACAATTTCATGGAATACAATATAAAATATCATCAACTACACTTTGGAATATGATTCATGAAGTGCAATATAAAATAAAACATCATGAAGTGCAATGATTCATAATTTCAAGGAATACAATATAAAATATCATCAACTTCAGTTTGAAAAATGATTCATGAAGTGCAAGGTAAAAACTTTTAAAGCTACTAATTCACTTCCATTTCCCAAATGGAGTCGGGGTCCTAAAACTGACGTTTAACTTCAGATAAAGTAAAAGAGTCATCTTGATTCTGAGTCTGGTCTTCATTTTCTTCAGCCTACGTCTCAAATTCAACATTCATTGTGTCACTATCATTTATCCCATTGCCACTTCTAGTGCCACCAGTACCAAGATTTGGAATTGGAGTGTTGCAAAACCCTCTTCTTTCACATATGGACCTCTAGATTGTGAGTGCCCTTTCAAAAGGATTATTTTTGACATTATACGTAGTTCCTTTCATCCTCAAGTAATTTTCCAAATTCTTGTATAGTTTGTTTCTTAACTTTGTTTTCAAAAACACCAATGAACTGAAAACTCTCTCATCCTCCATCAACCCTAATATCATTGTTTGACATAAATCAACAAGTTTGAAATATTCTAATATTGAACCACACAATATTTCACTCTGACCTAAGTTTGTCCAAGCCTTTGTTATTGATCTTGGTTCAAAGGACTTCTCCATGCTGATGGAATCAAACTGGTCCATCATATTTCTTGCAAAATTCTTACATTGTTGTCTAAGCTTATCTACATTTATAATTCCTTCTATTCTCTGCTCATTGTATGTTACACTTTTCAAAAATTGCTCAATCAAGATATTTACTTTATCATGAAAATATATTGGGCTCTTTCAATTTACCCAAAATTGAGGATACACAATACCCATGGCTTCAAGTATTTCATGTTGAGGGAATCTATCATAAATCTCTGTGGGAAGAAATCTTGCAATTTCCTTCAAATTATCACTAACAAATTTAACAATGTCGTTAAAATCTTCCTTTCAAATAGGTACTTCTTTGATAGAGTGTCTGGTTGTTGTACAATGGCACATTGGTATCTCAAATCTGCGTATGTACAGATACATAAGTTCCCACTTTCATTAAATTGTAAATAATTATCAAGCTTATTCAAATCAGTAATTTTCTACCAGATGAAATAATTTGGGCTTTCAGAAGTTAGATCTAGATATAGATTATCAAGGTCCATGCATGTATTTCTATGTAGTTTGGCATATTCATAAATATACATATTTCTATCTTGGGCTTTCTTCACAAGATCGTTCATTTCATCCAGCATGGGGAGAAGACTAGCAAAAGTCAAGAGTGTCTCTATATCGCTTAACCTAAGTAAGATGTCAAGATCTTTGTCTACTATTGTGTGATGCTCATACACTACTCCAATCAAGGATTGATATTATAAAAGAACTTGTTGTACTAGTCCATGCAAGGATATCCATCTAGTATCAACACCCTTGAGAAGCTTGTTTCCTACTATTATTCCCTTTGCAAAAATTTTAAATTTCATGAAACATTTGGGACTTCAATAGAAGTATGCATAGAGCTCATAGACTAAATTTTCAACTTTTGATATTGTAAGAAACTTGCTTATAATTATGAATGCTAAATTCATTCTATGGGCCATGTAGTGAATGCCACACATGTATGGTGCACAAGTAGTTTGTAACTTTGTGCAAACACTGCTCTCGTGACCTTGCATCACTGCAGCTCCATCAGCTCCTTCACACACCAAATTTTTGGCAATTGTCAAGTCATCCATACCTACAATTTCATTCAAATATTTCTTGACTAGTTCAAATAGATTTTGTGATGTTGAACTTTCCTTCATTTTATGAACACAAAGAAGATGAGTTTGGTAGACATGTTGTTTATAGTATACACATGCATATAGACCCAAGAAGTATTATCTATTGCAGTAACTTCATCTAAAGATAATGCAATGAAGTTTGACTCTTTTACTTTCTCCTTTAAATCTTGTTTTTCCACTATATTAAGACAATTTTCCCATTCCCATCCAGCGTTTACTAACCAATGTGAGCTAGGAAAGTGAGGAACACTCAAAAAAGATAATAAATCAAAATATTTTGGGTAGTTTGTCATAGGATGCCCTCTAGACAAAATATGAAAAAAACACTCATCTATATAGTTTTTGATAGATGTGCTCCTCCCATTGCTTTTCCAAACCGAGCCTCAATTGTACCTCAACATGTAGCAAGCTTCAACAATTTTTTCTTATGCTCTTCATATTTCACGACATACTTAACATGAAGGCATTCTTTCTTTGATTTCCATCATATGACTGATTATTCCTTCCCATCCATGATTTGTCTTTTATAAAATTTACCGATATGCTTTTCTATAGTGTCAAGCTTTAGGTGCAACTTCTTGTCTCTTTTACATTTCCAACTACAAATCATACACATGCATTCTATTGCAGTTTCATCTTTGTTTTCTTTCTCCACTAGTACAATGAATGGGTACTTTGACAACCAACCAAGCTTAAAATTCCTTGTCATTTCCCACTCGTGCCCCACTTTTGATTTGCCTTTTCTTTTCTTGCTAGCAACATCATCCAAGTCAATTATCTTATTCTAGCTAACCAGGGTATCCTTTGGAACATCTTTTGCGGTATTGGGCCATCCTCATTTGACTCATTTAACTCAATGAAAATATCACCTTGACCTTCTGATGGTGGTGAGGTATTTTAAATGCCTTCTTCATTAATATTTTGTAAAAGAGTTGATGATGTAGCTCCATCTTCATCTAATGGATCAGAAGCATTGCCCATTCTAAAGTAAGACTGTATGGTAACTCTATGTTTTGGGCATTTTGATGGCCTCCCAGTCCCTTCACCACCCTGAGGAGTCTTACCCTTATTGCACTTTCTGCTCGATATATTGATCTCTCACTTCAAATAAAAGATGGGAAAAATGTCTTCTTGTTTAAGAAGGACAAAGAATATAGATCCAATTCCCTACTCAATATCATCTTTGAGATTAAAGTAAGAATGTAAATGAGATAAAGAAATCTTATAACACTATGAAGAAATGATCACTCACCTTTAAGTTTAGGTTTTCGCTGACTTGCTATTTTTTAATGCAAGAATGCCTATGTTGTAAGTTTGTAACTTGCCTACGATCAACTTCAAGGTTCCAAGTCCAACTTTTGAATCAAGAGCTTACAATTTCATAACCGAATAAAATGTGTGAGAATAAATGATAGTTTCGATTGTATTTATATCAATCCATATTTGGCAAATTCCACAGGATTTTTAAATTGTATATTAAAAATTTGGCTAATCTCATGTGATAATACAATGATACATTATAATTTTCAAGGTGATTATGGCCCAATGATTAGCATGTAGGTGTCACAAAAATTGGCAAAATGTGTCATCAATTGTAATTATTTTTAATGTTATTGGCGAAACAGGTCCTCATAAGCAACTATTTGTAAATTTTAATTGGTGAAATGGGTTCTCACAAGCAACTATTTGTAAATTTTAATTGGTGAAATGGGTCCTGATACAATGTTGTTTTAATAGTATTGGTGAATATGTAGGTGTTTTATTAAATGCTTTTGGGATTCCAGGTGAAAATATGAATCGGTCTAGATTTGAAACATGTAGTTTGTTATGGAGAATTTATTACTTAAATATGCCTCATAAAAAAAATCGATGGCGAATGGACATGCATTGGACCAATAATTCGTAAAATCTGGGTGATTTGGTCACCCTGTTGGGTGTGATTAATTCATCAATTTTGACTTGGTCGATATCTTAAATTCGCCAATTGGCAAAGATTCACCACTATAGTTTAAAGCAAAGTGAAATTGTGTTGATTCTATGACGCTTTTGGTTAGTTCCCTTAATTCTTCCTTCAACATGGAAAAATTCCATCAACATAATCGATAGTTGAATTGGAAAGTCTTTTTTTTCAAAGAAATGTAATAAGAGGTCAACATTTGAAAGCTTCCTTTATATTATATTTTTGGATCTTTGGTTTTAAAGGCACATAATGGTTTTAGAAAGGGCTTACTACTATAAACTCTAATAATATGTATTTAAGGGAAGATGCATTTTTTTGGGTTTTGGTATGATTTTTGTAATTCGTAGGCATAAGATTTATAATAATATATTTTTATATTATTTTATAAAAAAAATGTATTTTTGATAAAAATTCATATTTTAAAGTTTCATTGTGTAATTTTTTGTAACTTCATATTTTACATATTATGAAAATTTAGAGATTCACATGTAACTTCAAGTGGATAGAGTGTAATAAAATCAAAAAGGAGGTTGGAGACAATGAAGGTTGGAGGAATATTTTCATCTCAAATTAGCTTCTCACTCTGAGATGGTAAATTATTTAAAAATAATCACCACATTTGTGTCCATTGACAAATGCTACTTGGTAGTATGTGTGTATAGTGTAACCTCTAAAACAAATGTAGGTGTGCTTAGTGTATACACAATTACTTGTTTTGTGTGAAGTGTAATCACTAAAATAGGTACATGGTTAATGTATCTACATTTTTTTGTTCCCATAGCATTAGAAGAGGGATATCATCATTTTAGAGGAGATTTGTTCTCTCATTGTGCAAATAGTGGACGGGAGATTTTGACAAGCTCAGAGGAGGGTGGAATATCAAAGGAGATTTGTCCTCTCGGTGTGCATGGAGGTTGGGATTTTCTCTCATGACATACAGAGGATTTGTAGGTTTGATAGTCAAGAAATCTATTTATGCAATCACTTTTGTGTGTGTTGGATGAGTGGAATATTTGGTGGAGGTGCTTCATTAGATTTCTAGATAGATTGTTATGTTTTATCCATACAATGTTTCATCATTATTTCAATTGATGTAATAAAGAAAAAATATTAGATTTTTATTTTACATCTATAATAAAATTAATAATTTACAAAATAATGATTAACAATAATTAATAAATAAGGTCTCCTTATGCAATTAGATGTCTTTCGAAACCCTAACGCCATTTTTCTGTGTTACCTGTCATCTTCGACGGCTAAATCAACAGAATCCCAGTCATTCAGGTTTGCCGCTACTGGGACCTAGGCTTCTCTTAACCCGCATGGGTCAGCCATGAAGAAGAAAGCACGGGATAAAGGAAGAATGGAAGATTCTGAGGCTGTTGCTGCTCAGAAGGAGCCTGTTCACGCTTGCCCTAATTTTGCCGCCTTGGAAACTAAAACAATTATTTTGGAGTCCTCCACCGCTGGGTCCCAGATTCCAAACTCAGCCCCACCGAAAAAACAACAGGATGAGACAATGCGACCTGAAACCAATAGCAATCAGATCCCCCAATCTAACAACAACTCTGGAGGTACGCCAGTAACGTTTGAATTTCTAGATGACATTTTAGACGTTATTGAAGACTACAGAGCTAGATCTATTATCCTTTTTTTCTTGAAAGGCATTCCTACTGAACAAGACTTTTACAAGTGGACTCGCACAAACTAGGAACAAAATGGTTGGAATATAGAATCCTTCAGGGGCTTAGGTAGGGGGTATGTTGCCTGCACGTTTGTTGACCCAGATCATGCAAAAGCTGCCCTTCATTACGGATCTTGGATAATCTGTGGCCAGATTTGTTACCTCCAGGCTTGGGATATTGATTTTCATCTAGAAGGGATTTCGAAATCTAAATATCCCATGTGGCTGGAGCTGCCTCAGCTTAACCTTGCCTTTTGGCCTTACCTTCACAAAATAGTTTCTCAATTGGGAAGAGTTATTTGGTGCAAACCCAATTTTGATAAATGGGCTAGCCTCAAAGTGCACCCTAGATTTTGCATCGAGATGGATTTAACCCAGCTAATAGGCCCTGGCTTTGAGTTCTCGCAGCGGATCATCTATCTTAACAAACCCAATGCTTTTTTCTATTGTCGTAAAGAGGGTCATATTATTAGAGACTGCCCCTCCTGTAAACCCCGCCCCGTGCTAAGTTCTGCCTCTGAGCCTCAACCTTCCATCTCCCCTCTAGATGTTGTGTCTCCGAATGCATCCCACTCCTCCCACCTTCAGCCTTCCTCTCCTAAGCCCCAGCACCCCAAGCCTCCTCTCAATCCTAAAATCCCTCCTCCCTCTTCTCTATTTCAAAGCAATGCATTGTTCAAGGATGCCCTGTTAGCTGATAAACGTCTTCCTAAAAAGCGAAAGGAGCCAACCTCATCTTCTCCCTCTCATTCTTCGTCGCTTTCCGACCCCCCGCAGCTCTCTGTACCCTTGCAAAATACTCTCGCTAGCCTAGTGTCCTCTTCTTCGCAGCCAACTAGTCCTTTGAGAACCCCGCCCTCTAGCCCTATGAGATCTCGAGATAGATCTCCTTCTAGAGAGAGGCCCCCCTCTGATGTCTTTCTTGAGTCTCACGCCATAGCAATAGATAATCAATTTAATTTTTTCCTCTCAGACGAGGAAATTCCTGACTCTCAATGAACTGTACTATTCAGTCTTGGAATGTTAGGGGATTGTCTATCCCATCCCGAAAGTATCAGGTCAAGCAGTCTGTCATGAATAACCGAATTGATGTGTTAATGTTGCAAGAAGTGAAAGTTAGTCAAACCCGTCTTGAGGTTTCTCTTGCTACCATCTAGAAAGAGGCTCAATTTTTTCATACAAACCATTCTAAGGGGTCTGGAGGTGTTGTTTTGGGTCTTGCTCCTTGGCTGGCCAAATCAGTTGTCGCCTTCGGATCTAATCCTAATAACTATTGTGTTTGGGCTACCACCATAGTTCAAGGCAACTTGGTGGGCTTTTGTTCTATTTATGCACCCAACTCCTCGTCGAAAAGAATGATCTTGTGGGATTGGTTACGTACTAATTTACCTTCTGCTGAGTGGGTTCTTGTGGGTGACTTCAATATGGTGGAACACTTGGCTGATTAGAGTTGGGACAGCCATCCTCGATTGCCTCAACTCGAGTTTGAAGCCTGGATGCTAGCTCGAAATTCTTTAGGTGTGCATGATCCTATCATGGGAAAAAAAGACTCCCATAGACCTCATTGGTTCACTTGGAGCAATTGTTGGGAAGGGATTTTCCGTAAGTTATGCTGCTTGGACAGATTTTATATTTCATCCAATCTGCCTATCCTCCCTTCATCTTCAAGCCTTTTTGTCCATCTTGACCTAGCTGCCACTCTTTCAGACCACATTCCCATTTTCACCACCCTTGCTCTCAATCAGGCTGATTCCACTCTCAATGACTTACCCTATAAGCTTAATGTTTCTCATCTTCAAAATCAGGCTTGTCTTGATGGCCTTTTAGCAATTTGGAAGTCTAAGCCTAAACCTCAAATTGATAGATGGATTAGCTAGTGGGAAAGAACTATCACTCGCTATACTCTTTTTCTTCAAAAATTTGGAAGGAGAGTTGTAGCTAAATGTAGAAGAATTGAGCATTCCCTTAAAGGGCAGCTGATTCAAGACAGGAAACGCCTGGACAACAATCTGCATTGTATTCCGTTACAGCAAAAAGTGGCTCAAACTGAAAATATACTTCGCAAATTTGATGCTTATAAGGGCATAGGTGCTCAGTTAAGGGCTTGTCTTCATTGGATGAAAGAAGGGGATAAGAGTACTAAGTTCTTTTTTCAATTTCTGCAACATAAACATAAAAAGGAGCATATTTCTGTCATCAAAGCTAAGGATGGTTTACTGCTGACCAGCCAAGAGGATATCATGAAAATATTTTTTGAACATTATAAGCAACTATTTAGTGATGATTCCATGAATGATCCTTTAATTCCTATTCTGGAAGACACCTTAGCTAGCTACATTCCTTGTAAAATCCAGCAAGATTATAGTAAACTTCTCGATCATTACCTGTCCTTGGAAGAGATTGATGAAGCCTTGTATAATTTGGCTATAGAAAAGAGTCCTTGGCTGGATGGCCTTCCTATGGAATTTTATCGCGTCCTTTGGCCTCATATTAGAGAAGATTTTAATAATGTGTATTTGGAGGGTATAGAAACTGGGTCTCTTGGAGCTTTCATTAACCAAGGTCTTATCAAACTTATTCCCAAAGGAAAACATGAGGACTCAGTGAATGGTTGGCATCCCATCACGCTTCTCAACACTTCATATAAAATTATAGCTAAAGCATTAGCCAAAATAATTAAGCCCATTGCACAAGAAATTGTAAGACCGGAACAAACTGGATTTTTAGGGGGCAGATTTATCTTGGACAACTTAATCCTTGCTTGGGAGACTTCGGAATGGGCTCGCCAAACTTCTCAAGATGCTTTGATTCTTAAACTTGATTTTGATAAAGCTTATGACCAGATACGTTGGTCATTCATCCTTAAAATGCTGCAATGGCTGGGTTTTGGTCCTAACTTTTGTGCTCATGTCTGAATGCTTTTCATGGATGCTAGTGCAAGAGTGGCTATAAACGGAGCTCTTTCCACATAATTCCCCCTCCAAAATTCCATTCGCCAAGGCTGCCCGCTTGCCCCTTTTCTTTATGTGCTCACTATTGATGCCCTTGGTTACCTTCTCCAACATGCTCATTTGAATGCTCTTATTCATGGAATTTCTCTCCCTGGTAACTCTATAGATCTTAACTCCCATTTTGCTGATGATAGCATGTTATTCATCCAAAATACAGCTGAAGACGTTAACAATCTTCTTGATATCCTTGATTTTTTCTGTGATGTTTCGGGCTCCAAACTTGCAATGCACAAAACTGAATTTTCGATGATTAGTCCCAACCCCCGACCGCCTTGGATTCCTAATGAATGGAAAGAGATCAAACATGGTGACATTACTTGGTATTTAGGCATTCCTTTTGGGCTAAGAGTTTCCTTGAAAGATATGTGGAGATGGTTTTTTAGCAAATTCAAAGCTAAGCTTTTGACATGGACAAACAGATTTCTCTCAATGGTTGGGCATATATAGGTGGCCAACAAAGTCCTCTTGGCTAGTCATGTTTATACCTCTTCATGCTGGCTGCCTTCTAAAGCATGTTATAATCAGCTTATTCAACTTATTTGCAACTTTATTTGGTCTAAATGGGGTAATAGAAAAGGTATGCCTGCCACTTCTTGGTCTCATTGTATTCTTCCTAAGGATGAGGGTGGTATGGGTATTATAGATCCGTTTATTCAAGGTATATGTCTTTCAGCTAAATGGATAGGCAGAGCTTTGGATGGCAACACCCCTTGGAAATCTTTGATTAGATACCGTATACAAACGGCAACCTCTGGCAAAGCTTGGAGTTCCATCCAATGGACTGACAAGATCCTCTTAGCACATCACTTCAAACTCCACAGATCTGCCCCACTCAATTGTATTTGGAAAGCATGGCAAATGGTTTCTCAAAAATTATCTTGGTGTGACCAGTCATTCAGCCATGGACTCAATTTTGCATCTTCCTTAATTTGGTGGAACCGATTGATTCAAGTCAATAATCAGCCCCTTGCCAAGGTTCCTAGGATGAAAGCTAAGCAGCTTTTCAAGAAAGGTATCCAAGTGTTCAGTGACTTATGGGATCCTACTAGTTTTACATGGAAATCATGGTAGCAGCTCAAGGTATGCTTCGAGCTTAATAACAAAGACAAACTCATTGTTTTGGAAATCCAAAATATGGTCCCTCCTAACCTTTCTATCCTCATGGCCACTAGCTGTCACTCTAGTTTTTTTAAAGATTGGAGGTGGCCTTATGGCAGCGGTATCTGAACCTTTCCTCTCAAGATCCTCTATAGACAACTGATTCTTGGCCTGTCTCTTTCAAACCGGCTTAACTCGGTTTGGAGATGTAACTTCAAAAGATCCAAGTGGAATAAACTCAGCATGCAAATTTGGAAATCCAAAGCAGATGCACTATCTCAGCTCACAACATGGAAAATTTTGCATGCCAAACTCCCAGTTGGAGCCTGCCTTAAATTTATTAACCCACCTCCTCCTTGTCCTTTTTGTGGTAGGGTTGAAACTGTCAAACATTGTTTTTGATTGTGCCCCCATGCTAAAAAGTTGTGGACTGCCCTTTTCTCAGCCTTACCTGCCTTGTTTCACTTCCCTTGGTCGTGGAAATCCACTCTTCTTGGATCCTTGGTGTTGCATAATGTGATTTCCAACTCTTGTAGGCTTATCCTATTAAAAGTCATTTGGAGGATTCGATGCCAAGCTTCGCTAGCTCGTACCTTCTCTCCTCTTGCAATAGAAATATCTTTTATTTGCACCTATCTGTATACTCTCTTGTTGTGGTTATCCAATGACCTGGAAAAGAAGGGCAGTGCTCATTACATTCAAGCAAAACACCTTTTATCTCAGCTTCAGTCTCAGCTCAAGCCTTCCTTCAACAGTCTACACAGGGAATGGATACTAACAGTTCGTGACATCTCTCAGTGGGATTTTTTGGTCTTCTTTCAGCTGCCTTCTATTTGGGATCATGCTCTCTATGTTTCCTTGTTGGTGGTGATTTTCTTCCTCAGTGGTGGCAGTTTTTGAAACTCTTGCTTTTGTTGTTGTAATTCTGATCAGTTGTTGGCTGCCTCTGCTGTAATTTCTATCAGCATGTTGCTCTTGTTTCTATTGTAACTGCTTCTTTTTTCAATAAATAAAGCATTTGTCAATTAAAAAAAAAATTAATAAATAATAATAAATTAAGAATTTTAATTATTAATAAATTAATTTCTAAAAAAATATATAAATATACAATGCTTACAAACATTTACATAAAACAAAACAATATCTTCAATGTTTTAAAATTTCTCTAAAAATTAATTTAATGTTACTATTTCTCAACCATCTACGATAATAGTAATTTAATTTGTGGATTAATCTACAAATTAACCTAAAAGAAAACTATAATGGTGATATTAGTTGGGGTAGATGGTGCTCTTTGTCAATCATTATAACCATGACTTGGTGCATTATTATTTGACAAATTCCTTTTTGGAGGTAAGGTGGGCCTTAGGCTTTGCTATAGGCACTTCCTGATGTAATTATTTTTAATATTCAGTGGTTTCTAAGGCAAGCAACAACCATTCGATCCTAAGCTAAGTTATGTCATTGGACGGCTCACACAACTCCTTTCCATTCTTCTCCATTGGTTCAAAACTAGCGTACAGTGGGCATCCATTTTATTTTGATCAACACACTGGATTTTGATGTTCTATCTAAGCATTTTGTATAATGGCACTATTATGTTTGTCGCTTCAAATTGTAAAATTTTATTAACCTACAACACAGTTGATCTAGCTAAAAAGAAAAAACCAAACTTACAGGACGAGAAATTTAAGAGGCTAAAGATTGACTAAAAAACTATCGATTGTATTCACCTTGAAAATTTACAAAATTATACAAAGCTTATATAGTCATCGATGAGAATAAAGCTAGATAAAAATAGGGGAAATAAATCTAGGATGGCATAAAGCCACCGTAGGATGAAATCCATCATAGTTGTTTCTTTTGTTAGCTTAAAAAAAAAGCAAGCAACAACATTTTTGAAAAAAAAAAAAGGAAATAAAGCTACTTTGTTGGTTACGCCTACCTTGTTGGTTATGCTAACACCTCCCCTTAAGTATAACTAAGGAGATAAAATCCTTAAAAATATGAAAGAGGGAAAACCCTAAGGGAACAAAACCCCCCCTCAAAAAAAGAACTAAATGAGCATGGCAGCTACTATGCTACAATATCCTTCACTCCTAGAAGGTTTCGTAGAGAGTGAAACTTCTGCTTAGTGAAAGTATTTTTGAAGATGTCATCTGTTTAGAAGTGGTATAGTATTGCAAGTCAATGAATCGATCATGTATCGATTCACGAATGTAGTGCATGGGGATCTTGATGTGTTTGGTCTACTACCACTGTATGGGAGCTTTGCAAAACTTCGGTGTACTCTGATTGTCACACCAAAGGACACTCAGATGATGAAAGGGGATACTGAGCTTAGTTAGGAATTTCTACAGCCAAATGGCTTGAATGGTAACATTGATTACACCTCTATATTTGGCCTCTACTGATGATAAATCAATGGTAAACTGCTTCTTGCTTGACCAACAAATGGGGTCTGGTCCCAAACTAAGAACATATCCTGAAGTGAACTTACGATCAACGTTATCGCAAGCCCAATTGAAATCAATGTAGCTAATGAGATCCAAGTACAACTTTTTGAATAATGAATCCCATAGTTGATGGTTCCCTGAACATATTGGAGGGTGATCCCACAATAGTGGTTTACAATTTTTGGGCAAACTGGACACTGCAATTATTATTTTTAACTAAATCTTCATATTTGGGCACCTATAGCGACTAAACCATGAGGAATTTGAAGATGATGAAAAATAGAGTCTCATCACATTTTTTCTGTAGATTCTAAAAATATTTTTTTCAAAATTTTTGGAATCAGATTGCACTTTTTTTTCCATCTCCCACGAAAACTGGTTTTTTTCAAAAAACAGCATTTTTAAAAAGTGACGCTCAGCGTATACAACATAACTTTTTTTATTTAAAGGATAAAATTCTATTTTTTTTAAATTTAGATTTTTAACTACGATATCTAGCACTTGCATTTGGTCTTATAGATTTTTATTGAATATTTTTTTCTTAATCAAGTTTCGAAGTCAAACCAATTGCAATTCAGACATAGGCGGACTGTATACAACATAACTTTTTATGTATGTATCGAAATTCATTTTTTCTTTTTTTTAATGGATCAAGGACAGCAATACCCAGCCTCAGCGTATTTTTAAAATTTTTATTTTGATAATTTGCTATTTTTCCACATGTGCAGACCAGAGAGCTTCATTTTCGGTGAAAGACCTATGTTTAATAAAACTAAAAAATAAAATACATAATAAAACCAAAACATATTAAAATTTAATTCGTTGGATAGCTCATTCTAAGGACTACCATTTTCTAGCTGGGTTTCTAAAGTCCTCTGCATTTTCATTTTCAAATTGAGCTTCGAAAGATAATTTTTTACAAAAAAAAAAAGAATTTTTTGGGAGATTGGGAAATAAGGGTGTTCGGCCGAACCTTTTAAAGGGGTTCGGTCGAACATAGGTTTGGCCGAACCTATATTCGGCTGAACCCCTTTAAAATAATCAAAAAAATTATTTTAATGGGGTTCGGCCGAACCCCACAAAATTGGTTCAGCCGAACCCCCTCACTATACATCCGGAAGTCAAACATTTTTTCCAGGTTTGTTTGCGTTTTTCCAAGCTCCTGTGTAAACGACGGCAACGGCGACCCTCGTGCTTCCAACCCTGTCAACTGAAAAAGACATTTTATAGGTTAAAAAGTGATGAATATTTTGATAATGTTTGTTATTGTTGCATTTGTTTTTACTGTTATAAGTTTTTTTAAGTTTTTTCAAGTTTTTGTGACAGATTTTTTGCATTTTGGAGAAAAAATTGTTGTTGGTTTAAATCAATCATTTGTATTTTGAAGAAGAAAATGGGACAAAAAGCAAAAAGAAAAAACAAAGCTCAACGAAAATTTTCAAAAGATAAAGAAGAAAATAGACGCAAACAAAATTTGACAAATTATCATAGAAGGAAACAAGGTACGTGTTTATTTCTTCTTTTTCTCATCAAATATGGGTAAATTTATTTATTTACAATTTAGCGGGTTTATCATATGTTTTATCTAGCAACAAGAAAAAATGCATCAAAATACATCAAATAATTGATATATAAGAAAATTGAAGGTTCCTCATATCATTTTTTTGGAAATGAAAACTCAAATGCACATCATCAATGAGTTCTATAAAACTAAAATCTGCAAGTTATCACTAGATTTAATGAATCCTTATACTAAATATTTTACTAGTTTTGATCTACAATATATTCTCTTTATTTGTATTTTTTTGTGGCACCCAATTTTGCATCTATCTATGTTTATGTCATTCTTGAAATTATTATATTTATTTCATCCAATTGTGCATCATCAATTATATAGATATGGTAGAAACACCATCTTTCACCAGTATTTCCTCCTATATCTTGGTATCTCCCTTTGTATCAATACATGAAAATCAATAGTAGGGAAATCATTATGTATAACCAAATTGGATAAAAGAAGATGACACAAGATAATTCAACAAAAAAGAATTTCTAAACTCATCTAAAAAACCTAAATAGTGATAATTAGTTGAGAAGGCGGGGATAGCTCAAACACCCCACAAACACACAAAAATTGGTAAAAATTATTAATATTATAATAAATAGAATCATATTAGTTAACAATAACTTTTTTTGGATTATGATAGATTTAACAAGTACGACGAATATACACATAAAACATACATTAACTAAATAAGTTTATATGCGAGGAACATATAATGTAGAAATATGTATCTAAAATAATATTTTCTAAATTTTCTAACACATAATCTAACATTAGAATTAGAATATTCTTCATAACAATGAAATAATTCATAAAAAAATAAACATATTGATAGTAAAAATAAAAATGTATTGAATTTGATTACCTAAATAAAAAGTTGAAAGTTTTAGTTCTAACTTTATTCCTAGATAAGATTAATAACACAAAAATACTATCCAAAATAGATAAATCAACAAGTGTAAATGGTCTTATCTAAATTGGTTTCACCTATATAAACTATGCAAACTTATTTTTCCTATAAAAAAAAGTACTATATTTTTATTAAACAAAATATTAAAAATGGGATTTAATTATAAACAAAGAAAAACCTAGAATGAAAGTTGAGAAATAGATATCTTGAATCATGTGATAGGAATCTAGAATATGAATCAATAGAAGATAATAAAAATTAAATCATGTTTCCTAGATGGTAGCATGACTATATTAAGACCTCTATATGACTACATTGATTTTTGTCAAGTACATAAAAAATCCCAGTTTATGCAAAAAATTGAAAGTCTATAAAATAAGAATAAAATACACAACCAATAACAAGAAACTAAATAGTAGAATAACACATAAATTTTGTAAAATAAATTAAATGATATAAAATGGTCATAATGTTATTTAAACTGAACTCTAAGATAATATAATTATGATAGATAGGAAAAGACACAAAACCTTCATATGAAGAGATTTCCAAGAATACATGTAGCTAGTTCCACAAAGGGAAAGGGGTGAATTTTGGTTATCTTACCAATATTGTCAAATCCCTAATTTGGTATTTTTACCTCCACAAATAATCAAATAAAAATACATTAAATTAATATGGTTGTGCTCTTATCCTATGTGCATCTAGAACTAAGATGAGTGCAACATAAAAATATATATATAATCTATAGCAATAAGTGCATCCCTTAGATATATGAAAAAAGAAAATTTGAGAAGATGGATCAACAAGCATTTCCAAGAGAGATATGAATCTACAAGAAGAAATATGAAAATTTGTGATTATGATATTTTCTTAGGTAGCTTCCTCAATGAATATAGCCATCTAAACATGTCATCTTCTTCTAGACATCTCTTTCTTTTGCTATAGATTCTTATCATAATCTTAATCTATATTCATATTCAAAGATATATGCACTATCTAGCCCTCCATGATGTATAAAATGTTAATTCTTCTTTTTCGGAGTCAAAGATTTCATTACATTCTACATGAACCAATTTGAGATTAAACAAAATTTTAAAAGCACCAAAGAATCATTTTGAATCTCAAACACTGCAAAGTTTATTTTTCGTTTAAACCCAATAGGTTCAAGACCTTTATATTAGATACCATGTGCTAATGAGAATTTTGGATCTTCTCTCTCATCTAGTACTATATCATAGGGAGTATCATGTAAATTTGGTTTCCCAAGCTCCTCCCAATTTATTTTAAGAATAATTTTAACATCTACTCCCAAGTTTATTAATATATTTTTCATCCATAAAAATGAGTTCTATATGATTGTGCCCATTTAAAAATATTAAGATGTGAAAGAGATGCATTTTTTTGTAATTATCATATTCTTAGAATTAATGTCTATTCTAACATGTTCCAAGCCAAAAATTAAATTATGAGTGTTGAAATGTATATATATTTGTTGTTTTATAATTTGAAAATTAGATTTTGTTCAGTATTAATAGATAGGGATTGAAGGTTGAGACACAAATCCTCACGATCTCTCGTAATGGGATACCTTATCTAGAAGAAAAATAAAATATTTAAATTTACTAGATCTTGACTATCTACTTAGGTACAAAGAGGCTCATAGACTTACAATGTGCTATCTAAGATTTTTGTCCCGATTTTCTATCTTTTTTTTCAGTTTTTTTTTCCTATTTTCTTTATTTCTAGATTAGAGTTTTTTTTTGTTTGTGCTACTAATCTGTTTGTTTTAGCATGTGTCTAGCTGGAATTAGCTAAATATTATTTTAATTATTTTTTTTCTTTACAACTTGCATTTTACACGCATTGGTTAAAAAAGAACAGACATGCAAATGCATATGGGTTAAAAAGGACAACACACTTTATTTTTCATTGGGTTTAAAATTAACTCTTAGATAGAAAACACTACAAATTGTTAAAATTAACCCAGGTTTGCTTGAAAAACACCACAAATGGATAAAATGAACCTTGTGCATTCTTTGTTTGTTCACATTTTGATTTTGGTTTAAAAAGAACACCATGCTAGTGTGATCTGAAATATTCATGTGCTTTTTCTTTGTTTTTAAACAAAGATCAATTGAACTATGAATATTTTGGTTCGCTTTTGTTAAGCCTTAGATCTTGGGCCTGCTTTGGTGGGAAAAAGTACTCACCCCAAAGCGACTCAAACCGGGAACGCGCTAAAGCCAAGCGACGCCCAACCGGTATATAAATTTGAATGTTAAGGAAAGCTTAGCATTACAGAACTTCCTGCGGATAAGCAATTGACTCCCCAGTACCCTTGTGGTGCATCGAAACCTGCAAAGCGTAACCTCTGCAGACTGGGATGATAATACCTCTCGCGTGGCCTTCTGAACGGGTGCCCGAAATAAATCCTTTGTTTTAGAAAACCACAAACCTTATATTCTTTGGTGCAGCAACGGTCATTGCCAAGGCACCCGCACCTGCGCAGTTCTTAGTAGAAATGATCAATCTGTCATGGGAGTTTCATGGAGATTGGAAGCTTGGTTTCCTTGAGAAGTGAGTGCAATGTAAGGGGGAGCCTGTGGGGCTAAGCTTCTGAAATTCATTCGCTAAGGATATGCGGTTCGTGGGATCCATAAGAATACTGTCCTTGCAGCCGTAGGATTTTTTTTTTGTAAATGTCTTCTATGTGGTTGATTTTCATTCTTTACAACACCACGTGTTTGCCAACTATTTTCAGACAACATGAACAAATGAACATCATCCTCCAAATCTGAATTAATACATTCAAACTATCAAGAGTCCCCTAACACCACCCATGACACTAAGTCACAAAAACCTTCCATTAGTCATACCCACCCTAACCTTGAAAAGGGAAACCAACCATCCACATCATATCCTAGTCCTTCATTCATGTCATATCCTAGTCCTCCAATCATGTCATATCCTAATCCTCCATCCACGTCATATCCTAGTCCTACATCCACATCATATCCTTGCATCGTAGCCAAATTTGGACCTAGAGTTGCATTTGACCTCTTGCATTCTTAACTTATCACATCATATCATACCAGTTTCATATATGTCATCTTAGAATCATATCCTTTTCATTGCATCCTAGTCCTTAAATATTCCTACTCTTGCATACATAGAATGTATCATTTCACCTAGGTCTTGCATGTACAACCCCTTGCATATATATCAAGATCATATCGTGCCTAAGTTCCAAGTTGCATACATTCCATGTTCAAAATTTAGTCCTTTGTATAGTCATCATTGATCAAATAGAACCCTTAACTCTTGCACGAGGTCCACTACTCTTCATAGGTCTCAAAACCAATCCATTTTTTATCTATCGCCCACATCACTTAAGGTTTATCATGGTCTTTCAAGTTAGGGAAAATACCATTATCCTTGCGTGTCTAGGGAAATCCTTTTGGAGTCCATCATCTCCTGCATGCCCTCTCTTGATCAATGTTCCCTTGTGTTTATCCATCATAACACAAGTCAAGCCTTGCATCGTAACCAAATTTGGACCTAGAGTTGCATTTGACCTCTTGCATGAACTTAGCTTATCACATCATATATCATACCATTTTCATATATCCTGGATCTTAGAATCATATCCTTTTCATTGCATCCTACTCCTTACATATTCCTACTCTTGCATACATAGATCATATCACATAGTCCATGTATACATATATATCATTTCACCTAGGTCTTGCATGTACAACCCCTTGCATATATATCAAGATCATATCGTGCCTAAACTTTCCAAGTTGCATACATTCCATGAATTTAGTCATTTACATGGTCATCATTGATCAAATAGAACCCTTAGCTCTTGCATGAGTTCCATTACTCTTCATAGGTCTCAAAACCAATCTATTTTTTATCTATCGCCCACATCACTTAAGGTTTATCATGGACTTTCAAGTTAGGGAAAATACCATTATCCTTGCGTGTCTAGGGAAATCCTTTTGGAGTCCATCATCTCCTGCATACCCTCTCTTGATCAATGTTCCCTTGTGTTTATCCATCATAACACAAGTCAAGCCTTGCATCGTAACCAAATTTGGACCTAGAGTTGCATTTGACCTCTTGCATTCTTAGCTTATCACATCATATATCATACCATTTTCATATATCCTGGATCTTAGAATCATATCCTTTTCATTGCATCCTAGTCCTTACATATTCCTACTCTTGCATACATAGATCATATCACATAGTCCGTGTATACATATATATCATTTCACCTAGGTCTTGCATGTACAACCCCTTGCATATATATCAAGATCATATCGTGCCTAAACTTTCCAAGTTGCATACATTCCATGAATTTAGTCATTTGCATAGTCATCATTGATCAAATAGAACCCTTAGCTCTTGCACGAGTTCCACTACTCTTCATAGGTCTCAAAACCAATCCATTTTTTATCTATCGCCCACATCACTTAAGGTTTATCATGGACTTTCAAGTTAGGGAAAATACCATTATCCTTGCTGTCTAGGGAAATCCTTTTGGAGTCCATCATCTCCTGCATACCCTCTCTTGATCATTGTTCCCTTGTGTTTATCCATCATAACACAAGTCAAGCCTTGCATCGTAACCAAATTTGGACCTAGAGTTGCATTTGACCTCTTGCATTCTTAGCTTATCACATCATATATCATACCATTTTCATATATCCCATCTTAGAATCATATCCTTTTCATTGCATCCTAGTCCTTACATATTCCTACTCTTGCATACATAGATCATATCACATAGTGTATACATATATATCATTTCACCTAGGTCTTGCATGTACAACCCCTTGCATATATATCAAGATCATATCGTGCCTAAACTTTCCAAGTTGCATACATTCCATGAATTTAGTCCTTTGCATAGTCATCATTGATCAAATAGAACCCTTAGCTCTTGCACAAGTTCCACTACTCTTCATAGGTCTCAAAACCAATCCATTTTTTATCTATCGCCCACATCACTTAAGGTTTATCATGGACTTTCAAGTTAGGGAAAATACCATTATCCTTGCGTGTCTAGGGAAATCCTTTTGGAGTCCATCATCTCCTGCATACCCTCTCTTGATCATTGTTCCCTTGTGTTTATCCATCATAACACAAGTCAAGCCTTGCATCGTAACCAAATTTGGACCTAGAGTTGCATTTGACCTCTTGCATTCTTAGCTTATCACATCATATATCATACCATTTTCATATATCCCATCTTAGAATCATATCCTTTTCATTGCATCCTAGTCCTTACATATTCCTACTCTTGCATACATAGATCATATCACATAGTCCTTGTATACATATATATCATTTCACCTAGGTCTTGCATGTACAACCCCTTGCATATATATCAAGATCATATCGTGCCTAAGTTCCAAGTTGCATACATTCCATGAATTTAGTCATTTGCATAGTCATCATTGATCAAATATAACCCTTAGCTCTTGCACGAGTTCCACTACTCTTCATAGGTCTCAAAACCAATCCATTTTTTATCTATCGCCCACATCACTTAAGGTTTATCATGGACTTTCAAGTTAGGGAAAATACCATTATCCTTGCTGTCTAGGGAAATCCTTTTGGAGTCCATCATCTCCTACATACCCTCTCTTGATCATTGTTCCCTTGTGTTTATCCATCATAACACAAGTCAAGCCTTGCATCGTAACCAAATTTGGACCTAGAGTTGCATTTGACCTCTTGCATTCTTAACTTATCACATCATATCATACCATTTTCATATATCCCATCTTAGAATCATATCCTTTTCATTGCATCCTAGTCCTTACATATTCCTACTCTTGCATACATAGATCATATCACATAGTCCTTGTATACATATATATCATTTCACCTAGTTCTTGCATGTACAACCCCTTGCATATATCAAGATCATATCGTGCCTAAGTTCCAAGTTGCATACATTCCATGAATTTAGTCCTTTGCATATTCATCATTGATCAAATAGAACCCTTAGCTCTTGCACAAGTTCCACTACTCTTCATAGGTCTCAAAACCAATCCATTTTTTATCTATCGCCCACATCACTTAAGGTTTATCATGGACTTTCAAGTTAGGGAAAATACCATTATCCTTGCTTGTCTAGGGAAATCCTTTTGGAGTCCATCATCTCCTGCATACCCTCTCTTGATCATTGGTCCCTTGTGTTTATCCATCATAACACAAGTCAAGCCTTGCATCGTAACCAAATTTGGACCTAGAGTTGCATTTGACCTCTTGCATTCTTACCTTATCACATCATATATCATACCATTTTCATATATCCTAGATCTTAGAATCATATCCTTTTCATTGCATCCTAGTCCTTAAATATTCCTACTCTTGCATACATAGATCATATCACATAGTTCGTGTATACATATATATCATTTCACCTAGGTCTTGCATGTACAACCCCTTGCATATATATCAAGATCATATTGTGCCTAAACTTTCCAAGTTGCATACATTCCATGAATTTAGTAATTTGCATAGTCATCATTGATCAAATAGAACCCTTAGCTCTTGCACGAGTTCCACTACTCTTCATAGGTCTCAAAACCAATCCATTTTTTATCTATCGCCCACATCACTTAAGGTTTATCATGGACTTTCAAGTTAGGGAAAATACCATTATCCTTGCGTGTCTAGGGAAATCCTTTTGGAGTCCATCATCTCCTGCATACCCTCTCTTGATCAATGTTCCCTTGTGTTTATCCATCATAACACAAGTCAAGCCTCGCATCGTAACCAAATTTGGACCTAGAGTTGCATTTGAGCTCTTGCTTTCTTACCTTATCACATCATATATCATACCATTTTCATATATCATACCATTTTCATATATCCCATCTTAGAATCATATCCTTTTCAAATGCATTTTTTCCATGGAATTCTTAAGTTCAAGAATCTTTGATTTCATTTGATTTCATATGTTCAACTCCACTTATATATCACCATCTCTCACTTTCTTTGCACAATATTTTGTGACATGTACAAGTGGCTCAACAAGCAGGAAGTTCTCAAGCAGAAGTCGATCCCAATCTAGATATTGGACCAAATGAATCAGTTGAAGAACACATGGACCTTGAAGATAGGGAGGAGGCCCGAGTTCAAACAATGCATGTTGGAGAGGGGTCGGGATCACTTCCTTCTACACCAATGGATGAGCATATAAAAGTAGCTGAAATAGTGGGGAAACAAATTTCTTATAGAAATTTAGATCATTTACTTGAAGTGGATATGGAGAAACTGAAATGTTATGCCAACCAACCTAAAAATACAAGTAAGAGGTCAATGACTAAATCTGTTAATAGAATAATCCATGATCATTTCAATCATCTTGAAACACTTGAAAAAGCCCAATTGTTATCACGTTTACTTCTTCATGATGAGCTGAAAGAGTCATTACAATTGTTGGGTGTACATTCTGCATCGAATAAGAGGAAACACATGAGACTGCAATAATATATTGTTGAAATTGTAAAAAAAGGTTTAGATTCCATTGGGAAAGGATCTCGATCAGTGGATAGAACCATTGCAAGAAAGGTGATTTTGACATCTTTTTTAAATAAAGAAATATCCAGAAAAAGAAAAATGTCAGCACTTTCCACTGAATTTGGTTATAGTAGAACCACACTAATAAAATATGAGAAAACGAGAAAGGTTTTAGATGATAGTTCTGAAGGCAATTGGACAATTATGTGTAGAGCTCCTCGTTCTGACAGGATTGAAGATGCTGTTAGGAACTTGATCTCAAGTTTTTGGAATGATCAGACCTATCTGTCATCAAATACTAGAGATGTTATGAGGCACAGGATTGGACCTGGTATTTATGAAGAACATATTAAACATTGGCTAGACATAACACAGCTTGAGATGTATATGAACTTTTGTAATATGTATCCTCATATAAAGATTGGGCAAACAATGTTTGAAAGGTTAAAGCCATACTATGTGAAGATAAACAAGTTTTTTGAAACTTGTTGTTGTCGTTATCACATTGAATTCGATCTCTACTATCAGGTGTTTCGAAAGATGAGAGAAGAAAGATATGGTTTTCAAAAGGCACCTCCTAAATAGGTAAGTTTGTTCATAAAGGATCTATTATGTGATCATGAAAATGGACTTCAACTAAAATGCATAAAAGGACTCTGTGAAACATGTGGAAATTTGGCTAACTTTCCTTCAACAAATGAAAATGTTGACCTAACAAAGACAGTAAATTGCAAAAGTTACAAGTATGTAAAGTTTCAAACAAATTTTGGGAAAGAATCCACAGGGTTAAACTATGTAGAAGAGGAGATACCTATTGGGAAATTTATGGAAGATTTTGAAAAATTGATACAACCATACATACAGCATTCCTTTTATGCTAAGTGGCAAGCACATCAATTTCAAACATTAAGAGATACTTTCCCACTTGGAACAGTTCTATTAGTAGTTGACTTTGCAGAAAATTACTCTTTTGTACATCAAAAAGAGATTCAATCAGAATATTACTTTTCAAAACAGATCACTATTATGGTTCATGTGTGTTATCGACATGCACAATTGGAATTAGATGGTGTTGAGAGTACAGATGAACAACGAGCCATCAAGAAAGAATATCACTTTTATATTAGTGATGATAAAGAGCATGACACACTTTTTGTACAACATTGTTTTACAAAATATTTTTTTGAGAATTTGAGAAGCAGGGGTGTAAAATTTGAAAAAAAAATTGTATGGTCAGATGGATGTGTGGCACAATTCAAATCATCACGGCCATTTTATGCACTTTCTAGATATCATAAAATTTACAACATACCACATGTTTGGAGTTTCTTTGAGAGTGGGCATGGAAAGGGTGAACATGATGGCGCAGGAGCTTGCATCAAACGTGCTTTAAGAAAGCATCAAATGAGTTATTTAGAAGATCATATAGATGATGCACATGGTGTTGTTGAATGGTGCAAGAAACACTTTGCATCAAATGAGGTCGACACATCTTCAAGAACAAACCGAAACATTCCACATAGAGTGTTTTGGGAGATATCAGGTATGTATAAATTACATTTTAAAAAAATAAATTTATTTAAATTTAAAATTTACACATGTATATATATATACACACATGTTCAAGTTCATATAAGTTTTTTGCAATTACATTTAATATCTAGGTGTGGATAGAAGATCGATGCATGGATGCAAGAGGGTAGAAAAAACAAGATCTTTGCATTGTGTTATGAGTTCAGATAGTCACCCTGGATGGACATTATACACGAGAGATTACTCTTGTTTCTGCACTGAGTGCATTGCGGGAAACTCTCATGCATGCAATAATGAAGAACTTGAATATGTTAGTAAATGGGATATGGTGCCACTATTTGTTTCAGACACATACGATGAAAATGAGGATGAAAGATTTCAAGACATTCCTTTGATTTCAATTGATTATGACCATATTTCAAGATTGGTTAGAAAAGGTGCATGTGTAAGTTTTCAATAATTTAAATATTATATAAATTTAATGATCTTTTAACTTGTGTAGAGACAATTCTATTTTTTTTAGAATTTTATTGTGTAAAATTGGTGTACAGGAGATGTTTTTGCAGTTATAGCAGAGCCTGGAAACATAGAAGGTGTTAGCTATTATTTACTGCGTTGCACAAAAGAGAGGAATAAGCTAACACGGCCTGAAACAAATGATGGAATGTTATTTCCCACAGGTGAGTTTGAATTTCAAATTATATATATACATTGTGTACATGTGTACATTACATTAAAAACATTAAATATATATTGTACAAACCTTGAGCACGCAAATGTTGTACACATGCACATGTATTACCTCAGGTTCATGTTTATCGTGCAGGTTCTGTTGTTGTGCAAGGGATATATCTAAAACAAGTCAAAGTTGTTCAACATGGGATTCATTTTGTGGACTATCAAGCTGATAACAAGGTATATCAATATAGTCACCTTATAATTGCTACTGCCCTACATCTTCATGCAGTTCCACATGCACGTGGACGAAAAAAATGGAGACTAGATAGTGTCAAAAAATTTTACATGTTATTCAAGAGTGGGTTGAACCAGAATGTTTGAGTTAGATTATATCCATGATTTTCAAGTTCACTTGTACATGTACATACATGTTCAAGACGATAACTTATAGTAACTTGTTTGAACTCTGGATTGTTTTAGTTACTTAGAATATATGTTGATGACAAGTGTTTTAAATTTGGTTGGACACAAATTAGGGGTTGAAAAACATTGAGAACCTTAAATTGAGTAGATATTTCCAATTATATATTTGTTCCATGGAATTCAAGCACTTGTTATGTAAATAATGTGCAAACCTTGTCATAAAAAAATTCATTGGAAAAGTGATGGTGGGAGTAGAAGAAAATTTAGTGTTAGTTTCAATGATCCCCCAAATCTAGCATCTCAACAAAAAAGACAATTGGCACACAAGGAGATGTTACATGACTACATCTCAAGATGTTTCTTCTCCTATACATCCAAGAAAAATCATTGATTCATTAGTCCATGTCTTCTATATATATAAAGTGAATGTTGTCTCAATCTTCTTTTTTGTTGTAGAAAAATAAACCTAACATATTAAAATTTGTGTCTTGTAGAATGTTGTACCAAACAAAAAATCCCAAAAGTGTCTTGTAGAATGTTTATGCTTCGTGTTGGTTGGTGAATAGTGAAAATGTGCACAATTCTCCTCATTGTGCACGTATTTACTTACATTGATTGAATATATGGTTGCCCCATAAGTATTAGAGAGTGCATATGTATAAGAATATGTCATATACATTTATGCTTAAATTAAATTGAGGAATACAATGATTTGATTGGTTAACTTATGGTTTTATCAAGGAAGCATTAAGTCATATTTTTCTTTAGGATTAACACCTTTTTTTCCAAAGTTATATTTGTACCTTCATTGGTTTGAGATCTTTTGGCAGTAGGATTTTGTACCATCCATAGATGTATTCATGTATAGTTGTGTACAACATTTATTTCATGATTTTAGGGTTACTTGGTTACATACATATCTAAGTTGAAATATTCCAATATTTGCATTGAGAATATGTGGTTACATCTTTCTTTACAATAGATCTTGATGCATATCTTATATCTTCTCTTTGTGTCTATTGGTTGTCCCATCTTAGACCCACTAAGAAAATAAAATGTCTTATTGAATACTAGGGATTCCTCTTGTTTATTATTTTATTATAAGTTATTACATGCATTGGATACATTTTAACCTCAATCCTACATAATTTGGTGCATAAAATCTACATGTATATTAAGATAAAGTTGATCTTCACATGTCAACATAACTAAGTATTCAAAAACAATCAATCACATTTTTCACCTAATTTTACTTTTCTTAAATCATTTTCTACATTCCTCCTCTTCTTTTCTTCCATTATCTTCTATATTTCATATGATAATTGAGGCATATCATTATTTTTTTCATCTCTTTTAATCCGTTCTTCTTAAGTTCTTTTTTTTTAAACAATGTTATTCTGAACATCATCTTGTAAGACACTAAAATAATTTTGTCAAACCACTATTATTATTTTATCATATACCATAATTAAGATCCATTATTAAATTCATTATCATCCATTAATACTTTATTACAATTTAGTGAATTAATTCCTATTATTGTGCTTAAATGATGCATTTTATAATCATTATTGTACATATTTAAATGCTTATATGAGTATATGGTTCTATTTTTATATACATAGAAAGAAAACATTCAAGATCATATATATCCAAGGCATGCGTGTGCAAAATATTTATTTTGATCAACATGTGAATGAACTTAATTATAAAGTGGCATTCATTTCCTAAAATTCTACTCTAGAGAGATCAAATGTATACATATATAATATAAGCGAATGTATACATATATCATATAAACATGTAAACATATCATTATTGATCAATGTATAAACATGTAACATGTTATAAGAAAAGTTCCAAATGTATGTATATCATAAAAGCAAATGTAAGTTAGAGATCATCGAACGTGGAATACTAAAGATCATCATATAAGGAAATGTCGAATACTAAAAATCATCATATATAGCAAATGTAAGTTAGAGATAATCAAATGTCAAATACTAGAAAGATCATCATATAAGCAAATACATCTAATATGCAAGGCCTAATATGAATGTCGACTCCTAGTCGAACGACCATCTGAATGAAAACGGTCCTGCTCTGATAGATGTGCTGAGCCCTGCAAATAAAATGGTGTACAAAATGTGTTAAATACATATAATTTATATTAAATATGTATCTAGATCTATGCATGTACATATACACATGTATATATAAAAATTTAAAACTCACATGTCCACTAGCATTAGATTCATCCATAGAGTCACGTCGATGTGCACGATCTGGAAGAAGGCTAGGAGTGACATTAGGTATGTCCACCTACAAATATATAAATTCATATATATTAGTACATGAATATCTAGTTAAATTAAAACTAAAATTTAGAAATAATTATAAAGGAATTGAAACATGCACATGCACATGCACACATACATGCATATCATCTGATATCGGATGACCTGAGTCCTCTGAAATGGCCGCCTCCACCATATCAACTATACGATCAAGCGACGAATCAATATCTGCATCCCTCTGATCTATCTCATGTCATGCCAGCAATGATGAGTGGAGAGGACTATGTAGGTGAGATGGCATCGACGATAACGAACCGGCACCAACCAACATCTCAGTAAAACCCATAGTCTGTGCAGCTATCGAATGATCAGATGGTGGATCCTGACGTGCATTGGTGCTGGGTTGAGAGTGATGGGATCCTGGAAGTGAACGCCCTCCATGTGCCAAACGATCTCTAACATGCTCTACACTGATCCCATAGTCTGATGCAATGAAAGCATATGCCTCCAAGAGTTCCTTAGCCAAACAAAGCAAAGTCCTGCATGCCATATCTCCTGTAAGTGCCTCAAGCTCTATGGGAGTAGGGATGCCTGCTGCTGTGAAAGGATCCATGGTGGTCCACTGTGCTGAAGATGGAGTGGGTTGGGGACATCTAGACATCAAATACTGACCTACACGATCAGTAGATATCCTACTGGTGGCAGCTGCAATGTCACCTATAGTATCAATTGCTTCCTTTTGGGAAGCAATGACAACCTCATGTGCTATGGGGGCTAGAGTTGGGGTGAGAGCAAGAGATCTCTCACCAACCAATACCCTAAACATTGGGGCTAGTCTATCTACTCGACGATAAGTGGTTCTGTCAACAATCCTGCCACGCCCCTGACCAGCATATGGTGGAATGTCCAGGTAGTTGACTTTGAGGCCCAAATGGACCTCAGCATACAACTGCTAAACAAAATATAGTGAAATTTGGTCATTGTTTGGGTATAGACCATGTGCTGCGAGAAATCGTGGGTAGATCAATGAGGCCATATCACGATCAACACATCTAGTGACCTGGTATCCCCTAACCTTACGTGTATTTTGATAAAATGGAAAACAATTGGTTTTTATCATTTCTTTGGTCACACTATCCTGTATTTGTTTAAGGGGAACCTCACCATGTACTTCTTCCCACATGTGGGAAAGAATAGCAGCTACTCTATTTGGAGAAAATGCACTTGTCCTCTCAAGTTCATCTCTTAGTTTTTCAAGACTATGCAATATTAACATGCATGGTTCAGAATATATCCCGGGGTTTACATTTTGTGCTAATGAGTCTTTCAATTTATTAATCTCATTATTGGTATTTTCAAACAAAGATTTCGGAGGTGGAGCATCTGCATTATCCATGTTATGTATGTATGTGTACCTAAAGGAGCAATGAGACCTTAGTTTAAATAATATATTTAGATATAAGGAATAGAAATCTAAAACAGTTCTAATAATTCATCTACTCATCAATAATATTTCCATACCATTAGTTCACAAAACATGTTCAACATCTATCATAGTTTTTAATTTAATCAAAACATTCACATTACTAGATTGCACAAAAAACATAATCTAAAACAATTATAAAATTTAAATTTACAAGTGTGCGTGTGCACTCTAGAACAAAATGTGTCATTAAAGACAATTTAAAAAACATTGATAAAGGTTGCATCTAAGATTTATTTCCTACAACTAGTAATAAAGGGAAAACATTATTACTTAACATTGAAAATAAAAATGTTGAACATGAAAGCGAAAATGTTGCAAAATGTTATGAAACACCTAGAGTGAAAAGAGTAACATCATAGAAAAATAAGAATTCAAATTTAGAAATATTTTTGAATAATGTAGAAATGAACCCCATGATATTAAAATTATACTCCATGATCCAATTGTTGATAATATTAATAAAATTGATAACACACATAAAAAAATGAAAGTCATTGTATCTCCAAGTTACGTAAGAAGAGAGAGGACCTTTCCGAATTAGAATACTAACCAAATTTTATAAGAGTGTGGTACAATTAAAATACCAAATTTAACTAAGGACTTATTAGATTTATTTTAATGTGTTAGATACAATGATTGTAATTTCTGTAAAAATCAAATTTAAATGAGAAGTGTTTATAATTGGGTGGGTTATCAAAGTTTATATCATGTACCCATTATGGAAGAAAAATGATCTCGGAAATAAAATGTTTGAGAAAAAGAGATATGAGATAGTAAAATACAATTTGAAGAGTGGAGGTGAAGATTCTAGATGTGAGTTGGTCACAAGAGAAGCATTGCTAATTTTATTTATGATTTTAAGAATATTTTTTATAAGTATGCAATACATAGCCCTTATTCTTGATGGTTAGATCAACAAGTCAAGGTGTGCAAGGATTTTTCCTAATTGGAACTATTATAGATATATAGTCAATTTTATATAAAATTACACATTGCAGCCACAAAAAGAAGTTGAATCATATTAATATTACAATTCTATTCAGATAAACTATTATTGTTCACATCACATATAGGCGTGCCCCTAATAGTAAAAAACAAAATAAGAAGATAGTTAGGGAGCACAATTTTTACATGTTACTGATGATCAATATCATTCGTCATAGTATGTACAATATTGTTTTCAATAATTTTTTGAGTTATTACAAGAAAACATTGGTATTATAAAGGTTCAAAAAATCAATATTTGGTCAAATAATTATACTGATTAACTCAATTTTATGCTTGTGTATTCATATTGGTTTAGTAGAATACATGTAGAGAAGGTTATACCTTGTATTTGGATTTTTTTGAAAGGTGGGCTACCTTCTTCATGTAGAGGAATTGTGTGAATAATGTCATTATGTGGTTCATTGTACGAAGTTTTCTCTTGATGAGGAATAAATAAATACTTAGTAGAATAGTAACTAATATAATCTACAAAGTGCATAGTGTGATGTTTTGAAGTTCAATATATTGTACATAAGATTTAGTGGCATGATAGGAGGTGAAGGGATAGAGAGATTTGGAAATGCTAGAGGAATTTTATTGTTAAGTTGTACACTATAGCAAGATCCACAAGAATAGGACCCTAGTTGGCAATCTTGTGATCCTCATAACTTAAGTACATTAATTCATTTATTGAGCTATTGAAGATATCTAGTTATTCTTTTTTTTTTTTTGATAGTTGTAGCAAAATTTATTGATTATCTCTATGTTATGGTTCTATTTTTCTCTCTTTCAATGATTTTGATTATGTAAGAACAAAAAATGATTAGAATAAATTCATTAAGACTACTAATCTGGATAATTTCACATATGCTTCTATAGAAATGGCGACTTTATATATTTTGAAATGTGTTTACTCTATATAATGATGTATGAGTCATTTTCTTAATCTTGGGGGTGTAGTGTATGAGAGTCTAGAATTGGATCCAAGATGGAGATTTTGTGTGATGAGAAGTGCCTTAGATCCTATCATCACGTGAGGTCCACTAAAAGAATGTTCTTAGTTTGAACACTATTTTTCTCTCTTTACAAAACCAAAATATATTGGGAATCATGAAAATAGTGGTGAGTACACTAGAATATCAATCAAGAGAGGCAAGTACATCAATCCCACAATAGTAAGTATGCTCAAAATTTGACTCATAGAATATGATGTCATTATAGATTTCATTATCTAAAGTTTTCTCTTTATGAGGAATAAATAGAGAGAAAACTTTAGAATAACTTGCCTAATGTAATGTACAAAGTACATTGTAACTTGATGTTTTGAAGACATGGATATCTTAAAATTTTAATTGAATTATTTTTTGTAGAGGATGTGGTGTTGGGTATTTTTCTTGCAACCATCTAGATATTAAGGAAATCTACCATAATGTCCCAGTCTAGGAATAATGTAGGCAATGGGGAAGTAGCCTATATATTTAGACTAAGGGGGAGAAAAATTAGAGTAGATAGAATGACTTGGATAAAGCCTCCTCTTCTTTGAGCCTTACTAAGTTTGGAAGTTTATTTCCTATAGATCTTAAATATAGGAACACAACTAATTTAGTATATAAGAGGTCTCTAATTTGGTAGTTAGTTCAAATGATGTGAAGTTCTAGATATAAACAAGCTACTCATCCCTATATATATATATTATATTGTGTTTATCACAATAATAATTTACCTAATATTTATATAGTATCGTATAAAATCCTATACAAATACTATGTATTGAATAACACTCTCTAGGGATTTAATAGCTTTATATTACTAAATTTATGGATGATGGAATAAAACCTACTTCACTAGATAATATGACACTAACATACATATTTTTATTTTCTTTCTAAATGAATAGAATGTCCAACCCTCAACTATCAAATTTATCTTGAATACATGAAACCTTAATGAATTGAATAAAATGCTAACATTCAAATTAGTCTAATGCACTTGGATTTATCATTTAGAGCTTACACTCTCAAATTCCCTTTTACCCCAATGATGCACCTGTTGATGGTGTTTTTTATGCACTTTACAACACAGGTAATGCATAGGTGCGTTACCTCTCTTGAAAGACAATCTTCCACAATCAAATTGCAGAACACTATCCCAAGGTCTCTCGAATGTCAGGTCTTGACAGTGCTTGGAATATTTCAGTTGTTTATGTGATTTGCTAGAATCACAAGGTGGGATTACGTAATTAAAGTTGTAGGGAAATTGCGTCAACCAAAAGAGTCCTATAGATCTGGAATTACATGCTTTGTTGCAGGTTCAAGCAGCAGTCTTGGACTCTAGTATTTCGTCTAGTTTGGCTTTTACAATGCACAACGAACCTTGATACGAACAGTTTCTGAAAGAAAGGAAAAAGGGAAAGGGGCGAAGAAGAAAGATGTTTCCTAAACATGCAACTACTGATGAACAGTGATCATGGAGATTCTTGCCGTGGACAGTTTCCTTAAACGGGATTTCACTTAACCAGAATTCTCACAATATCATGAAATCTGTGCTATCTTCTAGGGACTGCAAATATTCATTGTTCATTCACTATGGAAGCATGGATGAAGATGAAATTCAATGAGAGCAATGGAATAGGAGTCTAGACTAACTTTACACAGTCATCTACCCTCAGCAAATGATCAAAAGTATGGACAAGGAAAGCATACACACAGCAATTATTTCCAAGATCAGAAATATCATATCAAATCTATCTAACTCAAAGCGAAGATGCTAGAACAGCAGAGTAACTTAAAACAATCTATAACTAAAAGGGAGAAGAATCATGAAACTTATTGAGAAACTCAGAAAATACACCAAAATTGACTGTATTTGCTATTTATAATTTCTGCAGCAAGTCTTTACAACAACTCAACTCTCTAAAATGAGAGGAGGAGAGCTCTATTTATAGATTCAAATAACAAAATGTATGGCCAAGATTTGATTCTATTATGTGGCCAAGATTCATCTTACATCAGGGTCTCACCTACCCCCAAATATTACAATTAAGAGCTCATTTTGTCTCTTCCCAATCTCGTCATCTAGTGACAACACTGTAGCGGATTTATCTTTCA